>CM046030.1:42888222-43265026 GCA_025215565.1 Flaveria ramosissima
ACAACTAATAAAAATGTGTGTATGTGATCTAATTAAAAGGTTGGTTTATATCTTTTCTAATCCTTCGTATTGCCAAAAGATTAATGAATAAGGACCTTTGGGAAAATCAAAGGGAGCACAACCCTAAATGGGTTTTCGGCCGCCCCCCCCCCTTGTTTGTCTCTCTCATTTTGTGTTCCTTGAGGTCTTTGATACAAGATCTGCCAAAAACACACACACACACTTCATCTTGCTCTCACTCATATGTGCTAAAGGGTCACATGAACATCAATCCTTCTTATGGAAGAAGGTGTTCACGACTGGAACAAATTCCAGCACTTGTTCACGGCTGGAACAAGGTTTTCAGCAGCCTACTTGACCCGATTTTTGGTGCTCAAATCCTAGCACGATGGTGTTTCCTTGTTGGCTTGTGGGTATGGACACTTGAGGACTTCTACCCTTGAAGTCTTGGCCTTTCTTTTGACTCATTTCAGCCTTCTTTTGGTCGACTTTCACAGCATCCAGAAAGGTTTTGTTATGGTATGATTATATCATGTTTTGGGTGTTCTTGTTTATTTTGTATGCTTGCTTTTCACATAATAAAGATCCTCTTGTTATGGGTTTGTTTGTTTACACATGATAATGGTTATTTTTCAGAAACATTAACATGTTTAAAGTTGAATATTCCGCTGCGTTTTGTATGTTTAAATGGTTAAACAAGATGTAAATGATCTTACAAACCCCAACAATGGCATCTAGAGCCGGTTATGTGGAAACTAGCATCATTATCCTTGTAAAATCAGTTTTAAAGGATGTTTATCAAGTCATTAGAGGCTGATTTTGGTTGATTTAATAAACCCCATGTCTTTCAAAGTTACATCTTCATGCTTATGATTAAACTTTGAAAGATAGAAATGTCAATTGGTTGATATGTTTTGGTTGTTGTTTGTTTGGACAAACAACCCTAATTTTCAGTTTATGTTGGCTGAAAATTTGGGGTTTGATGGGGTTTATTTTGTTTGTTGGATGATGTATATGGATACATATTTTAGTGCATAACATAGCCTTGACCATGTGTGTTTTGGATTTGGTTGATTGTGGAATTGTCATGTTGGTTGTATTCATTGAAAGGGTTGTAATAATTTCTTTTGTTTAAGTATTTGGGTTGTAATTTATTTATTCATTTAGTTATGTAATAAATAGAATAGGTGCATTTCTTTTATTAGAAAATTGTATTAGGATATAATTTTGTAAAAGAAGATGCACAAGAAGAAGACCCAAAAGCAAGGACACAAAAGACATGGACACTTGAAGCATTTGGATGTGGAATCAAGTGGGAGTTCATGGACACATATGATGTGTCATTGTTAAACCTTAGGAATGACCTTATGACAACACTTGTGATGGCAAACAAGTGTAGTCAACTTAGTGGCTATGGTTATGCACATATGTTTGTATGATTATGCTTGTTTGGTTGTTTGTTGTATGATTGTTGTTTGATATTTGGATATGCAAAACTACCTCATTATCAAACTTAACAAGCTAAAATTTTATGGTTTCTAATCATTAAGTGGTTATTAAAAGGATTAATGATTTAATAAAAGAAGTTTTATTAAAAGAGAACCATAGGGTACCATGTATTTGAAAGCATGCGAATACAAGGTACATAGAGTTTTCATAACTAGAATTAATGGAAACTTAAATCCCTTTGGTAACAAGTCTAACACCATCCTTTTACACGACACTCGAATTTCTTGGGAACTATTTGTGGGATAAAGGTCACCTAACCACTTGTAGGGAACTTGTATCTTTGAGGTGAGTCTAACATACTTGTGGGATAAAGGTCACCTAACTGCTTGTATGTGAAAACTCACACGTGTGTGTAAGTAGGACGACTTGAATTGGAAACCATGTGATTAGGGTCACCGAAGCATGGCGTACAATGGTGTTGATGGGATTAAACATGCCGACTAAACATATGATGTTTAACCGATCCCATAAGACTAGAAGTTGCAATAGGTTGCAATTGTCAACTGTTGACTACCTTGTTAATTTAAATAATGGGATAAAGGTCACCTAACCATCATTTAAATGTAACGTTGGATTCTAGATTTTAATTATTAATTGTCTATGAGACATATAAAGGGTATTAATAGTTAAAATGCAATTTTTCAGAAAAACTAAAATGAACTTTGTAATTTTGTAGTAATGGCCGCAAACCACGATGTTACTACCCCGACCGTCCCTACCCTATCACCGAGAACCATCTTAAAAGGGGATCGTCTTAACCATAATAAACTTATGGACTCAATTTCGAAATTTGAGAATCGTTCTCAAAATGAGTAAAGCCCTATGTCCTTGACGATCCCATACCTCACCCACCAACGCTGTTGATGTTAAGGCCTTTTGACGATTGGCTTAGGCACACTAAGATTCTATGCAAGTATCCTACCTCATGTTGGGAATATGATTCCCGAACTCCAAAAGGGTTTGGAGCATCATGGGGCATATGACATGATAATCTAGTTGAAGGAAATGTTCCTTCAACAAACTTTAGTAGATTGCTACGAAACGGTTCGAGCACCTTATACATGTCACATGGAAGAAACCCAATCGATATCATCTTATATATTCTTAAGATGAAAAGCCACATTGATAGCCTCAAGATGCTTAACTGTCCTGTCTCAAAGTAGTTGGCCAAGGATTTGATCCTTGATTGCCTAACTAAAGGTTTGTGACATTCATAATAAACTGTAATATGAATGGGTGGGACAAGAGCATTGGTGAACTTCACGCAATGCTCAAAGCAACCAAGGCAGGGATGGGTAGAGAGGTTCTACCTATTCTCTCGATTAATGAGGAAGGCTATAATAAATGGCCAATCCCGATCCTAAGGCAATTATTGCCAAAGGAAAGGAATACATCAAAGCAAAGGTTAATGCGAAACCTCGAAAAGCCTAAGCTTATGAAGCCTAAGGTAACGAAGAACGTTCCATGCTTTGAGTATGGAGAGATAGGATAATTAAAAGGAATTGTCCCTCCTATCTCAAGGAGTTGAAAGACAAGAGGGATGTTGAGCAAACCTCGAATACAATTTCCATGATTCACACATCGTATTAAATGTCATTTCTTCAAACACATGGGTATTGGATACCGGATGTGAAACTCATTCTTGCAATTGTTGCAAAGGGGTTCAAAAGAAATATGCGCTTCAAGGAAGGAAACTCTATTTTGAGACTTTCAAATTGTTTGGAAGTTGTTCTCAAAACCTTTTGTATGCACCTAGTTTGACTAGGAACATAATTAAGGTTTCCTATTAAAACAATGTGATCATGATTTAAAGTTTGTAAATAATGGTATTAAGTTTTATGGATGATGTATTTCATTTTAAGGACATACCTTCTAATGATATCCATGAATTGGTTCATGATAATTCGTCCTACAATAACTTATTATACACATTAAGCACCAAGAAACTTAAAATGGGTTTAAGTTGTTATTATCTTTGACATTATTGTATTAGTCACATAAACAAGAATTGGATTCAAACACTTCAAAAGAATGGTCTTTTGGAAACAAATGAAAATGTTTCATTTGATAAGTGTGATCCAAAAGACTTACTAGGAATAATACATTTGGATGTATGTAGTCCTTTTAAGACAATGACAAAGATTGGTGAAAGATACTTCATTATTTTACCGACGATTACAGTCGCTATTATTGTGTGCACTTGATGACGCACAAGTATGAAGCTTTTGAAATGTTCAAAATCTTCAATAATGAAGTAGAATATCAACTCCAAATAACTATCTGTGTTCTTCATTCTGATAAAGAAGAAACTGAACCCTATTTGGATATGGTTCAATTTATTATGGCTATGAGCTTACCATCTTTATCATTTTGGGTTTTCGCATTGCTCTTTAAGTCTCATATTTTGAATATGACCTGGACCAAGAAAGTGTGGATTAGTTGAATATCCTAGAGACTGTATAGGATACTGTTTCTTCGACTCAACAGAGCAAAAGTATTTATTGCTCGAAAGGCTAAGTTCTTGGAAACCGAGTTCTTTATGGAAGGAATGACGTATAGAACTGTGGAACTTGATAAGGATCAAAATCCACAAGCCGGTACACTTTTGGTTGACACTAGCTAACAACAAGAGGTTGTTGATGATAATCAAGAGGTTGATAAATATACACAAAACGTTCACAAAACTGGTAGAGTTAGTATTCCATCTAAGTGATATGAACATTCCAAGAATGGATGCTATGTGGTTGACCCCTGTAGGCTAACCATATACCAAGATGCTATGTCCAATTTGGATTGGGACAAATGGCTAGAAGCTATGAACGTAAGGATGCAATCCATGTATAACAACCAAGTTTGGGAATTGGTTGACCCTCCACTTAACTCCAACCGGTTGGATACAAGTGGGTTTTCAAGACGAAAACAAATATGCATGGAGACTTGAATACTTATAAGTCAAGACTTATAGCATAAGGTTTCCATCAAACTCAATTGGTTGATTATGATGAAACTCTTACGCCCGTGGCAATGCTAAAGTCGATTAGGATACTATGTGCCATAACTGCATATTCTGAATATGAGTTTTCGCAAATGGGTGTCAAAACCGCTTTTCTTAATGAACATCTCGTAGAGACTGTCCATATAGTTCAGCATGATGGTTTTGTCGATCCATGACATCCTAATAATGCATATAAGTTAAAGTGATCAATCTATGGATTGAAACAAGCATCGAGAAGGTTGTATATATATATATATGAAGGCTAGTGGGAGCATAATTGTATTCTTAGTGTTGTATGTTGATGACACACTACTATTTGGAAATAATATTCCAACCTTGGAAGGTGTTAAAACCTAGCTTGGAAGATATTTTTCATATAAGATCTCGTTTGAGCCACCCATATTTTGGAATAAAGATCTATAAGGATAGATCGAGGTGGTTGATAGGGTTAAACCAAAGTGCATATATATTGATAAAATCTTGAAAAGGTTCAAGATGAAAAACTCTTAGAAAGGTGTGGTACCTATTCAAGGAGGGACAGTGTTGACTACGTCTCAATGTCCAAGCTCATAGGATGAGCAAAATCAAATGAAGGATATCCCATACACATTTGCTATAGGATCCATCATTTGTGTGATGATATGCACTAGACCGGACGAGTCATGCTTATTAAGTATGACAAAGTAGATACCAATAGAAATTACCATCGGATGGCTCTTTAAAGTATATTGAAATACCTTAGTAGGACTAAGGATATGTTTCTAATATGCGGATCTGTTGAAAAGGAAGTCGTTGTAAAGGGTTACACGGATGCAGGCTTCCAAAAACTGATCAAGATGATTTTTGATCATAATCGGGGTATACCTCCATTATGAATGGAGGAGAAGTGTCCTTGAAAGGTTCAAAGCAAGACACGGTAGCATTGTTCACTACAAAAATCCGAATACATAGCCGCTTCATTGGCAGCTTGGGAAGCTGCATGGATAAATTTGTCCATTGCTTATCTAGGGGTGATCTCTACCATTCAAGACCCCCTAGAAATCTTTGGTAATTACGTGGGTGGGATTACTCAAATCAAGGAACCCCGTACTCATCAAAAGACTAAGCACCTTGAGCGGAGATTCAACATCATAAGGGATGGAGTTGAAAAGGGTAAAGATATGTATTCGTAAAGTTCATAAGATCAAAACATTGCTGATCCACTAACGAAGCTCCTTGATGAGGGCAAAGTATGAGGGTCATACTTGTGCCTTAGGACTTCGATTTACTGGTGATTAGAATTGATCTGTTTAGCATATAAAACATGGAACAATTGTAATATTTAACTCTTTTATATATTTGAGTTATGTTCCCTTTTAGCATGTTTACATCCATGAATAATTCTTTTATTCTAAATGTCCGTAGTCGGTCATATTTGTGGGAACAAATATGAATGTAAGACTATTATGAACTTGGATTGGTGAATATTCATAAGGCATGAATATAGAGCAATTGGTTGCTGCCAAGGTTCATAGATATTCGTGGGATACGAATATTGGACTGACCCGCGTCTCAAATCTTACTACATGGAATCTTATTGATTGATCATAAGTAAATTTGAGTAAAGGCGAATATCATTTGGTATCCTCTGACCTGAGATACATATTGGGTTTTGATATTCACCAAGTGTTATACCTTGAGCTAGTTCTTCGCTGATATGAAATAATGATCAGTACATAAGGCTATGTTCAGGTATGACATAAGGTGATTGTGAGAAACGTATGTAGTCAAGATGGGATTTGTTCCTCTTATTCGTTGAGAGTAAGATGTCTAAGGCCTGATTAAGTTAAATCAACAAGGAATGATCATTATGTGTCCTTGGATTTAACATGACATCTGTAACAAAAGGATAGATGATTGATTCACCTAAATCATTTCAAGTTTGGAACTTGAAGGGGATGATGTTATTCAATGGCTTATAGTCATGCGTATTAAGGGTAGTAAACCGTTGTTAGGCGGTATTTACTGCTTGCATCAATCTTCTATGTATCTTGTGCAAGTGGGAGATTGTTGGATTCTTTATGCCCAAGACACATAGAACATTGATGTGGTTAGTACGTTATGATCCAAGTCGGGTCATACCCAATAACAAGCTTAGCAAACACCAATTAATATTTAATTGATGATATGATCATGCAATTAAATAAATACACCAATTTAGAAAATGGGTTTTCTAAATAAGTTGCATATGAGATTGAACAACTTATATGGATATTTTGTTCATGAATATTATTTGTATTGTTATTTAATTTAGTTAAAT
Source organism: Flaveria ramosissima (assembly GCA_025215565.1). Lineage (NCBI taxonomy): Eukaryota > Viridiplantae > Streptophyta > Magnoliopsida > Asterales > Asteraceae > Flaveria > Flaveria ramosissima. The sequence continues at coordinate 42,895,026 of CM046030.1, forward strand.
AACATCAAATAATAAAAATGTGTGTATGTTATATAATTAAAAGGTTAATTATATATATATCTTTATTAATCATTAGTTTGACAAAAGATTAATGAATAAGGACCATTTGGGAAAAATCAAAGGGGAGCACAACCCTAAATGGGTTTCGGCCGCCCCCCCCCTTGTTTGTCTCTCTCATTTTGTGTTCCTTGAGGTCTTTGATACAAGATCTGCCAAAAACACACACACACTTCATCTTGCTCTCACTCATATGTGCTAAAGGGTCACATGAACATCAACCCTTCTTATGGAAGAAGGTGTTCACGGCTGGAACAAATTCCAGCACTTGTTCACGGCTGGAACAAGGTTTCAGCAGCCTACTTGACCCGATTTTGGTGCTCAAATCCTAGCAACGATGGTGTTTCCTTGTTGGCTTGTGGGTATGGACACTTGAGGACTTCTACCCTTGAAGTCTTGGCCTTTCTTTTGACTCATTTCAGCCTTCTTTTGGTCGACTTTCACAGCATCCAGAAAGGTTTTGTTATGGTATGATTATATCATGTTTTGGGTGTTCTTGTTTATTTTGTATGCTTGCTTTTCACATAATAAAGATCCTCTTGTTATGGGTTTGTTTGTTTACACATGATAATGGTTATTTTTCAGAAACATTAACATGTTTAAAGTTGAATATTCCGCTGCGTTTTGTATGTTTAAATGGTTAAACAAGATGTAAATGATCTTACAAACCCCAACAGTTTCTCCATCAACAACAGTTGAAGATCCCCCTAGTACAACCATAGGATCTATTACTGTTGCATTACCTTCTATTATACTTAGTGAGCCCAAGACAAGTAAGGCTTGGGTTTCCAAATGTAACTAATCATTTTCTTTGTGCAGGAACAACTCAAGACAAGCAGGAATGTCTGGATAATTGATAGTGGCTGTTCCAGGCACATGACAGGCAATAGGTCTCTACTCCATAACTTTGAGAGAATTGATGGAGGACCGGTTGCTTTTGGAGGAGATGAAGGTGGTTACATTTCAGGAAGGGGCAATGTCACAAATGGTAAGCTCAACATTGAAAAGGTAAACTTTGTTAAGGAGCTTGGGTATAATCTTCTAAGTGTATCCCAATTTTGTGATCAGAGTCATAACATGCTCTTTACTGAGCATGAGTGCATTGTTCTCAAGCCCGGAGTGGTCATTCCTCATGAGCATATCCTGCTCAGAGCCCCCAAGAAAAGGAACATGTAAAAGATGGATTTGCAAGAGACATCTCCCTCTGGAGAAGTTTCATGCATTCTATCTAAAGCAAATAATGATGAGTCTTTCCTATGGCATAAAAGAATGTGTCATGTAAACTTTAAGAACATGAATAAGCTAATTAAACATGATTTGGTAACTGGAATGCCAAAGAAAGAGTTTACAAGTGATGATCATTGTGTTGCATGCCTGAAAGGGAAGCAACATAAGGTATCTCACAAGCCTAAGGAAACAAACTCCATCACTACTCCCCTACACTTGTTACATATGGATCTCTTTGGCCCCACTAGTGTAATGAGTCTAGGAAGGACCTCATATTGTTTGGTGATCACAGATGATTTTACAAGATTCACTTGGGTTTTCTTTCTTAGAACTAAGGATGAAACCCCTGAGATTCTGAAGAATTTCATCTTAAAAATTGAGAATCAAAGTGATCACAAGGTCAAAACCATAAGATGTGATCAAGGAACTGAATTCAAGAACCAAATCCTTGATACATTTTGTGATGAAAAAGGTATTACAAGACAATATAGTGCTCCGAGGACTCCTCAGCAAAATGGAGTTGCTGAGAGGAGAAACAAGACACTAATTGAAGCTGCAAGAACTATGTTGTCTGACTCTAAACTGCCCATCACCTTCTGGGCAGAGGCAGTAAATACTGCTTGTTATGTACAAAATAGAGTTTTGGTAGTTAAGACACATGGTAAGACTCCTTATGAACTTTGGCACAAGAGAAAACCTTTCATTAGCTTTCTCAGGTCATTTGGATGTCCCTGCACCATCTTGAATACCAAGGATCAAATTGCCAAGTTTGTTGAGAAATCAGATGATGGACACTACATTGGATACTCTTCCCAAGCTAAGGCTTATAGAGTATACAATCTCAGAACTAGAATTGTTGAGGAGTCAGCCAATGTGACTTTCAATGAACACACACCCTGTGTGGCTGGTTCTGGTCCTGATTGGCTATTTGATCTTGATTTAGTTACCAACTGTTTTAACAAATCTTGTGAGAATGTTTCAGGATCTGCAGAAAATCTAAATACAGGTGATCCTGATCCAAGATTTGAGCTAGGAAGACCCTCAACTCATACATCTTCAGCTCCAGTTAGGACTACTTCAGCAAATGAGGTCTCTATCAGCACTGCAATGACAAATTCAGCTGATACATCTGGGGTGCCTTCAAATTCCAGCTCAGAGGCTCCACAACCAGATAAAGATACCTCAATTGTAGAAAACAACAATGGTGATGGTGAAAGTGATCAGGAATTCCTTGATGCTAATAACCACACCATAGATGACAACATCAATGATGTCACACACTCATTGGATCAAGTTAATCTTGATAAGTGTGGTAATGTGGAGGGTGAATCATCTATGCCTGATCTAAATTTCTTAAATTTGGATCTTTCTCAGCAACTTGCTGTGATCCCTCAGCTAAGGATCCACAAGTCTCACCCCACCACAAACATCATTGGAGATGTTGTCACAGGGGTAAGAACAAGAGGACAAACCCATGAAGCAAATGTTTGTCTTCACTCTTGTTTCTTATCTCAGAGAGAGCCAAGAAAGTTGATGAAGCTCTAAAGGATGGAAGTTGGGTTGAAGCTATGCAACAAGAGCTACTTCAATTCAAAAGGCAGAAAGTTTGGAACCTTTGTCCTCTTCCTCATGGGAAGACTACCATTGGAACCAAATGGGTTTTTAGGAATAAGAAGGATGATAGAGGAATTATCATCAAGAACAAGGCAAGACTAGTTGTTCAAGGATACACACAAGAAGAAGGGATTGACTACACTGATGTCTTTGCTCCTGTAGCAAGATTAGAAGCTGTTAGGATATTCCTGGCATTTGCTGCATCCAAGAACTTCAAGGTCTTTCAACTTGATGTAAAGTGTGCTTTCTTATATGGAGTGATTGATGAAGAGGTTTATGTCAAACAGCCACCTAGTTTTGTAGACCCTCATCATCCTGATTATGTCTGCAAGCTTGACAAAGCTCTTTATGGGCTGCATCAGGCACCCAGGAAATGGTATGAGACATTGTCTGAGTATCTTTGTAAACATGGATACAGGAGAGGTACTATAGATGGAACTCTCTTCATCAAAGGACAGGGAAATGACTTATTGCTAGTTCAAGTATATGTAGATGACATCATCTTTGGTTCAACTAATCCAAAGCTCTGCAAAGACTTTGAGAAGCTGATGAAAGACAGATTTGAAATGAGTGCAATGGAGAACTCGATTTCTTTCTGGGAATTCAAGAGAAGCAAGTTGAAGATGGCATCTTCATAAGTCAGTCAAAGTATGTTCAGGACATACTCAAGAGGTTCAACATGACTGATTGTAAGATTGCTAAGACACCCATAGCCAGAAATCACTCCCTTGGACCTGATCCTGAGGGCGAGTGTGTAGATGAACATTTATACAGGGCTATGACTGGGTCTCTTATGTATCTTACAGCTAGCAGGCCTGATATCATGTTTGCTACATGTATTTGTGCAAGATATCAAGCCAACCCTAAGATGTCTCACTTAATCACTGTCAAAAGAATTCTAAGATACCTCAAAGGTGCTGCAACACTTGGTTTATGGTACCCAAAGAATCCTGACTTCAATCTGTATGCTTATACAGATAGTGATTATGGTGGTTACAACATGACTGCAAAGTCTACATCTGGGGGATGTCAGTTCCTTGGTGGAAGGGTTGTCTCATGGCAATGCAAGAAACAATCCTGTGTGTCTGCATCAACTGCTGAGGCTGAATACATTGCTGCTGCAAGCTGCAGTGCTGAAGTGCTTTGGATTTAAAATCAGATGCTGGACTATGGATTTAACTTCAAGGAGACTCCTATCCACATAGACAACAATAGTGCTATCTCTATCACTGAAAACCCTGTGCAGCACTCAAGGACCAAACACATCAGTATCAGGTATCATTTAATAAGAGATAACTATGAAAAGAGATTAATTAAACTAGTCAAAGTTCATACAGATGAACAATATGTTGTTCTGTTTACAAAAGCTTTTGATGAACAAAGATTTAAATATCTAATATCAGCTATTGGGATGATTAACTTTGAGTAGACATTTTCTTAAAACTAATTCTAATTATTTCTTAAAAATATGTGTGTCCTAAGTTGTCTAGTTCATCACCTTCATAAGCTCATGTTTTCTTTGGATATAAAATTCTTTTTGAAGACTTTCCTTAGATTCTTGAAAATTTTCTGGTCCTTCGGAAGATAAAATTTTATCTTCGGAAGAAAATCATGTCTTCAAAATAAATAATTGTCTAAGAAATTTTACCTTCGGAAGAAGTCTAAATCTATCTTCCGAAACTTAAATTCTTATCTCAGACACTTATTTGTTTTTAAGGACTTTTTCCTTCCGAAGCAAAATTAACTCTCGGAAGCTTTGTTGTTCCTTATACAAAGCATTCAAGTGTTTATTTCTCTTCCGAAGCAAAATTTTCAAGACTCTCAGGAAAATCTTCCGAAGCCAATTAGTTTCGGAAGCTTTTTCATTAAAACTTCCGAAGATAATTTACCTTCGGAAGCTTTTCGAATTCCAAGAAAACTACTTTTTGAGCAAAAGTAAACTACTTTTTTAAAGGTGGGATCGACTTTCGGATTTCAAAGTTTATCCTCTTTCATTAACTTTGGTTCAAATCCCTTTTCACATAAATACCCAACGGTTCCCCCTCTTCCTCATTATTTTCCTCAATTCCACTATTCCTCAAACCTAATTCCCAAAACCGCCTTTGCTTTCTACCTTTCTTCAACCTTAAGCTTCTAAAATAGCCAACCTTAACCGCAGAAACAACCCAGATTTCTCCATGCAACTTCACAGGCAACACAATCAAGTTGCTCTGTTAAGCTCTGAGAAAGATGCAAGTTTCTCAGAGATTTGCCAATTCTTAACTCTATCCAACTACTTCACCTCCCTGACCATTGATCCTACTCGTATAAGGATCATTTGCTTGAATTCTGAAAGACCTGTCAAGAGGTCATTATGGATGGGGAGAAGGCACTGTCTGCCACAGTGCAAGGGAGGACAATCTTCATCACTCCGGCCATCATCCACCATCATTTACAGCTGGATGATGAAGAATGTGAGTTGTCCTTCCCAAAGGAAGTTGTTAATCATTCCTTTGAGCAGATGGGTTATGAGGGAGATTTCTCTGTAAAGACCTTCAGGAAAGGGAAGGTCTCATCCCAGTGGAAATACCTGCTCCATGTGGTTATCCACATCTTGTCAAACAAGCATGGTGGGTGGGACCAGATTCCTAAGGATCTCTCCTTTATAGTGCATGGAATGGTTCAGGGGGTCAAGTTCAGGTACTCTCAATTTGTTTATACCAATTTACTTGCAAACATGGACTCCTTAGAGTATTACATGTTTCCTAGATATGTTTAGCACATTCTTAACTGTGAACTGGGCTCACAGTTGAGGGAAACAAGTAATATTCTTAAATTGGGACAGATGAAGCCCGGCATCTTTAAAATCATGAAGAAGCCAACTGTAGGCTTCTCAGGGGTAGAAACAGCCCTAGTCCCTAAAATGTTAGAGCTCATTGCTCAAGGTGACAACCTAGCAACACAAGCTAGTGTTGAACCCACACCTTCTTCTTCCTTACCACTAAAAAGACAACAAATAACCCTCACCTACCAAAGAAAATCCAAACGAACCCCTGCTCAAGCTATTGAGTCTGTGCAGGTCCCCATATACTCACCTTTACAGGAGAAAGTGGACACTAGAGCTCCCACTTCTCCTGAGGAGCAAACCACTCCCATTTCATCAACTATCAGGGCTGAGGTTCCTCATGCTCACCCTGATGAGCTCACAAGCCCAACAGCCTTAAGCCTTTACTCTGAGTCTCAACACTCAAGTGAACAACCTTCAGGGGACAGTTACCATCCCCAGCCTTTAGATCTAAACCAACCCATTCCCAACCTATCCTTCTATACTGATGAAGACTTAGGATTCAGTGAGTACCATGAGTTTCTCTTCTCCTCCCCTACTCAAAGAGAGATGAGTACCTCTGATTCTCCTCAGTCTATCCCACATCAGTCACCTGTTACTGAGGTGGACACTTCTGAACATGTTCAGGATGTCCATATGGAAGAGGCTATCACTTCTGCAAGTGATTACATCATTAAGACCTCAACCATGGCAACTCAGCCCACTGGCATCTAAACTGAGATTGATAGTGAGCAGAGGAAAACCAGCAGCCAAGAACCTCAAGCTAGTGGTGAGAGAGAGGACTTTGGTCCAATCATCTCATCCCCCAATGATTCTTCTGATGAAGAAGAGGGAATTTGAGACTAAAGGTGCAAAAACTGTCAAAAACATGCTCCTATTTAGTCTCAAAGGTTAGTCACCTTGAATCTCAGGTGACTACCTTACAAAACAGGGTCAATGATCAGCAACTTCAGATTTCATATCTTAAGGAAAAACTAGCTGGGAGACCTTTAAGGAGAGCTCAACGAGGAACACAAGAACCTGTGGAAGTGATTGACTTATCCTCCAGCTCACCTATGCAGGTGGGTGATGCTACCAAAAAGAGGGAGAAAGTTATTACAGCCACAGAACCTGGGAGTTCTTCACAGAGAATGGACATAGAGGACTCACCATCCTCACTTGCAGTTGTGCATTCTCAGCAACTTCCTCAAGTTCACATTAATGCGGACTCTATAGACTCTATCATCAAGAGTCTCTTTGAGGAAGGTATACCAAGGGCTGTGTCATCTCCACCACAAGGAACTTCAAACTACATCATAAGGTGGAGGTATGATGCTGACAGAAGAGCCCCTATTCTTCACAGAGTTCAAGGGCAACAAGAAGTATTTGATTTTCAAAGCTTGAACTTCTATGAAAGATTGGATCTAGTCAACATGCCACTTGTCAATCCTAGCAACTCAAGACAAGCTGACAGATTGGCTCAAAGAATCCAAGACAGGATCCTTGCAGAGTTCACTCTAAGAAGGAGACTTAGGCAATCAGACAATGTCATCGGTCAACTGGATGTTGAGGTGGACCCTAAGATTAGTTTCATAGGGGAAACCTTAACTGAAGGCCTAGTGGCAGAACCTGAGACCCCTTTCTCATCATCAACAACTGCTGTAGAGGTTCACACTCCTTCTGAGACACCTGCTGGTGAAGGTGTTTCTCAGCCTCTCTCTGGCCAGAGCATGGAAGCTACACCAAGCAATGAAGGCCAAGCCTCTATCCACCCTGAGTCACAAAGGTCTGTGGGTGACAAAGGGAAAAGGATTATGACTCCTGAGGAAATTGAGGAGGAAGAGAGAGAGAGAGAGGAAAAGGAGGCTAAGGGGAGAAACTTCCTCTGGGTCTTCAAGCTTTATGCAAGCTGCAATCAGGGCTGCCCCCAGACAAAATACTCAAGATGATGAGTTGAGGGCAGTCGGGATTACTTATTTACAGACCAGGAACTATGATATTGATGAAATCATCTCCCTCCCCTTAGAAGAATTAAATGAAGTGGCTGACATGGAAGTGTCAAGAGAGATGAAAGAAAAAGAGGATGCAAGGCTACTTCTCCAATTCAAAGAGGAGAGGAGACAGAAAAGACTCTACAAGCATGCTCCCACTCTCTCTCCGGTTCAAGAAAGTCCTGTACAGGAAGATGTGGCTCCACAAGAACCTCAGGTAGACAAAGAAGAAGATAGGATCAAGATGATCAACTACCTGAGTGCCACAGGCTTCTATCAGGCAGATGCACTTCTTCCCCTGTCCTATGACTTTATTGAGTTTGAGTACTTGAAACAACTTGAACTTGAGCTAGTCAAAGAGAGAAAGACAACTAAAAGGAAGGTAAGGGAAGAAGCTGCAAAGTCAAGAGCCATCATCCAAAAGAGTATGAAGATGTCTGCTGATAGACAAAAGATGATGAGCTTCTTGAAGCTATATGGATTCTTCGAAAGGAGACTTGGCCCTATGTCTCTATCCACAATGGATGAGCATATAAGGGTGATCAAGCAGAGATTAAGAGTGGTGAACTGATTGACTTACACTCTCTTCCAAGTCAAGTCCCACCTGAAGTGGAGGTTAAGTTTGAACAACCTGAGACACCTCAATCAGGACCTCCAGCTGAGCCTCAGCAAGCTTCATCTTCTGATCCAAAGCAGGGTCAAACTCCCTCTGCTTCTGAACCTGTGAGGGAGGAACACCTAACTGAGAAAGACAAGGATGATCAACAAGGTGCTACAGACCAGTCTTCTCAGTTAAAGTCATCTAAGAGGAAGAAGATAATGGCTTCTAAACCAAAGTCAAAGAAGAAGAAGCCTAAGTCATCTACCTCTACATCTCAGGCTGAGTCAGATCAACTTGAGGAAGTGCATGATGAGGTAGCCCAATCAACTCCAATGCAAGTGGCTCCTCTGACAACTGAGACACCCATCTTGTCATGGACTTACTCTACCAATCCAGAAAGATGGCATGTAATCAGAGCTCAAGGTGTTGAAAATGTCTATACTTGGCAAGACATAATAAACTTACCTCTGCATGATCTCTTTGAGATTAGAAGATACTATGAAGGTCTTGATGATCCTGACCATCTAATGAAGAAGGGTATGGTCATGATTGTACTGAAGATCACTAACATCTGAAGATCTTCTAAATGTTTTGGTAGCATCAGCCTAGGGGGAGTTTGTAAGGATTCCTTAAGTCTGATGCAAATCAAAACATCCAATGTCTCTCTGCAACACATGCACTAAGTACTGAAGTATGAAATGCTTCGGAAGTTTTACACCATACACTAGAAAATACTCTAAGTGTAAAATCTTCCGAAGCCAAGACCAATATCTTCCGAAGCCAAACATGAAGTCTTCTGAAGCCTCAGTGACAAAGTCTTCCGAAGCTTCACTCTATGAAGACAGATTTCTTCCGAAGACTTTTAGTAAACATACTTTATCTGATGTACTGTTCCATAAAGCTGGACACCTTTCCGCTGCATCTCTGTAAAGTCACCAACTTACATGAGTTGGTGAAAAGGTCCATGCTTTTGGTAACTGTACATTGAGGTCTTGAGTCTGTAACTTTCTACTTTAAGTACTTTATCCTTTTTGTAATATATAAGGATGTGAGCTATGGCATGTCATAGTCACAGGCAGATATGCCTTTTGATCCTACAATTGATTTTGTTTGTGTTTAGTCAATTGTATCCAGCTGGCTTTCAAAGTATAGCCGGCTGTAGGTTGTAGTATAAGCATTCCAAGTTCTTGTATTTTTCTTTATGCTGTGTAACACTTGTAAAAGAACTTGAGAAAGCAATATACTGCCTCCTTGAAATCCAACTCTCTTGTTCTGTCTCTTTTACTTTACTTGTGTTTTTTGTATCAATATTGGTTAATCCAGTTCACTGTTTGATCAAGTTTAGTTACTCTCCTCATTGTGTTGTTGTGTTGTAATTTGTTAAAGCCCTTAACCGGTCCTGCAGGTCAAGTCTAAGCTTCTAAAGGTGGTGTAGAAGACCAAGAATGACCAAGTGACTAAAAGTTCTTCATCAACATCAGCAAATTATCCTTCAAATTGAATCAATTACTGTTGTATTGTCTTCAACTTCTTTTGATAAGCCCAAAACCAACAAGGCTTGGATTTCCAAATGTAACTGATCATCTCTTTTGTGCAGAAACAACTCAAGACAAACAAGAATGTTTGGATCATTGATAGTGGTTGTTCCAGGCACATGACAGGCAGTGGCTCACTACTCTAAATTTTGAGAAAATTGATGGTGGACCAGTTGCTTTTGAAGAAGATGATGGAGGTAACATTACAGGAAGGAGCAGGATCACAAATGGTAAGCTTAGAATTGAGAATGTCAAGGAGCTTGGAGATAATCTTATGAGTGTATCTCAATTTTGTGGTCAGAGTCATAACATGCTTTTCACTGAGCATGAGTGCATTGTTCTCAAGCCCGCTGTGGTTATCCTCAAGAGCATATCCTGCTCAGAGCCCCCAGGAGAGAGAACATGTAAAAGATGGATTTGCAAGAAACATCTCCCTCAGGAGAAGTTTCATGCTTTCTATCTAAAGCCAATATTGATGAGTCTTTCCTCTGGCATAAATGAATGTGCCATGTAAACTTTAAAAACATGAATAAACTGATTAAGAATAATTTGGTAATTGAAATACCAAAGAATGAGTTTACAAGTGATGACCACTTTGTTGCATGCCTCAAAGGGAAGCAACACAAGGTATCTCACAAGCCAAAAGAAAGAAACTCTATCACTACTCCCTTACACTTATTACATATGGATATCTTTGGCTCCACCAAGGTAATGAGTCTAGGAAGGACCTCATATTGTTTAGTGATCATAGATGACTTTACAAGATTCACTTGGGTCTTCTTTCTTAGAACTAAGGATGAGACTTCAGAGATCTTGAAGAGTTTCATCTTAATGATTCAGAATCAATTTTTTCACAAGGTCAAGACCATAAGATGTGATCAGGGAAATGAATTCAAGAACCAAATCCTTGATACACTTTGTGATGAAAAGGGTATTACAAGATAATATAGTGCTCTCAGGACTCCTCGGCAAAATGGCGTTACTGATAGGAGAAACAAGACATTATTTGAAGCTGCAAGAACTATGTTGTCTGATTCTAAACTGCCCATCACCTTCTGGGCAGAAGCAGTAAACACTGCTTGCTATGTATATAACCTTTCGAGTTTTCGTTAACTAAAAGTTAACTTCGTTATGTTCTTGTAAGGGTCTTTTTGTCATTAACGAAACTATGTGGGTTTATTTATGCTTGTTTCTCCTATTATACATTAATTCGTTAATTTAAGAATTAATAATTTAATTTATTAAAATAAACATAATAATAATGATGATGATAATAATAATAATAATAATAATAATAATAATAATAATAATAATAATAATAATAATAGTAATAATAATAATAGTAATAATAGTGATACTAATAATTACAAACTTTGATTATTAGTTATGAATTTTAAGAAGAATGATAATAATACAAATAGTTTATAAAAGTAAAATAAGCTAATAAAATAAAAAAATGTTTAAAACTTGGATTTTATTAAGTTCAAGGGGGTAATTTGACATTTTGAAGCTTGAAATAGGAAGTTTTTACATGAAATGATACTTAAACTACAAGGACTCAATGTGTAAATTTCTTAAAGAACTCAACCCTTACCCCGTTATTTCCGGTCGCCGGCCTATGAAGCCCTGACGCGGCTCCGGCGACTCCCCAAACACCGGAAACTCTAGAAATTTATCACTTAAATAATGCCAATCACTTCATGGAACCGTCTCAAACTCAATGGTGCGTGTTAATTTCACTTTAGGTCGGTTATGGAGACGTTTGACTCGGTAACCGATCGCCATTACACTTCAAGTCGTTCGGCCATTAAAACACAATAATAATCAAATTAATTGGAACTTAAATGCTCGGTTAACTAGTCCTAAACCTGTATCTATCACAATTTCATCTAAGACACTCGAACACCTTCTCCTTTGAACCTGCAACCGAGGTGTTCATCATCTTTTGAGCGCTCTCAACTCAAATTGATAAAGGGATTTTGCTTCAGCTTAACATACAAATAATTGGGTTATCATCAACAAAATCTTATCGAATCAACTTCATCTCCGGTCGCGATCGCCTTGTTCTTGTTTTCTATCAAAGCTATATTGATTCAGGTAATTAAATACATGAATACACTTGCATGGGGAATAAAAGCCTCATAGTTAATTTGATTAACAAGATCAAATATTGCTTCGATTCGGGCAAAATCAAGTTAGGGTTCTTAATGGAATTGGGGATTTTCTTTGATTAAATTACAGAAATTAACATGTTCTTATGAAATTAAATAAAAATTATTCTTGTTAATTAAATCTATCCCATAAATTATCACATTAATTTCTGTAATTGTTAAACAATATAATCTTATATTTTCATTTAAAAACAAATATTTTAATAATATAAAAACTATGACAAAAGTTATTTAGAAGTTTATTTCTTTTTATTACTTTACAAAATGTTGTTTCTTTAAATCAAATAAGTTATTTTACAACTTATTTAAATAACAATTTCTTTAATTGATTATTTTGATCAAGTCATTATTTAATTAATTATTAAATTAATTATTACTTTTCCACACTTTTAACATTTATTTAATCAACTACTTATGAATTAAATAATATTTGATTATTAATTTCACCAATGATTTTATTTTATTATCAAAACCCCAAATTCCAATTAAAACCCTAATTCATATTTAGTCGTTTAACCATATCATTATTCTTATCCTAAGACACTAAAACCTTAGGTTTAATCGTAAAGAAATCGTTGGAGCTATCTTATTTTCTTATTATTATCTAAAGTGCATCTTATTCCACACCTTTTGGGGTGAAACATGTTAACCTTATAAACACACACTTGTAAACATCTTGATACTTGTAAATGTACTAGCAATTTGTATTTATACTTGTCATGGTTATTTGAAATATTGTGAGCCTTATATGATAGACATTTTGTGCAAACAATCATTAACTATTGCTAGCCTAGGGACATCATAGATCTTTGGGCTTCACAAGCCTATTTGGTGCTAAAGCCGAGGTTACTGCCAACTCCTGATGACGTATTCTTGTTCATCCAGGGAACCAAATACACAAAGCTAATCGTTAAAACTTATTGTGGCCATCTTTATCAAGGTTTGATTGTATCATTATGCTATCTATATTCTTGCATTATTCGTAACTTATGACATGAATTACATCTTATAAATTGATATATGTTTGTAATGTGACACCCGGTCAAATCAGGCCAACGCCAGCTCAACTCTGTCTAATAATAATAAACATTTATTTATTATCTCTGACTCATTTAACTTTCTGAGACCTTAACCAATGTTTAACGTGAACTCATGTTGCCAATTAACCGACGGAGACATAAGATTAAAACAATAATAACAAAAACAATAAAAATAATAATAATAATAATAATAATAATAATAATAATAATAATAATAATAATAATAATAATAATAATAATAATAATAATAATAATAATAATAATAATAATAATAATAATAATAATAATAATAATAATAATAATAATAATAATAATAATAATAATAATAATAACTAAATCTATGAGATGATCACGTTGTCTTGCATGCAAGACAACTCATCCCCACACTCTATGTATATAAACTACATATGCACACACAACCCTTTCACCTTCCTCTCCTCTCCACTCCACACACACACACCACCATCACCTCTCGGCTGCCCCACCCATCGCCGGCACCCACCGCCGCCGGCACTTCACCGCCACCTCCACCGCAGCCGCCAGCCACCACCGCACCTGCCACCTTCGTCGCACGCCCCCACCCCGGCCGTGACCATCAACCCGTTGCCACCACCATCAAACCGTCGACCACCCACCGCCGCCTGCTCCACCATTCGCCTCCACCACCATCACGAACCGTCGCAACCGTCACCACCATCTCCACCGCCTGTCACTGCAACCACCACCTCCATCACCATCGACCGCAACCACCACCTCCATCACCATCGACCCCCGTCGCCATCACTTACACCATTGGCCCCCGTCGCCAACTCGAACACCATCACCAGCCGCAACCAACAAACCCCCCCCCTTCTCTCTCGGCAACCGCAAACACCACCACCACTAGTGACCTTCACCTACATTCTCTCTGAAAATTCTAGTTGAAACTTCAAACAGAACACGAAGTTGTAATCGAAAGTTGAAGATTACGTGCTATCATTGTATGTATTGTTCAATCTATTGTACTTAAGGTATTCTTGATTAAATTATTTAGATTTCTTCATGTATGGGTGATCAAGATGAAGATCTTGATGAACCCTAGTTTAACCAACTTTAAAGTTAACAAAAGTTGATGATTTGCTGATTTTGGATCTAAAAATGTGTTTGAAATGGTTGAATAAATCTGAAAATATGTTTAGAATAGGTTAATATTCGATGAGATCATGTTAATGGTATGATTGGGATTGTATGAAGACATATATATGTAGGTATAGATATGTACATGTTCTGTATGTATTTATGTTCATATAAGATTGAGAAAATTGATGGATTTTAACACAATAAGAGATGTCAAGGTAAGAATGTAGAATGGATGAAGATGATGAACAAATGTTAATAGGAAGATAATCAAGATAATATTATTTGTCATAGAAAGAAATGACCAAGATTAATTAGATGTTTGAACACATTATAGGGTTACATTTAGATGAATAGTTTGATTGACATTAACTTGAGATTTAGGAACCGTAATCATACTAATGATTAACCGGACGATTGCGACAAAGGACTTGACTAAACGACAAATAAAGACTTTAGACTTCCTAAATAATAAATAAAGTAAACTGAAAAATAATATATTTAAATATACACATACCCTATTTAAAATGATTTCAAATAAATAAGATTTTCGAATAAATGGATTTCATAAAAATAAATATCAAATATATTTTTATCTCAAACGATTGTAACAATGGGCCTATAAAAGAAACTTTATATAAAAGTCCACTATTTAGCTAAATAATAAGTAAAAATCCTCAATAAATTAGGTCAACTAGAAATGTATAATACAAAATAGAAAAGTTAAGGCTTCGTAACTCTAGAGTAACTAGTTAAGAATCATAGTAGATAAACATAAGATAAATATGATAGTAATTAAGTGTTAAGCATTAAGAATACGCTAGAATTAGATTTTAGTTCATAAGGCGAATGTATCACAAATTTTCTATGAAAGATAAATAAATTCTTTTAAGAAACTGACCAAGATACTTTAATATAATAAAGACATTCTTTTAAAAATAACCAAATAAGTTGGGTGAAAAACATTCTTGTAAGCATAAATCTTCGTATATTAACCATGATGCATATAATTAGGGTTTCATTAATCGGAAGTCTAGCACGTTGCTTTCTTTTCATTAATCACACTCAAGGGAGTCCTTCGGCCCCATTTTAAACATCGTGTTTATTTTAATTGCTTTGAGGGAAAGACATGATAAAAAATACTTCAAAATATATGATGAGTTAAACGGATTAATATATGTTATGAGGGTATAAGTTGGGTCAGTGGTATGGGAAAATACTATTGAGCCCCTAAATCCCCCTATAATCATTAACCTTGGGGAGGCCACAGACTATATTGGTAGATCTATCGGGTTAGAATGGCCCGCTCTCGCGACCAGTCGCACTGGTCAGGATGTTGCGAGGGAATTTATATGTTTGGAGTGTTGTGGGATAACGACGTATTTCTTGGTTTGATTATAGACTTATGACCTGGATTAATAATAGTACCTAGCTAGTCTATGATAAGTGTATTACATCTCGTTTCATCATATTATTTTTGAAAATGAACGTTTATGAGACTGAAAACCCGATCATTCACCAACTTTATGTTGACTTTATTACCCTTCATGCTTTTCAGGGTTGTAGGTAAGCTCTATGTGGAAATCCCAGAACTAAGTCTTTGGAGAGTCAAAAGTTTCAACCGTCCTTAAATAATATTAGGTTCATGAATAAAACACAATATTACGTGTCAAATTTTGAGTTGTCTAACCCTTGTTGACAAAAATACTATTATAACCTTGTTTATGATGTTAATTATATGGTTTTTCATAAATGACGTTATTATTGAACACATTTGACTATAAAAGTTGGATTATCTCCAACTTCCGTTGACACCACGTTTCGTAACCTTCCGCTGCGATTTTCGGGGTGTGACATGTATAACCCATGGAAACTCACCAACATTCAATTGTTGACTTTATTTATAACATTTTTCAGGAAATGCTCAAGTTTGATGATTGATTTTGAAGTTTTGACGCATCTAGGATTGGACCTAGAAAATAAAAGACTTACTTTAAATTTGAAGTTGTTGAACTTATGTTATGTTTTGGTTATTGCTTAAGACTTTTTGGTTGTATGTTTCTTTAATAAAAAAACTTATGTTTAAGCATATTAGATTTAACGGTAGTGTTATGTGGCTTTGAACAATCTTAACCCTCATATCTCAACGTTTCCGCCGTTAAGGTTGGGGTGTGAGAGATTGGTATCAGAGCCCATAACTATAGGGATTTAGGTTATTAGAAATGGTGACCTAGACTATGGTTAATGTAGAAACCCTACATGTCTTTATGATCTTGTAAGCTTAACTATTGCATGCTACATAATGCTACCTGTTATAGGAGAGCCTCTTAAAGTGCTACATGCTGCTTTTTTAGTTAGAATTGCTCTTAATTGGAAACTTGATTGCCTAGTCTCTCTTTTTGCCTAACCTCCCTAACCCCTTATCCTCACGGCGATAAAATCTCTTAAACTTATTCTCGATGACACATGGGATCGTACGCTTTATATCGAAAGAAAAATCTCTAGGCTCTATGTCTAATCTATGAAAATCTCATCAAGGTTTTAATTCCATTAGCCTAAAGGAAAATTCTGTGATTTCATAGACACCCGTATTTTGGATTTCCTGGCAAAAAGCCCTTGGGCTAAGGCAAGCATTTCGTATAAATCTCAATCAACCGTGGGACTAGTTATGCTTACCTGGGGATTTTCGGGATGAGTGATAAATTATGGTCAATATACACAAGTTTCTAAGGCAAATTGGAGTTATATCACCTTGACGTGTCAATGTTTCCTATTGGCTATGTGCCAAATGGAATCATTCCGTGTGTGTTTATAAGTCCTGTATAATTTTTGCTTGATTTACTATCTTTACCTCAAAATTTCCTTGTTTAACTTACTCTGTATCCAGAAGGTCTCATCATCATGGAAAACGTGGTAGCTCCGACCGCAAAATCGCCGCTATGATCGCTCGACAAATAGCTTCCATTCTCCCAACTATGGTCGCTGAACTAAATGGTTCTTTAATGGCAAATGCTAGTAATAACTCCAATGGCAACAATGAGCAAGGAGAGAATAGTGGAAATCAAGGAAGGAACAACCAAACCTACACATTTAAGCATATCAATTCTTGCAAACCCACCAGTTTTAGTTGAAAAAAAGGAGCCATTGGACTTGTCGAGTGGTTTGAGAGCATGGAGAACACCTTTATCAATAGTGAGTGTCCCAAGGCACTCAAAGTCCACTATGCCACAAGTGTTCTTCAACAAAGGGCACTTACATGGTTGAATAGCGAGAAAAGGAACCGAGGTGCTGATGTTGTGTTGGCACTATCGTGGGATGAGTTCAAGAACATTGCAATCCAAAAGTTTGCCCAAGGAGTGAGCTACAAAAGCTTGAGGAAGAATTCTGAAACCTTAAACAGGATGGTGGGGATCATTTGGCTTACTCAACTAGGCACCATGAACTGAGTATCCTTTTGCCTCACATGGTCGATATCGTGCCCTGCAATATCAAGAAGTTCATCAAGGGGGTACCACCTAATATTTTAAAATTGTGTGGTGGGGAGTAGACCCACAACTCTGGAGGAAGCAATTACTATCACCACTCAACTCACTGAGAATCACATTAGAGTGGGCACCTTGTCTGTTAAAAGTGCTAAAAAGACTTAAAAGGTGGTTCCTGAAGCAACCAAGGAGGTCAAGAATGAACAATCATACAACAACAAGAAGCGTAAGTTTACACCTACCCGAAACTTTGTCATGGCAACACCTAAGGTACCCCAAAGGCAACCTGCTCCGCTACATAAGCTCCTGCTGCTAGAGCTTATGCTGGCCCTCAGCCATTGTGTAACATATGCAAGTATCATCATACGGGAAATAATCCATGTTGCATCTGCTCACTGTACGGGAAATATGGTCACCTAGTTGCTACTTGCCATCGTGCACCAAACAATACCGTGTTAGTTGCTAACCTTGCTTGCTACAATTGTGGGGAAACCGGCCATTTTCACCCACAATGCCCTTGTCTTGCAGGTAACGTTCCACAAGCTCGAGGTCGTGCTTTCAACATTAACGCAAATCAAGCGCAAGCAAATAACGACGTGGTGAATGATATGTCGAGTCAATTCTTAACCTTTATATTTTAAGTTTTTGTTGCTTTACCCATATCGTTAAACGTCTTAAAACTGAATAGGTATGTTCCTTATTAATAATTCCTATGCTTACGTCTTGTTTGATTCGGGAACCGATAAGAGTTTTGTCTCTTTAGAATTCGAATCCATACTTTCCAAGTTGCATACGAAGTTAGAAAAGCCTCTTACCGTTGAAGTCGCCGAAGGAGAACCTTTAAGGATTCATATCAGTCTAATGCATCAAAAAACATCCAAAGTCTTTCTGCATGCATGCACTAAAGTACAGAAGTAGAGATGCTCGGAAGTTTTACACAATGCACTAGAAAATATTCTAAGTGTAAAATCTTCCAAAGCCAAGACCAACATCTTCCGAAGCCAAAAGTGAAGTCTTCTGAAGCTTCAAAGACAAAGTCTTCTGAAGCCAAGATGAGAAGACAGATATCTTCCAAACACTTTTAGATACATGTTTTTATCTGATGTACTTTACCGTAAAGCTGGACACCTTTCCGCTGCAACTTTGTTCAGTCACCAACTTACATGAGTTGGTGAAAAGGTCCATGCCTTTGGTAATTGTACATTGAGGTCTTGAGTCTGTGCTTTCTACTTTATGTACTTTTATTCTTTTTGTAATATATTAGGATGTGAGCTATGGCATGTCATAGTCACTAGTCAAAAGGCAATCTGCTTTTGACTCTACATTTGATTTTGTAGTTGTCTAGTCTTATGTATCCAACTGGCCTTTAAAGTATGGCCGGCTGTAGGATGTAGTATAAAGTATCTCAAGCCCTTGTAACTTTCTTTCTATGCCTTGTAATACTTGTGAAAAAACTTGAGAGCAATATACAACATGCTTGAAAACCATACACTTGTGTTGTTTGCAATCTTGTTCTGTCACATATTTTGCTTTGTTCTTAGTATCTTACATATAAGTTACCGGTTCCCTATTTGATCTATCAAGTGTTCTAAAGATATCTCCTCATTGTGTTGTTGTGTTGTAAGTGACCACCCTTAAACGGTCCTGCATTTGGTATCCGAGCATTCCAGGCTCTTGATTATAAGATCTCACCATCTTAAGATCCCTCACACACACAAAATACTTAACAACTCAAATGGCAACTATTACTAAGGATGATATGGAAACTGAAGCAATGACAAAGTCTCCACTGATCACTCCTGAAGACTTTGACACTTGGTGTCAAAGAATGGAAGGCTTTATCAAGTCTCAAGACTCCAGGATGTGGGACTTTGTTGTTCAAGGACCTTACATACCAAGCACCTCTTCAGCTGCTGCTGGAGGTGGTATGATCCCAAAGGTTGTGGCTGATTATTCTGAAGAAGACAGAAACAGAATAGAGATTGATTAGAAAGCCATGACAACTCTTCAAACTGCTCTTCGAAACTACATCTACAGGGGCTTCAAGAAGTGCAAAACTGCCAAGCAACTATGAGAGGCACTGAAGTTCATGTATGAGGGGTCCAATGAAGCCAAGGAGAATAAGTGTTGATGCATGTATGTCCCTAGATCATGATTTGTAATGTAATAGATCTTGTCTGTCTGATTATGATGTAATATGTATTGATTAATGAAATGACATGGATTGTTTGTTACTTGTAATGTTTAATATTTCATTAATGAGTTGTGATTGAATTGATTGGGTTTATGATTGTTTGAATGGTTACACATAATGTTATATTAATTAGAACATTCAAACTTAACTTATTGAAGTTCTCATGCGAGTGGCCGATGCGAATGGACCATACGCATGAATAACTTCATACGATTGACTCAATCGCACGACTGAACCAGGAGACTGGATCAGTCGTATGATTGACACATAAGATTGGCTCAGTCGCACGACTGAACACTCAGTCGTGCGGATGAATCAACTGCATGGTTCAATCGCACGACTGAACCATACTTATGGCCCAGTCGCACGATTGAACAATACTAACCTATAAATAGACCCAATTCGTGGAAAAACGTAAGCATTCATACCATTACGATTCCAGACGTACCCTAGCCGTCCAGAGACCTCCCAAACCGTTCTCAAAGTTCACAGAACACATTAGATCGATTCCTAATCGACTTCTAACGTTAGATTCAATTCCTGATTGATTCTTCGTGTGTTCTCACTGATTGGATCGCCAATCAAATACGATTCCGCACTATTTGAGTTGGTTTACACGCTAATCACTAGGTATTTCGTTCAAATACCAGGTCCTAACAAGTGGTATCAGAGCTTTGGCTCTTGATTACGTGTTGATTCAATCAAGATTGCATAAAAGTTTGTGTTTTTGCACTAAAAACGCAATCTTTGGTGTCAAAAGTGATCTTGGACGTTCCCTGCTCATCGAAGTTTGGATTCTACGGACTTAGGCGATTAGGATTTGTGAAATTTCGAATTTTTATTGTTTAAACGCTAGAAACCCGTCAAAAAACGCAAAAGCAGCTAGTCGCACGAGTGACCCATTCGCACGAGTGACTTCGCACTCCATTCGCATTGCTCATTCGCACGATTGGACCTAGTCGCACCTTCATTCGGCCGACTGAACCGTTCGTTCGCATAGCTCATACGCACCAGATTCATTCGCACGACTGAACTAATCGCCCAGTTCAGCCGCACGATTGAACCAGTCGCAGAGTTCATACGCACGACTAGACCATTCACATCCTTCAGTCGCATCAGTGAAAGTTTTTTTGATTAGACTTAAAGTTATTCGCCATGGAAGATCAGATGTCAGCCTTTACTGCTGGGAAGGACTCGAGGATAGAACCTGCTGCTGCTTGAGAGTGAGGTGGGTAATCACAATAAACCACCAAAGCTCTTGACTTTAGATGAGTTTCCCCACTGGAAACAACGTTTTGAGATCTACCTCAATGGAGTAGATCCTAATCTGTGGGAAGCCATTGAGATTGGTTATAGCACACCGGTGGGAGCTGATGGAGTTAAGCTAACGTTAGGTGGGATGACGGACGCGCAGAAAGTGAAGTACAATGCAGAGAAAAGGGTTTATGCATTGATTACACAGTCTATCCCCAAAGACATATTCCACCAGTATTCAGAGAATAAGCAGTCCAAGAAACTGTGGGATGAGCTAGAGAAGAGGTACGATGGGAATGCTTCGTTGAAGGCAATCAAGGCAAAGGAGTTAAAGAAGGAATTCGATAACTTCTCATCGATTGGTAACGAGACTTTAGACGACGTCATAGATAGATTCTACCACTTGATGAGCGAACTGCATACACATGGAGTGGAAACAACCATGGAAGAGAAAGTGAGTAACTTTGCAGATGGATTGCCTGATAAGTGGGCTTCATTCGTGTCTAACCTGAGACAGAATGGAATGCTTGCAAAGCTGAATATTAATGATTTCATTCTTAAGTTGCGAGAAGAAGCACTAAGGATGAAGTACAGAGCTCAGAAGTCTTCGTACACACAAAATCCAGCTTTGTACAACGCCACGCCTCAAGCTAAGACATCTGGAGCACCTCTCCAGACTGCGTTTGTGTCTAGCTCGTCAGGTCCTTCACATGCTTCTCCTTCTGGATCAGACACGTCAGGGTCGTCTTGTACCCACTATATTGGATCAGAAGCTAGTGCTACCAAACTGAAGACCGAGAACCTCGGTAATGTGACTGTGGAAGTAGCTCGAGAGCATATGGATCTTTTAGCTGCAGTGGTTCATTCATATGATGGACTTGTTGCCAGGAAGATTGGAAACTGCCATCTGGCAGACGAGGACTACGAGCAGGTGGACGAAATGGAGCTTGAGAGGATGGATATAATGTGGGCCTTAGCTAGTGATGTCCGGAGGGCAAAGAAGTTTGTTAAAAAGACCGGACAGAACTTGGTAGCTACTAAGGATGCCACATTTGGCTTTGACAAGAGCTAAGTGACCTGCTTCAACTGTGGTGAGAAGGGAGACTTCAAGAGAGAATGTGTCAAGCCAAAGAAGACGGCTAATGGGAACCCGTTCTCGTCCTTTACTCGCCAAGACAAGCAAGCTTCCAGTTCTACTTCATCAAACAAGGATCCAAAAGCCTTGACTGCTCATGATGATGAAGGACAGGATTGGAGTTTTAGGTTTGTCTCACCAGGGGAATCAAACATTGCCAGTGTAGAAGATATTGAAGATGATTCTGCGAGTGAAGGTGATCTAGCAGTTGAGATAGCGATGTCACATAGTGAAGAAGCAACTGCAGCCGAGGTCAGTTACAAGCCTAAAGAGGAGACTTCCACGTCAGAGACAGAAAAGACAGAATCACCAGAACCAGAGACATCTGATGCTGCGTTGATGGCTAGCTCTTCTGAACCAACTCAGGTAAGTACTACTGACCAAATGTTTAATAATCATGCTTGTTCTGATTGTGATACTTTTAGGAATAGCATAGATGAAAATTTTGCTAGGTTATTAGATCATAATGATAACTTAGTAAAAGATTTGCAACTGTGCACTGAGGCAAATAGAGTACTAAAACAAAATGAGCATAGTTATAAAGAAAAGACAGACCTATTGACTAAACAGCTTAGGGAAATAGAAGTAGTTTCCTTTAACCAAGCAAATGACATTAGGTACTATCTAAACTCCCTAGAAGACACTAAGAAGCAAAAGGCAGTTCTAGAAGTAGAAGTAAACTCATTAAAACAGAAACTGCATAGTTGGACTAGCTCTTCATACATAGTTCAACACTTAGTGAGAGAAAGGAATAACGGGGAGGGATTAGGTTACAAAGTGGTTCCACCACCACCTGAGACTTTGATGAACACCAAGACTAGACCAGTAAATAATAACCCCATCAAGGATCACGTGGTGTCTACTCCTCTTGTTAGTGATCCAGATACCTCATGTTCATCTACTGAATCTGGACACAAACCAAAAGAGGCCACTTTAAAGGCAAAGGATAAATTGCCTTGTGTTAATCTGGAAAAGGAATTTGAAAAAGTTAACGTAAAGTCAGGGTCAAATAGAGTCAAATCAGAACCTAAAAGGACTTCAAATGTTAATTTTTCACATGCTTCAAGTCAAAAACCAGTTAAACTAAAAGAGAAAGATGTTAAACAGGTTAAAACAGTCAAATTTGTTAAACCAGAGAAAACATCAAAAGAACCAGAGTCAAAACCTAAAGTGATTGATGTTACTAGAGTGTCACACACTTCTCCACAAAGAAAGTTTAATCATAAAGTTGATAGCAGTCGTGCTACAACTGTGGAGAATGTAGACACATTGCTTCCTATTGTCCTTTCTATCAGACACCTAGGAAGAAGATTGACCTTCAGGACGCTAAGCCTAGGTCTTCTAAGAGGAGCTCTCTGACTCCACCTAGAAGAACTAGTGAACCTAAAGTTCAACCTGTAAGCCAGTCAACTGTTTATCATAAACAGGCATTGCACAAATCTGGCTTATGGAAAGAGAAGTCATCCTGCGTGTCTGATACTGATGACAAGAAGGAACCTGAGCTACCCTCACCCTCTAAGGGTCAATGGGTGGAGTTTATGATGTGTGATGCCTCTGGGAAACCCAAGCCAGTAAAGGCTTGGGTTCCTAACCTAAACTAATTTTTTACTTTGTATGTGCAGGGTGTTCGATACAGTGCTGAGACTAACACGTGGATTGTAGAGCGGAGCATCCAGGCACATGACAGGAAATAGGGTCCTTTTATCAAACGTCAAGCAAATAAAAGGAGGGCATGTTTCCTTTGCTGGAAACAAGGGAGGCTATATCACAGCTCAGGGAGAAGTGGGAAATCAGAAAGTTAAGTTTGATAAGGTGAACTACGTTCAACAACTTCAAAATAACTTGCTTTCTGTTTCCCAAATCTGTGACAAAGGATTTAAGGTCATCTATGACAACAAGAAGTGTTACGTGCTGAAGAAAGACTACGTGATCCTAGAAGACCAAGTTCTGATGACTGCTTCAAGATATAAAGACCTTTATGTCTTGGATCTGTCAACAGCTGCTACAACGGATCATGAGGTTCAGTGCTTTCTATCTAAAGCTACTGAGAAGGATTCCATCTCCTGGCATAGGAGAATGGGACACATTAGTCAAAGGAAGATGAATCATTTGATTTAGAAGGATTTGGTGAGAGGAGTTAATGTCAAGAACTTCCAACTTCCTGACTTTTGTGTAGCTTGCAAGAAAGGCAAACAGACGAAGAAGTCTCATAAGGAAAGAAAGTTCATTCAATAATCGAACTTCCTCTTGAACTTCTTCACATGGATCTGTTTGGTCCAGTCAGTACAAAGAGCATTGCAGGCGACTTGTACTGTTTTGTGGTCACTGATGACTACTCAAGGTTCACTTGGGTAATGTTTCTGAAATCCAAATCAGAAACATTTGAGTCATTCAAGGAGTTAGTAACCACACTGGAATCTCTCTACAAGCTAAAAGTTAGACAAGTACGCTCAGACAACGGGACAAAATTCAAGAACCAATGGATGGAGGCATACTGCAAGGAAAAGGGAATTGTGCATCAATTCACTTCTGCCTACACTCCTCAGATGAATGGCGTTGCTGAGAGGAAGAACAGAAGCTTGATAGAGACAGCACGGACTATGCTGGCGAACTCGAAACTGCCTATCCAATTCTGGAATGAGGCAGTGGCGAATGCATGTTATACACTGAATCGAGTCCTAATAGTCAAGCGCCACGGAAAGACATGTTACGAGCTACTACAAAGACGCAAACCGAATTTGGAGTATCTTGAACCTTTTGGCGCGCCGTGCACACTTCTGAAGAAGACACAAGAAGGCAAATTCAGCGAGAAGGCGGATGAAGGAATCTTTCTAGGATACAACATACCGAACAAGCGAGTTTACAACAACTCAACGGGTCTTGTAGAAGTGTGGTGTAATGTTGACGTTCAGAGATATACCACACCTCCTACAGGCAAAGGACCTGCATACTTCTTCGATTATGATGGATTCTTCAAGTCCTTCAACATCCCTCTCTCTCCCTCGGATGATGAGTTAGCTACTAGGATGATGTATGATATCCTGAATACACCATCTAGCACACAGGGAGAATCATCTACTCAGTCAGGGGGAGTAGTCGATGACAGTGACTCCTCCTCTGAAGATGAAGCTGAAGCAGATGACCAGAACAGTCAGGAGGAACAGGTTCCGGTTCCTGAAAGTCCACAAGCATCTACAAGTGATGCACCTTCGACTTCGGAACCTCAAACTCCAACTACCTCAGATGCAGAACCACATGTTCATAATCTTGGCTCTGAGGTAGCTGTTCCTACCACTCCAGGATCACGATTACATGTCTATCATCCACTTGACAATGTCATTGGGGATGTCAGATCAGGAGTACAAACCCGAAATCAGCTATACTCAGCTGATTACGCCTCGGTTATGGAGAAAGGTTACATTCATGATGGTGCTTATCGATGTTTTGTCTCGCAGGTTGAGCCAAAATATGTCAGTGAGGCACTAAATGATGAGGCGTGGGTGAGTGCCATGCAAGAAGAACTTCTGCAGTTCAAGAAGTTAGGTGTATGGACTCTGGTTGATAGACCTAAAGGTGCTAAAGTCATTGGCACCAAATGGGTACTAAAATGCAAGAAGGATGACCAAGGGGTCATTATCAGGAACAAAGCTCGATTGGTGGTTCAAGGTTTTCGCCAAGTCGAGGGGATTGACTACAATGAGGTGTTTGCACCCGTGGCAAGGATGGAAGCAATTCGTATCTTCCTTGCCTATGCATCGTACATGAAGATTAAAGTCTACCAATTAGATGTGAAGAGTGCATTCCTTCATGGGGAAATCAGAGAAACAGTCTATGTCAGTCAACCCGAGGGATTTGAAGATCCTTATCATCGGGATAGAGTTTACAAGCTCGACAAGGCTTTATATGGGCTTCATCAAGCTCCTCGAGCTTGGTATGAGAAACTCTCGACTCATCTTGTGAAACACGGCTTTCGCAGGGGAGTCATTGACTGCACACTGTTTATTAAAGAAAAGGATGGCGACCTACTGCTTGTACAAATCTATGTTGATGACATAATCTTCGGTTCAAAGAACGAAGAGTTATGCAAAGAGTTTGAAGCAGTGATGAAGAAGGAGTTTGAGATGAGTGCTATGGGGGAGATGAAATTTCTTCTCGGGTTACAGGTGGATCAAACACCAAATGGGATCTTTCTACATCAGACCAAGTATGTAGGAGACATTCTCAGTCGCTTTGACATGGAGAATGCTTCTGCTGCTGGGACTTAACTTGCTACGAATCACGATATAGCACCTGATGAGAATGGAGATCTTGTAGATGCCACGATGTACCGAGGAATGATTGGATCCCTTATGTATCTCACTGCCCCAAGACCTGATATTATGTATGCTACATGTTTATGTTCTAGATATCAGGCTAAACCTAAGGTCAACCATCTGATCGGGGTCAAGAGGATTTTTCGTTATCTGAAGGGTACACCCACACTTGGATTGTGGTACCCTCATGATGATGACTTTGAGCTTACCGCGTATAGTGACTCGGATTACGGGGGCTGCAAGATGAACTACAAGTCTACATCAGCAGGGTGTCAATTCTTTGGGAGAAGATTAGTTACCTGGCAGTGTAAGAAGCAGACATCGGTTGCATTGTCAACCTGTGAAGCCGAATATGTTGCTGCTGCAAGTTGCTGTTCACAAATCATCTGGATTCAACAGCAAATGCGGGATTACGGTTTAAAGTTCTCTTCTACTCCTATTTTTGTTGATAACTCTGCTGCAATTGCAGTAACTAAAAATCCGGTCCAACATCCTAAGACCAAACACATCGGTATTAAATACCATTTCATAAGAGATTGTTTTGAAAAGAACTTAATTGATGTGGTTAAAATTAATACTGATTTTCAACACGCTGACCTCTATACTAAAGCCTTTGATAAACCACGTTTTCAATATTTGCTAGAGGTCAACGGTGTTAAAAAGAAAAGTGAGGTTATTCCTGATGATGATAATGTGTAGTCCGATGTAGTTTAGTTAAAGTTTTCTTTTATTTTATTTTATCTGTTTATTTTCGTCTGTTTAATTTAAACTCATGTTATTTTGTTGGCTATTAAAATTCTAAAATAATTAAACCAGTAATGGTTTTCGTATTTTAGGGGGAGAATATGTCAGCAAGTTAACATTAAAAAAAAACGAGGGAGAAGGAGTGAATAGCTGATATAAGGTAGATCGTATCTGTGATACCGATTCAACCCTTTGGAAAATGATAGTACACAGGAACAAATCAAGAGGGATTTAAAAATTTAAGTTTTGAAAAGATGCAAAAATTTAAAGTATAAGTCTGTGTAGTCTAGGCAATACAAAAGGGAAGATGATAGAAAACTGGTAACTCCTAAGGTAACACAAAGAAAGTAGACCTAGAGGTTGCTAGACCACAAATGATATGTTGGTAGATTCAACACAATAGATGATTAGACCTAACTGGTGACCTCAAGATCAAACTAAGTTGTTCAACTGACTGTGGGCTTCCATCTTATCACTGGTTAACACAATCAACAATATTCCAATAAGGGGTAATGAGCATGTAAACGCCACAAAAGTGTGCGGATGACCATAATTAGAGCAAAGCAAAGAAAAAAAATGAAAGACAAATGCTATAAAGCTAATGACTTATGTTGTTGGTGCATTTTGTGCCAAATGAAATAAGCTGCTCTAACAAGGAGATAGGTTGTGTGCCTCTCTGCTGTGCGATGGCACTGACCTGAGGATAAGCATAACCTAGATATTCTAGAATTCATTGTTGTTTGCCGCTCTCTGCTGTGCGATGGCACTGACCTGAGGACTGGCTTCTC
This sequence comes from Flaveria ramosissima, assembly GCA_025215565.1. Taxonomy (NCBI): domain Eukaryota; kingdom Viridiplantae; phylum Streptophyta; class Magnoliopsida; order Asterales; family Asteraceae; genus Flaveria; species Flaveria ramosissima. The sequence goes on from CM046030.1 coordinate 42,923,091, forward strand.
TTTGAAAGCTCTAAGAATAGTCTCTTCTTGTAATAATACCCGTAGACCGCTCAAAAGCTCCTGAGGAATGTTGATTACCATATAAGTGTGGGATCCACAAATGTTAGTTGAAATAATTAAACCTAAATCAGTCACCATTCTGTGTCAAAAGTCTGTGTATGGATTTAAGTGGACAAACATATTGACAATCATTGTGGCTACAATTCTCAAAAGTTCAAATCAATGTGACAATCTAAGAGTTCCAGTATGATTTCCTTAAGTTGCTAATGACACTGGATGAACACCGAGAATTGAGCATCAAAAGATTTTGATAACTAGTCCAAATGATTTGACTTGCTTGTATGATTCCAAAATTGAATTGGTCCAGGTGTGGTCAATCCAAGTTGAAGCTGTCTATTCCGGAACCAAATCCTGTAGATGTCTATCTTAGGATTTATCTCTCACAAAAAGCCAAAAAAAGTTTGTTTTTTTAGTATTTAGTTTAAATTTTCTAAGTTAGTTAGTTGTTTTAGTTTGTTAGTATGTCGGACTACATCAGGAAAATCAGAAAGGAATCAACTCACTAAAAGGGTCATGTCTGAGATGACCACATGTGCTTTGAAAGTTTAAAACAGTCACGTCTGAGGTGACAAAGTGTTTAAAAGGGTCACGTCTGAGGTGACTAAATCGTTTAAAAGGATCACGTCTGAGGTGATCAAAAGGGTTTTCAAGTAAAAATGATCATGTCTGAGATGATCAAAAGCTCATAACGTTAATTTCAAAAGTTAAAAGGGTTTAAATGTAAATTGTTAAAAATGGCAGAAAAATTAACTAAGTGTGACCCATTCGCACGGATGGACCATACGTATGGACTAACCATACGAATGGAAGCCATTCGCACGAATGGACCATGAGTATGGACCATCAAACTGAATGGCCCATACGATTGGCCCAGTCGGAGGCTTAAGGGCGAGCGAGTGAGTCAGTCGCACGACTGAAATCAAGTCGGACGACTGAAGAAGGGCGACTGATCCAATCGCACGACTGAGTCCCACTCGCACGACTGAAAGATGCGTATGAACTCAGTCGCACGATTGAATCTAGGGTTAGTATAAATAGAGGGGGAGTCGGTCGCAGAGACTCATCACCCTCAAAGAAACCCTAAATCGCACGACTTAACTACACTCTGCCAAAATTTCATTTGACTCCTAAAACACCCGGTTCTTGAGTACTGATCATTTCTATCGACTTTACAGGTAATTTCCGGTGAAGAGAAACCAAAATAACGGTCCATTTGATTCTAGATCTACAAAATCAGACCCGAAAGCAAACCAGACTTAAACGGCCTAATAACCTAACCTAACTACTCAAACAGATGAAATTAAGTGTGTTAGGGTTTATAAGAACGTATTGCGAGTCAAATGAACCAGATAACGATGTCTAAAACTCAAAATTGGTGAAAAAGTATATTTGAATTGAACAGAGTAGTATATCATCATGCTTGGAAAGATGAACTTCAGTCGCACGACTGAAGGGTGCGATTTGCCTAACCGCACGACTGAACCATGCGTATGAAGCTCAGTCGCACGAATGGTGTAACCGCATAAGAGTACATGCGCATGAGTCCAGTCGCACACTCAGTCGTACGCATGAGATCATTCGCACGTCTGAACCTCAATCGCACTATTCAGTTGCACGACTGATCTCAGTCGCACAACTTCAATCGCAGACAAAACATTCTATTCAAGTTTAAGTGTTTCATGATGTTCTTAGCCACAGGTACTAATGTTTATATTGATATGTGTTACAGATGGCGAGTCGATGGACCATGAGGACGAAGCATAACATATGTGCTCATCTGGATTTGACATCCAGGAACGCGGCTGACTTCTCAAGCATCATCTGTTGGACCAAAAGAACCAATGAGCCGGATCAGAAAACCTTTAAGTCCCACAGACGTCACAACAACTACTGAAGTCCACATCAGCTGCTGAAGACAACAACTGAAGACAAGTCTGAAGACACATGCTGAAGACAAGTCTGAAGACACAAGTGCTGAAGACAAAGTCTGAAGACACAAGTGTTGAAGACAAAGTCTGAAGACACAAGTGTTGAAGACAAAGTCTGAAGACACAAATGCTGAAGACACAGTCTGAAGACACAAGTGTTGAAGACAAAGTCTGAAGACACAAGTGTTGAAGACAAAGTCTGAAGACACAAGTTGCTGAAGACAAAGTCTGAAGATTTTGTCACAACAGCTGAAGAGGACCTCTTCAGTGTGTGTGACGGCTGCTTTCAGTAGTTTAGCGACCACTTATTCTCCTTGGCTTCATTGGACCCCTCATACATGAACTTCAGTGCCTCTCATAGTTTCTTGGCAGTTTTGCACTTCTTGAAGCCCCTGTAGATGTAGTTCGAAGAGCAGTTTGAAGAGTTGTCATGGCTTTCTAATCAATCTCTATTCTGTTTCTGTCTTCTTCAGAATAATCAGCCACAACCTTTGGGATCATACCACCTCCAGCAGCAGCTGAAGAGGTGCTTGGTATGTAAGGTCCTTGAACAACAAAGTCCCACATCCTGGAGTCTTGAGACTTGATAAAGCCTTCCATTCTTTGACACCAAGTGTCAAAGTCTTCAGGAGTGATCAGTGGAGACTTTGTCATTGCTTCAGTTTCCATATCATCCTTAGTAATAGTTGCCATTTGAGTTGTTAAGTATTTTGTGGTGTGAGGGATCTTAAGATGGTGAGATCTTATAATCAAGAGCCTGGAATGCTCGGATACCAAATGCAGGACCGTTTAAGGGTGGTCACTTACAACACAACAACACAATGAGGAGATATCTTTAGAACACTTGATAGATCAAATAGGGAACCGGTAACTTATATGTAAGATACTAAGAACAAAGCAAAATATGTGACAGAACAAGATTGCAAACAACACAAGTGTATGGTTTTCAAGCATGTTGTATATTGCTCTCAAGTTTTTTCACAAGTATTACAAGGCATAGAAAGAAAGTTACAAGGGCTTGAGATACTTTATACTACATCCTACAGCCGGCCATACTTTAAAGGCCAGTTGGATACATAAGACTAGACCTACAAAAATCAAATGTAGAGTCAAAAAGCAGATTGCCTTTTGACTAGTGACTATGACATGCCATAGCTCACATCCTAATATATTACAAAAAGAATAAAAGTACATAAAGTAGAAAGCACAGACTCAAGACCTCAATGTACAATTACCAAAGGCATGGACCTTTTCACCAACTCATGTAAGTTGGTGACTGAACAAAGTTGCAGCGGAAAGGTGGTCCAGCTTTACGGTAAAGTACATCAGATAAAAACATGTATCTAAAAGTGTTTGGAAGATATCTGTCTTCTCATCTTGGCTTCAGAAGACTTTGTCTTTGAAGCTTCAGAAGACTTCACTTTTGGCTTCGGAAGATGTTGGTCTTGGCTTTGGAAGATTTTACACTTAGAATATTTTCTAGTGCATTGTGTAAAACTTCCGAGCATCTCTACTTCTGTACTTTAGTGCATGCATGCAGAAAGACTTGGATGTTTTTTGATGCATTAGACTGATATGAATCCTTAAAGGTTCTCCTTCGGCGACTTCAACGGTAAGAGGCTTTTCTAACTTCGTATGCAACTTGGAAAGTATGGATTCGAATTCTAAAGAGACAAAACTCTTATCGGTTCCCGAATCAAACAAGACGTAAGCATAGGAATTATTAATAAGGAACATACCTATTCAGTTTTAAGACGTTTAACGATATGGGTAAAGCAACAAAAACTTAAAATATAAAGGTTAAGAATTGACTCGACATATCATTCACCACGTCGTTATTTGCTTGCGCTTGATTTGCGTTAATGTTGAAAGCACGACCTCGAGCTTGTGGAACGTTACCTGCAAGACAAGGGCGTGGGTGAAAATGGCCGGTTTCCCCACAATTGTAGCAAGCAAGGTTAGCAACTAACACGGTATTGTTTGGTGCACGATGGCAAGTAGCAACTAGGTGACCATATTTCCCGTACAGTGAGCAGATGCAACATGGATTATTTCCCGTATGATGATACTTGCATATGTTACACAATGGCTGAGGGCCAGCATAAGCTCTAGCAGCAGGAGCTTATGTAGCGGAGCAGGTTGCCTTTGGGGTACCTTAGGTGTTGCCATGACAAAGTTTCGGGTAGGTGTAAACTTACGCTTCTTGTTGTTGTATGATTGTTCATTCTTGACCTCCTTGGTTGCTTCAGGAACCACCTTTTAAGTCTTTTTAGCACTTTAACAGACAAGGTGCCCACTCTAATGTGATTCTCAGTGAGTTGAGTGGTGATAGTAATTGCTTCCTCCAGAGTTGTGGGTCTACTCCCCACCACACAATTTTAAAATATTAGGTGGTACCCCCTTGATGAACTTCTTGATATTGCAGGGCACGATATCGACCATGTGAGGCAAAAGGATACTCAGTTCATGGTGCCTAGTTGAGTAAGCCAAATGATCCCCACCATCCTGTTTAAGGTTTCAGAATTCTTCCTCAAGCTTTTGTAGCTCACTCCTTGGGCAAACTTTTGGATTGCAATGTTCTTGAACTCATCCCACGATAGTGCCAACACAACATCAGCACCTCGGTTCCTTTTCTCGCTATTCAACCATGTAAGTGCCCTTTGTTGAAGAACACTTGTGGCATAGTGGACTTTGAGTGCCTTGGGACACTCACTATTGATAAAGGTGTTCTCCATGCTCTCAAACCACTCGACAAGTCCAATGGCTCCTTTTTTTCAACTAAACTGGTGGGTTTGCAAGAATTGATATGCTTAAATGTGTAGGTTTGGTTGTTCCTTCCTTGATTTCCACTATTCTCTCCTTGCTCATTGTTGCCATTGGAGTTATTACTAGCATTTGCCATTAAAGAACCATTTAGTTCAGCGACCATAGTTGGGAATGGAAGCTATTTGTCGAGCGATCATAGCGGCGATTTTGCGGTCGGAGCTACCACGTTTTCCATGATGATGAGACCTTCTGGATACAGAGTAAGTTAAACAAGGAAATTTTGAGGTAAAGATAGTAAATCAAGCAAAAATTATACAGGACTTATAAAACACACACGGAATGATTCCATTTGGCACATAGCCAATAGGAAACATTGACACGTCAAGGTGATATAACTCCAATTTGCCTTAGAAACTTGTGTATATTGACCATAATTTATCACTCATCCCGAAAATCCCCAGGTAAGCATAACTAGTCCCACGGTTGATTGAGATTTATACGAAATGCTTGCCTTAGCCCAAGGGCTTTTTGCCAGGAAATCCAAAATACGGGTGTCTATGAAATCACAGAATTTTCCTTTAGGCTAATGGAATTAAAACCTTGATGAGATTTTCATAGATTAGACATAGAGCCTAGAGATTTTAATCTTTCGATATAAAGCGTACGATCCCATGTGTCATCGAGAATAAGTTTAAGAGATTTTATCGCCGTGAGGATAAGGGGTTAGGGATAAGCATAAAGAGAGACTAGGCAATCAAGTTTTCCAATTAAGAGCAATTCTAACTAAAAAAGCAGCATGTAGCACTTTAAGAGGCTCTCCTATAACAGGTAGCATTATGTAGCATGCAATAGTTAAGCTTACAAGATCATAAAGACATGTAGGGTTTCTACATTAACCATAGTCTAGGTCACCATTTCTAATAACCTAAATCCCTATAGTTATGGGCTCTGATACCAATCTCTCACACCCCAACCTTAACGGCGGAAACGTTGAGATATGAGGGTTAAGATTGTTCAAAGCCACATAACACTACCGTTAAATCTAATATGCTTAAACATAAGTTTTAAAGAAACATTACAACCAAAAAGTCTTAAGCAATAACCAAAACATAACATAAGTTCAACAACTTCAAATTTAAAGTAAGTCTTTTATTTTCTAGGTCCAATCCTAGATGCGTCAAAACTTCAAAATCAATCATCAAACTTGAGCATTTCCTGAAAAATGTTATAAATAAAGTCAACAATTGAATGTTGGTGAGTTTCCATGGGTTATATACAGTCACACCCTCGCAGCGAGAGTAGAAAGTGTTGTGTCAACGGAAGTTGGAGATAATCCAACTTTTATAGTCAAATGTGTTCAATAATAACGTCATTTATGAAAAACCATATAATTAACATCATAAACAAGGTTATAATAGTATTTTTGTCAACAAGGGTTAGACAACTCAAAATTTGACACGTAATATTGTGTTTTATTCATGAACCTAATATTATTTAAGGACGGTTGAAACTTTTGACTCTCCAAAGACTTAGTTCTGGGATTTCCACATAGAGCTTACCTACAACCCTGAAAAGCATGAAGGGTAATAAAGTCAACATAAAGTTGGTGAATGATCGGGTTTTCAGTCTCATAAACGTTCATTTTCAAAAATAATATGATGAAACGAGATGTAATACACTTATCATAGACTAGCTAGGTACTATTATTAATCCAGGTCATAAGTCTATAATCAAACCAAGAAATACGTCGTTATCCCACAACACTCCAAACATATAAATTCCCTCGCAACATCCTGACCAGTGCGACTGGTCGCGAGAGCGGGCCATTCTAACCCGATAGATCTACCAATATAGTCTGTGGCCTCCCCAAGGTTAATGATTATAGGGGGATTTAGGGGCTCAATAGTATTTTCCCATACCACTGACCCAACTTATACCCTCATAACATATATTAATCCGTTTAACTCATCATATATTTTGAAGTATTTTTTATCATGTCTTTCCCTCAAAGCAATTAAAATAAAACACGATGTTTAAAATGGGGCCGAAGGACTCCCTTGAGTGTGATTAATGAAAAGAAAGCAACGTGCTAGACTTCCGATTAATGAAACCCTAATTATATGCATCATGGTTAATATACGAAGATTTATGCTTACAAGAATGTTTTTCACCCAACTTATTTGGTTATTTTTAAAGAATGTCTTTATTATATTAAAGTATCTTGGTCAGTTTCTTAAAAAAATTATTTATCTTTCATAGAAAATTTGTGATACATTCGCCTTATGAACTAAAAATCTAATTCTAGCGTATTCTAATGCTTAACACTTAATTACTATCATATTTATCTTATGTTTATCTACTATGATTCTTAACTAGTTACTACTCTAGAGTTACGAAGCCTTAACTTTTCTATTTTGTATTATACATTTCTAGTTGACCTAATTTATTGAGGATTTTTACTTATTATTTAGCTAAATAGTGGACTTTTATATAAAGTTTCTTTTATAGGCCCATTGTTACAATCGTTTGAGATAAAAATATATTTGATATTTATTTTTATGAAATCCATTTATTCGAAAATCTTATTTATTTGAAATCATTTTAAATAGGGTATGTGTATATTTAAATATATTATTTTTCAGTTTACTTTATTTATTATTTAGGAAGTCTAAAGTCTTTATTTGTCGTTTAGTCAAGTCCTTTGTCGCAATCGTCCGGTTAATCATTAGTATGATTACGGTTCCTAAATCTCAAGTTAATGTCAATCAAACTATTCATCTAAATGTAACCCTATAATGTGTTCAAACATCTAATTAATCTTGGTCATTTCTTTCTATGACAAATAATATATCTTGATTATCTTCCTATTAACATTTGTTCATCATCTTCATCCATTCTACATTCTTACCTTGACATCTCTTATTGTGTTAAAATCCATCAATTTTCTCAATCTTATATGAACATAAATACATACAGAACATGTACATATCTATACCTACATATATATGTCTTCATACAATCCCAATCATACCATTAACATGATCTCATCGAATATTAACCTATTCTAAACATATTTTCAGATTTATTCAACCATTTCAAACACATTTTTAGATCCAAAATCAGCAAATCATCAACTTTTGTTAACTTTAAAGTTGGTTAAACTAGGGTTCATCAAGATCTTCATCTTGATCACCCATACATGAAGAAATCTAAATAATTTAATCAAGAATACCTTAAGTACAATAGATTGAACAATACATACAATGATAGCACGTAATCTTCAACTTTCGATTACAACTTCGTGTTCTGTTTGAAGTTTCAACTAGAATTTTCAGAGAGAATGTAGGTGAAGGTCACTAGTGGTGGTGGTGTTTGCGGTTGCCGAGAGAGAAGGGGGGGGGTTTGTTGGTTGCGGCTGGTGATGGTGTTCGAGTTGGCGACGGGGGCCAATGGTGTAAGTGATGGCGACGGGGGTCGATGGTGATGGAGGTGGTGGTTGCGATCGATGGTGATGGAGGTGGTGGTTGCAGTGACAGGCGTGGAGATGGTGGTGACGGTTGCGACGGTTCGTGATGGTGGTGGAGGCGAATGGTGGAGCAGGCGGCGGTGGGTGGTCGACGGTTTGATGGTGGTGGCAACGGGTTGATGGTCACGGCCGGGGTGGGGGCGTGCGACGAAGGTGGCAGGTGCGGTGGTGGCTGGCGGCTGCGGTGGAGGTGGCGGTGAAGTGCCGGCGGCGGTGGGTGCCGGCGATGGGTGGGGCAGCCGAGAGGTGATGGTGGTGTGTGTGTGTGGAGTGGAGAGGAGAGGAAGGTGAAAGGGTTGTGTGTGCATATGTAGTTTATATACATAGAGTGTGGGGATGAGTTGTCTTGCATGCAAGACAACGTGATCATCTCATAGATTTAGTTATAATTATTATTATTATTATTATTATTATTATTATTATTATTATTATTATTATTATTATTATTATTATTATTATTATTATTATTATTATTATTATTATTATTATTATGTTATTATTATTATTATTATTATTATTTTATTATTTATTATTATTATTATTATTATTATTATTATTATTTTTTATTTTTTTGTTATTATTGTTTTAATCTTATGTCTCCGTCGGTTAATTGGCAACATGAGTTCACGTTAAACATTGTTAAGGTCTCAGAAAGTTAAATGAGTCAGATAATAAATAAATGTTATTATTATTAGACAGAGTTGAGCTGGTTGGCCTGATTTGACCGGGTGTCACATTACAAACATATATCAATTTATAAGATGTAATTCATGTCATAAGTTACGAATAATGCAAGAATATAGATAGCATAATGATACAATCAACCTTGATAAAGATGGCCACAATAAGTTTTAACGATTAGCTTTGTGTATTTGGTTCCCTGGATGAACAAGAATACGTCATCAGGAGTTGGCAGTAACCTCGGCTTTAGCACCAAATAGGCTTGTGAAGCCCAAAGATCTATGATGTCCCTAGGCTAGCAATAGTTAATGATTGTTTGCACAAAATGTCTATCATATAAGGCTCACAATATTTCAAATAACCATGACAAGTATAAATACAAATTGCTAGTACATTTACAAGTATCAAGATGTTTACAAGTGTGTGTTTATAAGGTTAACATGTTTCACCCCAAAAGGTGTGGAATAAGATGCACTTTAGATAATAATAAGAAAATAAGATAGCTCCAACGATTTCTTTACGATTAAACCTAAGGTTTTAGTGTCTTAGGATAAGAATAATGATATGGTTAAACGACTAAATATGAATTAGGGTTTTAATTGGAATTTGGGGTTTTGATAATAAAATAAAATCATTGGTGAAATTAATAATCAAATATTATTTAATTCATAAGTAGTTGATTAAATAAATGTTAAAAGTGTGGAAAAGTAATAATTAATTTAATAATTAATTAAATAATGACTTGATCAAAATAATCAATTAAAGAAATTGTTATTTAAATAAGTTGTAAAATAACTTATTTGATTTAAAGAAACAACATTTTGTAAAGTAATAAAAAGAAATAAACTTCTAAATAACTTTTGTCATAGTTTTTATATTATTAAAATATTTGTTTTTAAATGAAAATATAAGATTATATTGTTTAACAATTACAGAAATTAATGTGATAATTTATGGGATAGATTTAATTAACAAGAATAATTTTTATTTAATTTCATAAGAACATGTTAATTTCTGTAATTTAATCAAAGAAAATCCCCAATTCCATTAAGAACCCTAACTTGATTTTGCCCGAATCGAAGCAATATTTGATCTTGTTAATCAAATTAACTATGAGGCTTTTATTCCCCATGCAAGTGTATTCATGTATTTAATTACCTGAATCAATATAGCTTTGATAGAAAACAAGAACAAGGCAATCGCGACCGGAGATGAAGTTGATTCGATAAGATTTTGTTGATGATAACCCAATTATTTGTATGTTAAGCTGAAGCAAAATCCCTTTATCAATTTGAGTTGAGAGCGCTCAAAAGATGATGAACACCTCGGTTGCAGGTTCAAAGGAGAAGGTGTTCGAGTGTCTTAGATGAAATTGTGATAGATACAGGTTTAGGACTAGTTAACCGAGCATTAAGTTCCAATTAATTTGATTATTATTGTGTTTTAATGGCCGAACGACTTGAAGTGTAATGGCGATCGGTTACCGAGTCAAACGTCTCCATAACCGACCTAAAGTGAAATTAACACGCACCATTGAGTTTGAGACGGTTCCATGAAGTGATTGGCATTATTTAAGTGATAAATTTCTAGAGTTTCCGGTGTTTGGGGAGTCGCCGGAGCCGCGTCAGGGCTTCATAGGCCGGCGACCGGAAATAACGGGGTAAGGGTTGAGTTCTTTAAGAAATTTACACATTGAGTCCTTGTAGTTTAAGTATCATTTCATGTAAAAACTTCCTATTTCAAGCTTCAAAATGTCAAATTACCCCCTTGAACTTAATAAAATCCAAGTTTTAAACATTTTTTTATTTTATTAGCTTATTTTACTTTTTAAACTATTTGTATTATTATCATTCTTCTTAAAATTCATAACTAATAATCAAAGTTTGTAATTATTAGTATCACTATTATTACTATTATTATTATTACTTATTATTATTATTATTATTATTATTATTATTATTATTATTATTATTATTATTATTATCATCATCATTATTATTATGTTTATTTTAATAAATTAAATTATTAATTCTTAAATTAACGAATTAATGTATAATAGGAGAAACAAGCATAAATAAACCCACATAGTTTCGTTAATGACAAAAAGACCCTTACAAGAACATAACGAAGTTAACTTTTAGTTAACGAAAACTCGAAAGGTTATATACATAGCAAGCAGTGTTTACTGCTTCTGCCCAGAAGGTGATGGGCAGTTTAGAATCAGACAACATAGTTCTTGCAGCTTCAAATAATGTCTTGTTTCTCCTATCAGTAACGCCATTTTGCCGAGGAGTCCTGAGAGCACTATATTATCTTGTAATACCCTTTTCATCACAAAGTGTATCAAGGATTTGGTTCTTGAATTCATTTCCCTGATCACATCTTATGGTCTTGACCTTGTGAAAAAATTGATTCTGAATCATTAAGATGAAACTCTTCAAGATCTCTGAAGTCTCATCCTTAGTTCTAAGAAAGAAGACCCAAGTGAATCTTGTAAAGTCATCTATGATCACTAAACAATATGAGGTCCTTCCTAGACTCATTACCTTGGTGGAGCCAAAGATATCCATATGTAATAAGTGTAAGGGAGTAGTGATAGAGTTTCTTTCTTTTGGCTTGTGAGATACCTTGTGTTGCTTCCCTTTGAGGCATGCAACAAAGTGGTCATCACTTGTAAACTCATTCTTTGGTATTTCAATTACCAAATTATTCTTAATCAGTTTATTCATGTTTTTAAAGTTTACATGGCACATTCATTTATGCCAGAGGAAAGACTCATCAATATTGGCTTTAGATAGAAAGCATGAAACTTCTCCTGAGGGAGATGTTTCTTGCAAATCCATCTTTTACATGTTCTCTCTCCTGGGGGCTCTGAGCAGGATATGCTCTTGAGGATAACCACAGCGGGCTTGAGAACAATGCACTCATGCTCAGTGAAAAGCATGTTATGACTCTGACCACAAAATTGAGATACACTCATAAGATTATCTCCAAGCTCCTTGACATTCTCAATTCTAAGCTTACCATTTGTGATCCTGCTCCTTCCTGTAATGTTACCTCCATCATCTTCTTCAAAAGCAACTGGTCCACCATCAATTTTCTCAAAATTTAGAGTAGTGAGCCACTGCCTGTCATGTGCCTGGAACAACCACTATCAATGATCCAAACATTCTTGTTTGTCTTGAGTTGTTTCTGCACAAAAGAGATGATCAGTTACATTTGGAAATCCAAGCCTTGTTGGTTTTGGGCTTATCAAAAGAAGTTGAAGACAATACAACAGTAATTGATTCAATTTGAAGGATAATTTGCTGATGTTGATGAAGAACTTTTAGTCACTTGGTCATTCTTGGTCTTCTACACCACCTTTAGAAGCTTAGACTTGACCTGCAGGACCGGTTAAGGGCTTTAACAAATTACAACACAACAACACAATGAGGAGAGTAACTAAACTTGATCAAACAGTGAACTGGATTAACCAATATTGATACAAAAAACACAAGTAAAGTAAAAGAGACAGAACAAGAGAGTTGGATTTCAAGGAGGCAGTATATTGCTTTCTCAAGTTCTTTTACAAGTGTTACACAGCATAAAGAAAAATACAAGAACTTGGAATGCTTATACTACAACCTACAGCCGGCTATACTTTGAAAGCCAGCTGGATACAATTGACTAAACACAAACAAAATCAATTGTAGGATCAAAAGGCATATCTGCCTGTGACTATGACATGCCATAGCTCACATCCTTATATATTACAAAAAGGATAAAGTACTTAAAGTAGAAAGTTACAGACTCAAGACCTCAATGTACAGTTACCAAAAGCATGGACCTTTTCACCAACTCATGTAAGTTGGTGACTTTACAGAGATGCAGCGGAAAGGTGTCCAGCTTTATGGAACAGTACATGTCAGATAAAGTATGTTTACTAAAAGTCTTCGGAAGAAATCTGTCTTCATAGAGTGAAGCTTCGGAAGACTTTGTCACTGAGGCTTCAGAAGACTTCATGTTTGGCTTCGGAAGATATTGGTCTTGGCTTCGGAAGATTTTACACTTAGAGTATTTTCTAGTGTATGGTGTAAAACTTCCGAAGCATTTCATACTTCAGTACTTAGTGCATGTGTTGCAGAGAGACATTGGATGTTTTGATTTGCATCAGACTTAAGGAATCCTTACAAACTCCCCCTAGGCTGATGCTACCAAAACATTTAGAAGATCTTCAGATGTTAGTGATCTTCAGTACAATCATGACCATACCCTTCTTCATTAGATGGTCAGGATCATCAAGACCTTCATAGTATCTTCTAATCTCAAAGAGATCATGCAGAGGTAAGTTTATTATGTCTTGCCAAGTATAGACATTTTCAACACCTTGAGCTCTGATTACATGCCATCTTTCTGGATTGGTAGAGTAAGTCCATGACAAGATGGGTGTCTCAGTTGTCAGAGGAGCCACTTGCATTGGAGTTGATTGGGCTACCTCATCATGCACTTCCTCAAGTTGATCTGACTCAGCCTGAGATGTAGAGGTAGATGACTTAGGCTTCTTCTTCTTTGACTTTGGTTTAGAAGCCATTATCTTCTTCCTCTTAGATGACTTTAACTGAGAAGACTGGTCTGTAGCACCTTGTTGATCATCCTTGTCTTTCTCAGTTAGGTGTTCCTCCCTCACAGGTTCAGAAGCAGAGGGAGTTTGACCCTGCTTTGGATCAGAAGATGAAGCTTGCTGAGGCTCAGCTGGAGGTCCTGATTGAGGTGTCTCAGGTTGTTCAAACTTAACCTCCACTTCAGGTGGGACTTGACTTGGAAGAGAGTGTAAGTCAATCAGTTCACCACTCTTAATCTCTGCTTGATCACCCTTATATGCTCATCCATTGTGGATAGAGACATAGGGCCAAGTCTCCTTTCGAAGAATCCATATAGCTTCAAGAAGCTCATCATCTTTTGTCTATCAGCAGACATCTTCATACTCTTTTGGATGATGGCTCTTGACTTTGCAGCTTCTTCCCTTACCTTCCTTTTAGTTGTCTTTCTCTCTTTGACTAGCTCAAGTTCAAGTTGTTTCAAGTACTCAAACTCAATAAAGTCATAGGACAGGGGAAGAAGTGCATCTGCCTGATAGAAGCCTGTGGCACTCAGGTAGTTGATCATCTTGATCCTATCTTCTTCTTTGTCTACCTGAGGTTCTTGTGGAGCCACATCTTCCTGTACAGGACTTTCTTGAACCGGAGAGAGAGTGGGAGCATGCTTGTAGAGTCTTTTCTGTCTCCTCTCCTCTTTGAATTGGAGAAGTAGCCTTGCATCCTCTTTTTCTTTCATCTCTCTTGACACTTCCATGTCAGCCACTTCATTTAATTCTTCTAAGGGGAGGGAGATGATTTCATCAATATCATAGTTCCTGGTCTGTAAATAAGTAATCCCGACTGCCCTCAACTCATCATCTTGAGTATTTTGTCTGGGGGCAGCCCTGATTGCAGCTTGCATAAAGCTTGAAGACCCAGAGGAAGTTTCTCCCCTTAGCCTCCTTTTCCTCTCTCTCTCTCTCTTCCTCCTCAATTTCCTCAGGAGTCATAATCCTTTTCCCTTTGTCACCCACAGACCTTTGTGACTCAGGGTGGATAGAGGCTTGGCCTTCATTGCTTGGTGTAGCTTCCATGCTCTGGCCAGAGAGAGGCTGAGAAACACCTTCACCAGCAGGTGTCTCAGAAGGAGTGTGAACCTCTACAGCAGTTGTTGATGATGAGAAAGGGGTCTCAGGTTCTGCCACTAGGCCTTCAGTTAAGGTTTCCCCTATGAAACTAATCTTAGGGTCCACCTCAACATCCAGTTGACCGATGACATTGTCTGATTGCCTAAGTCTCCTTCTTAGAGTGAACTCTGCAAGGATCCTGTCTTGGATTCTTTGAGCCAATCTGTCAGCTTGTCTTGAGTTGCTAGGATTGACAAGTGGCATGTTGACTAGATCCAATCTTTCATAGAAGTTCAAGCTTTGAAAATCAAATACTTCTTGTTGCCCTTGAACTCTGTGAAGAATAGGGGCTCTTCTGTCAGCATCATACCTCCACCTTATGATGTAGTTTGAAGTTCCTTGTGGTGGAGATGACACAGCCCTTGGTATACCTTCCTCAAAGAGACTCTTGATGAT
The DNA here is from genome assembly GCA_025215565.1 of Flaveria ramosissima. NCBI lineage: Eukaryota > Viridiplantae > Streptophyta > Magnoliopsida > Asterales > Asteraceae > Flaveria > Flaveria ramosissima. The sequence continues at coordinate 42,938,194 of CM046030.1, forward strand.
AGAGTCTATAGAGTCCGCATTAATGTGAACTTGAGGAAGTTGCTGAGAATGCACAACTGCAAGTGAGGATGGTGAGTCCTCTATGTCCATTCTCTGTGAAGAACTCCCAGGTTCTGTGGCTGTAATAACTTTCTCCCTCTTTTTGGTAGCATCACCCACCTGCATAGGTGAGCTGGAGGATAAGTCAATCACTTCCACAGGTTCTTGTGTTCCTCGTTGAGCTCTCCTTAAAGGTCTCCCAGCTAGTTTTTCCTTAAGATATGAAATCTGAAGTTGCTGATCATTGACCCTGTTTTGTAAGGTAGTCACCTGAGATTCAAGGTGACTAACCTTTGAGACTAAATAGGAGCATGTTTTTGACAGTTTTTGCACCTTTAGTCTCAAATTCCCTCTTCTTCATCAGAAGAATCATTGGGGGATGAGATGATTGGACCAAAGTCCTCTCTCTCACCACTAGCTTGAGGTTCTTGGCTGCTGGTTTTCCTCTGCTCACTATCAATCTCAGTTTAGATGCCAGTGGGCTGAGTTGCCATGGTTGAGGTCTTAATGATGTAATCACTTGCAGAAGTGATAGCCTCTTCCATATGGACATCCTGAACATGTTCAGAAGTGTCCACCTCAGTAACAGGTGACTGATGTGGGATAGACTGAGGAGAATCAGAGGTACTCATCTCTCTTTGAGTAGGGGAGGAGAAGAGAAACTCATGGTACTCACTGAATCCTAAGTCTTCATCAGTATAGAAGGATAGGTTGGGAATGGGTTGGTTTAGATCTAAAGGCTGGGGATGGTAACTGTCCCCTGAAGGTTGTTCACTTGAGTGTTGAGACTCAGAGTAAAGGCTTAAGGCTGTTGGGCTTGTGAGCTCATCAGGGTGAGCATGAGGAACCTCAGCCCTGATAGTTGATGAAATGGGAGTGGTTTGCTCCTCAGGAGAAGTGGGAGCTCTAGTGTCCACTTTCTCCTGTAAAGGTGAGTATATGGGGACCTGCACAGACTCAATAGCTTGAGCAGGGGTTCGTTTGGATTTTCTTTGGTAGGTGAGGGTTATTTGTTGTCTTTTTAGTGGTAAGGAAGAAGAAGGTGTGGGTTCAACACTAGCTTGTGTTGCTAGGTTGTCACCTTGAGCAATGAGCTCTAACATTTTAGGGACTAGGGCTGTTTCTACCCCTGAGAAGCCTACAGTTGGCTTCTTCATGATTTTAAAGATGCCGGGCTTCATCTGTCCCAATTTAAGAATATTACTTGTTTCCCTCAACTGTGAGCCCAGTTCACAGTTAAGAATGTGCTAAACATATCTAGGAAACATGTAATACTCTAAGGAGTCCATGTTTGCAAGTAAATTGGTATAAACAAATTGAGAGTACCTGAACTTGACCCCCTGAACCATTCCATGCACTATAAAGGAGAGATCCTTAGGAATCTGGTCCCACCCACCATGCTTGTTTGACAAGATGTGGATAACCACATGGAGCAGGTATTTCCACTGGGATGAGACCTTCCCTTTCCTGAAGGTCTTTACAGAGAAATCTCCCTCATAACCCATCTGCTCAAAGGAATGATTAACAACTTCCTTTGGGAAGGACAACTCACATTCTTCATCATCCAGCTGTAAATGATGGTGGATGATGGCCGGAGTGATGAAGATTGTCCTCCCTTGCACTGTGGCAGACAGTGCCTTCTCCCCATCCATAATGACCTCTTGACAGGTCTTTCAGAATTCAAGCAAATGATCCTTATACGAGTAGGATCAATGGTCAGGGAGGTGAAGTAGTTGGATAGAGTTAAGAATTGGCAAATCTCTGAGAAACTTGCATCTTTCTCAGAGCTTAACAGAGCAACTTGATTGTGTTGCCTGTGAAGTTGCATGGAGAAATCTGGGTTGTTTCTGCGGTTAAGGTTGGCTATTTTAGAAGCTTAAGGTTGAAGAAAGGTAGAAAGCAAAGGCGGTTTTGGGAATTAGGTTTGAGGAATAGTGGAATTGAGGAAAATAATGAGGAAGAGGGGGAACCGTTGGGTATTTATGTGAAAAGGGATTTGAACCAAAGTTAATGAAAGAGGATAAACTTTGAAATCCGAAAGTCGATCCCACCTTTAAAAAAGTAGTTTACTTTTGCTCAAAAAGTAGTTTTCTTGGAATTCGAAAAGCTTCCGAAGGTAAATTATCTTCGGAAGTTTTAATGAAAAAGCTTCCGAAACTAATTGGCTTCGGAAGATTTTCCTGAGAGTCTTGAAAATTTTGCTTCGGAAGAGAAATAAACACTTGAATGCTTTGTATAAGGAACAACAAAGCTTCCGAGAGTTAATTTTGCTTCGGAAGGAAAAAGTCCTTAAAAACAAATAAGTGTCTGAGATAAGAATTTAAGTTTCGGAAGATAGATTTAGACTTCTTCCGAAGGTAAAATTTCTTAGACAATTATTTATTTTGAAGACATGATTTTCTTCCGAAGATAAAATTTTATCTTCCGAAGGACCAGAAAATTTTCAAGAATCTAAGGAAAGTCTTCAAAAAGAATTTTATATCCAAAGAAAACATGAGCTTATGAAGGTGATGAACTAGACAACTTAGGACACACATATTTTTAAGAAATAATTAGAATTAGTTTTAAGAAAATGTCTACTCAAAGTTAATCATCCCAATAGCTGATATTAGATATTTAAATCTTTGTTCATCAAAAGCTTTTGTAAACAGAACAACATATTGTTCATCTGTATGAACTTTGACTAGTTTAATTAATCTCTTTTCATAGTTATCTCTTATTAAATGATACCTGATACTGATGTGTTTGGTCCTTGAGTGCTGCACAGGGTTTTCAGTGATAGAGATAGCACTATTGTTGTCTATGTGGATAGGAGTCTCCTTGAAGTTAAATCCATAGTCCAGCATCTGATTTTAAATCCAAAGCACTTCAGCACTGCAGCTTGCAGCAGCAATGTATTCAGCCTCAGCAGTTGATGCAGACACACAGGATTGTTTCTTGCATTGCCATGAGACAACCCTTCCACCAAGGAACTGACATCCCCCAGATGTAGACTTTGCAGTCATGTTGTAACCACCATAATCACTATCTGTATAAGCATACAGATTGAAGTCAGGATTCTTTGGGTACCATAAACCAAGTGTTGCAGCACCTTTGAGGTATCTTAGAATTCTTTTGACAGTGATTAAGTGAGACATCTTAGGGTTGGCTTGATATCTTGCACAAATACATGTAGCAAACATGATATCAGGCCTGCTAGCTGTAAGATACATAAGAGACCCAGTCATAGCCCTGTATAAATGTTCATCTACACACTCGCCCTCAGGATCAGGTCCAAGGGAGTGATTTCTGGCTATGGGTGTCTTAGCAATCTTACAATCAGTCATGTTGAACCTCTTGAGTATGTCCTGAACATACTTTGACTGACTTATGAAGATGCCATCTTCAACTTGCTTCTCTTGAATTCCCAGAAAGAAATCGAGTTCTCCATTGCACTCATTTCAAATCTGTCTTTCATCAGCTTCTCAAAGTCTTTGCAGAGCTTTGGATTAGTTGAACCAAAGATGATGTCATCTACATATACTTGAACTAGCAATAAGTCATTTCCCTGTCCTTTGATGAAGAGAGTTCCATCTATAGTACCTCTCCTGTATCCATGTTTACAAAGATACTCAGACAATGTCTCATACCATTTCCTGGGTGCCTGATGCAGCCCATAAAGAGCTTTGTCAAGCTTGCAGACATAATCAGGATGATGAGGGTCTACAAAACTAGGTGGCTGTTTGACATAAACCTCTTCATCAATCACTCCATATAAGAAAGCACACTTTACATCAAGTTGAAAGACCTTGAAGTTCTTGGATGCAGCAAATGCCAGGAATATCCTAACAGCTTCTAATCTTGCTACAGGAGCAAAGACATCAGTGTAGTCAATCCCTTCTTCTTGTGTGTATCCTTGAACAACTAGTCTTGCCTTGTTCTTGATGATAATTCCTCTATCATCCTTCTTATTCCTAAAAACCCATTTGGTTCCAATGGTAGTCTTCCCATGAGGAAGAGGACAAAGGTTCCAAACTTTCTGCCTTTTGAATTGAAGTAGCTCTTGTTGCATAGCTTCAACCCAACTTCCATCCTTTAGAGCTTCATCAACTTTCTTGGCTCTCTCTGAGATAAGAAACAAGAGTGAAGACAAACATTTGCTTCATGGGTTTGTCCTCTTGTTCTTACCCCTGTGACAACATCTCCAATGATGTTTGTGGTGGGGTGAGACTTGTGGATCCTTAGCTGAGGGATCACAGCAAGTTGCTGAGAAAGATCCAAATTTAAGAAATTTAGATCAGGCATAGATGATTCACCCTCCACATTACCACACTTATCAAGATTAACTTGATCCAATGAGTGTGTGACATCATTGATGTTGTCATCTATGGTGTGGTTATTAGCATCAAGGAATTCCTGATCACTTTCACCATCACCATTGTTGTTTTCTACAATTGAGGTATCTTTATCTGGTTGTGGAGCCTCTGAGCTGGAATTTGAAGGCACCCCAGATGTATCAGCTGAATTTGTCATTGCAGTGCTGATAGAGACCTCATTTGCTGAAGTAGTCCTAACTGGAGCTGAAGATGTATGAGTTGAGGGTCTTCCTAGCTCAAATCTTGGATCAGGATCACCTGTATTTAGATTTTCTGCAGATCCTGAAACATTCTCACAAGATTTGTTAAAACAGTTGGTAACTAAATCAAGATCAAATAGCCAATCAGGACCAGAACCAGCCACACAGGGTGTGTGTTCATTGAAAGTCACATTGGCTGACTCCTCAACAATTCTAGTTCTGAGATTGTATACTCTATAAGCCTTAGCTTGGGAAGAGTATCCAATGTAGTGTCCATCATCTGATTTCTCAACAAACTTGGCAATTTGATCCTTGGTATTCAAGATGGTGCAGGGACATCCAAATGACCTGAGAAAGCTAATGAAAGGTTTTCTCTTGTGCCAAAGTTCATAAGGAGTCTTACCATGTGTCTTAACTACCAAAACTCTATTTTGTACATAACAAGCAGTATTTACTGCCTCTGCCCAGAAGGTGATGGGCAGTTTAGAGTCAGACAACATAGTTCTTGCAGCTTCAATTAGTGTCTTGTTTCTCCTCTCAGCAACTCCATTTTGCTGAGGAGTCCTCGGAGCACTATATTGTCTTGTAATACCTTTTTCATCACAAAATGTATCAAGGATTTGGTTCTTGAATTCAGTTCCTTGATCACATCTTATGGTTTTGACCTTGTGATCACTTTGATTCTCAATTTTTAAGATGAAATTCTTCAGAATCTCAGGGGTTTCATCCTTAGTTCTAAGAAAGAAAACCCAAGTGAATCTTGTAAAATCATCTGTGATCACCAAACAATATGAGGTCCTTCCTAGACTCATTACACTAGTGGGGCCAAAGAGATCCATATGTAACAAGTGTAGGGGAGTAGTGATGGAGTTTGTTTCCTTAGGCTTGTGAGATACCTTATGTTGCTTCCCTTTCAGGCATGCAACACAATGATCATCACTTGTAAACTCTTTCTTTGGCATTCCAGTTACCAAATCATGTTTAATTAGCTTATTCATGTTCTTAAAGTTTACATGACACATTCTTTTATGCCATAGGAAAGACTCATCATTATTTGCTTTAGATAGAATGCATGAAACTTCTCCAGAGGGAGATGTCTCTTGCAAATCCATCTTTTACATGTTCCTTTTCTTGGGGGCTCTGAGCAGGATATGCTCATGAGGAATGACCACTCCGGGCTTGAGAACAATGCACTCATGCTCAGTAAAGAGCATGTTATGACTCTGATCACAAAATTGGGATACACTTAGAAGATTATACCCAAGCTCCTTAACAAAGTTTACCTTTTCAATGTTGAGCTTACCATTTGTGACATTGCCCCTTCCTGAAATGTAACCACCTTCATCTCCTCCAAAAGCAACCGGTCCTCCATCAATTCTCTCAAAGTTATGGAGTAGAGACCTATTGCCTGTCATGTGCCTGGAACAGCCACTATCAATTATCCAGACATTCCTGCTTGTCTTGAGTTGTTCCTGCACAAAGAAAATGATTAGTTACATTTGGAAACCCAAGCCTTACTTGTCTTGGGCTCACTAAGTATAATAGAAGGTAATGCAACAGTAATAGATCCTATGGTTGTACTAGGGGGATCTTCAACTGTTGTTGATGGAGAAACTGTTGGGGTTTGTAAGATCATTTACATCTTGTTTAACCATTTAAACATACAAAACGCAGCGGAATATTCAACTTTAAACATGTTAATGTTTCTGAAAAATAACCATTATCATGTGTAAACAAACAAACCCATAACAAGAGGATCTTTATTATGTGAAAAGCAAGCATACAAAATAAACAAGAACACCCAAAACATGATATAATCATACCATAACAAAACCTTTCTGGATGCTGTGAAAGTCGACCAAAAGAAGGCTGAAATGAGTCAAAAGAAAGGCCAAGACTTCAAGGGTAGAAGTCCTCAAGTGTCCATACCCACAAGCCAACAAGGAAACACCATCGTTGCTAGGATTTGAGCACCAAAATCGGGTCAAGTAGGCTGCTGAAACCTTGTTCCAGCCGTGAACAAGTGCTGGAATTTGTTCCAGCCGTGAACACCTTCTTCCATAAGAAGGGTTGATGTTCATGTGACCCTTTAGCACATATGAGTGAGAGCAAGATGAAGTGTGTGTGTGTTTTTGGCAGATCTTGTATCAAAGACCTCAAGGAACACAAAATGAGAGAGACAAACAAGGGGGGGGGCGGCCGAAACCCATTTAGGGTTGTGCTCCCCTTTGATTTTTCCCAAATGGTCCTTATTCATTAATCTTTTGTCAAACTAATGATTAATAAAGATATATATATAATTAACCTTTTAATTATATAACATACACACATTTTTATTATTTGATGTTATTTAACTAAATTAAATAACAATACAAATAATATTCATGAACAAAATATCCATATAAGTTGTTCAATCTCATATGCAACTTATTTAGAAAACCCATTTTCTAAATTGGTGTATTTATTTAATTGCATGATCATATCATCAATTAAATATTAATTGGTGTTTGCTAAGCTTGTTATTGGGTATGACCCGACTTGGATCATAACGTACTAACCACATCAATGTTCTATGTGTCTTGGGCATAAAGAATCCAACAATCTCCCACTTGCACAAGATACATAGAAGATTGATGCAAGCAGTAAATACCGCCTAACAACGGTTTACTACCCTTAATACGCATGACTATAAGCCATTGAATAACATCATCCCCTTCAAGTTCCAAACTTGAAATGATTTAGGTGAATCAATCATCTATCCTTTTGTTACAGATGTCATGTTAAATCCAAGGACACATAATGATCATTCCTTGTTGATTTAACTTAATCAGGCCTTAGACATCTTACTCTCAACGAATAAGAGGAACAAATCCCATCTTGACTACATACGTTTCTCACAATCACCTTATGTCATACCTGAACATAGCCTTATGTACTGATCATTATTTCATATCAGCGAAGAACTAGCTCAAGGTATAACACTTGGTGAATATCAAAACCCAATATGTATCTCAGGTCAGAGGATACCAAATGATATTCGCCTTTACTCAAATTTACTTATGATCAATCAATAAGATTCCATGTAGTAAGATTTGAGACGCGGGTCAGTCCAATATTCGTATCCCACGAATATCTATGAACCTTGGCAGCAACCAATTGCTCTATATTCATGCCTTATGAATATTCACCAATCCAAGTTCATAATAGTCTTACATTCATATTTGTTCCCACAAATATGACCGACTACGGACATTTAGAATAAAAGAATTATTCATGGATGTAAACATGCTAAAAGGGAACATAACTCAAATATATAAAAGAGTTAAATATTACAATTGTTCCATGTTTTATATGCTAAACAGATCAATTCTAATCACCAGTAAATCGAAGTCCTAAGGCACAAGTATGACCCTCATACTTTGCCCTCATCAAGGAGCTTCGTTAGTGGATCAGCAATGTTTTGATCTTATGAACTTTACGAATACATATCTTTACCCTTTTCAACTCCATCCCTTATGATGTTGAATCTCCGCTCAAGGTGCTTAGTCTTTTGATGAGTACGGGGTTCCTTGATTTGAGTAATCCCACCCACGTAATTACCAAAGATTTCTAGGGGGTCTTGAATGGTAGAGATCACCCCTAGATAAGCAATGGACAAATTTATCCATGCAGCTTCCCAAGCTGCCAATGAAGCGGCTATGTATTCGGATTTTTGTAGTGAACAATGCTACCGTGTCTTGCTTTGAACCTTTCAAGGACACTTCTCCTCCATTCATAATGGAGGTATACCCCGATTATGATCAAAAATCATCTTGATCAGTTTTTGGAAGCCTGCATCCGTGTAACCCTTTACAACGACTTCCTTTTCAACAGATCCGCATATTAGAAACATATCCTTAGTCCTACTAAGGTATTTCAATATACTTTAAAGAGCCATCCGATGGTTATTTCTATTGGTATCTACTTTGTCATACTTAATAAGCATGACTCGTCCGGTCTAGTGCATATCATCACACAAATGATGGATCCTATAGCAAATGTGTATGGGATATCCTTCATTTGATTTTGCTCATCCTATGAGCTTGGACATTGAGACGTAGTCAACACTGTCCCTCCTTGAATAGGTACCACACCTTTCTAAGAGTTTTTCATCTTGAACCTTTTCAAGATTTTATCAATATATATGCACTTTGGTTTAACCCTATCAACCACCTCGATCTATCCTTATAGATCTTTATTCCAAAATATGGGTGGCTCAAACGAGATCTTATATGAAAAATATCTTCCAAGCTAGGTTTTAACACCTTCCAAGGTTGGAATATTATTTCCAAATAGTAGTGTGTCATCAACATACAACACTAAGAATACAATTATGCTCCCACTAGCCTTCATATATATATATATACAACCTTCTCGATGCTTGTTTCAATCCATAGATTGATCACTTTAACTTATATGCATTATTAGGATGTCATGGATCGACAAAACCATCATGCTGAACTATATGGACAGTCTCTACGAGATGTTCATTAAGAAAAGCGGTTTTGACACCCATTTGCGAAAACTCATATTCAGAATATGCAGTTATGGCACATAGTATCCTAATCGACTTTAGCATTGCCACGGGCGTAAGAGTTTCATCATAATCAACCAATTGAGTTTGATGGAAACCTTATGCTATAAGTCTTGACTTATAAGTATTCAAGTCTCCATGCATATTTGTTTTCGTCTTGAAAACCCACTTGTATCCAACCGGTTGGAGTTAAGTGGAGGGTCAACCAATTCCCAAACTTGGTTGTTATACATGGATTGCATCCTTACGTTCATAGCTTCTAGCCATTTGTCCCAATCCAAATTGGACATAGCATCTTGGTATATGGTTAGCCTACAGGGGTCAACCACATAGCATCCATTCTTGGAATGTTCATATCACTTAGATGGAATACTAACTCTACCAGTTTTGTGAACGTTTTGTGTATATTTATCAACCTCTTGATTATCATCAACAACCTCTTGTTGTTAGCTAGTGTCAACCAAAAGTGTACCGGCTTGTGGATTTTGATCCTTATCAAGTTCCACAGTTCTATACGTCATTCCTTCCATAAAGAACTCGGTTTCCAAGAACTTAGCCTTTCGAGCAATAAATACTTTTGCTCTGTTGAGTCGAAGAAACAGTATCCTATACAGTCTCTAGGATATTCAACTAATCCACACTTTCTTGGTCCAGGTCATATTCAAAATATGAGACTTAAAGAGCAATGCGAAAACCCAAAATGATAAAGATGGTAAGCTCATAGCCATAATAAATTGAACCATATCCAAATAGGGTTCAGTTTCTTCTTTATCAGAATGAAGAACACAGATAGTTATTTGGAGTTGATATTCTACTTCATTATTGAAGATTTTGAACATTTCAAAAGCTTCATACTTGTGCGTCATCAAGTGCACACAATAATAGCGACTGTAATCGTCGGTAAAATAATGAAGTATCTTTCACCAATCTTTGTCATTGTCTTAAAAGGACTACATACATCCAAATGTATTATTCCTAGTAAGTCTTTTGGATCACACTTATCAAATGAAACATTTTCATTTGTTTCCAAAAGACCATTCTTTTGAAGTGTTTGAATCCAATTCTTGTTTATGTGACTAATACAATAATGTCAAAGATAATAACAACTTAAACCCATTTTAAGTTTCTTGGTGCTTAATGTGTATAATAAGTTATTGTAGGACGAATTATCATGAACCAATTCATGGATATCATTAGAAGGTATGTCCTTAAAATGAAATACATCATCCATAAAACTTAATACCATTATTTACAAACTTTAAATCATGATCACATTGTTTTAATAGGAAACCTTAATTATGTTCCTAGTCAAACTAGGTGCATACAAAAGGTTTTGAGAACAACTTCCAAACAATTTGAAAGTCTCAAAATAGAGTTTCCTTCCTTGAAGCGCATATTTCTTTTGAACCCCTTTGCAACAATTGCAAGAATGAGTTTCACATCCGGTATCCAATACCCATGTGTTTGAAGAAATGACATTTAATACGATGTGTGAATCATGGAAATTGTATTCGAGGTTTGCTCAACATCCCTCTTGTCTTTCAACTCCTTGAGATAGGAGGGACAATTCCTTTTAATTATCCTATCTCTCCATACTCAAAGCATGGAACGTTCTTCGTTACCTTAGGCTTCATAAGCTTAGGCTTTTCGAGGTTTCGCATTAACCTTTGCTTTGATGTATTCCTTTCCTTTGGCAATAATTGCCTTAGGATCGGGATTGGCCATTTATTATAGCCTTCCTCATTAATCGAGAGAATAGGTAGAACCTCTCTACCCATCCCTGCCTTGGTTGCTTTGAGCATTGCGTGAAGTTCACCAATGCTCTTGTCCCACCCATTCATATTACAGTTTATTATGAATGTCACAAACCTTTAGTTAGGCAATCAAGGATCAAATCCTTGGCCAACTACTTTGAGACAGGACAGTTAAGCATCTTGAGGCTATCAATGTGGCTTTTCATCTTAAGAATATATAAGATGATATCGATTGGGTTTCTTCCATGTGACATGTATAAGGTGCTCGAACCGTTTCGTAGCAATCTACTAAAGTTTGTTGAAGGAACATTTCCTTCAACTAGATTATCATGTCATATGCCCCATGATGCTCCAAACCCTTTTGGAGTTCGGGAATCATATTCCCAACATGAGGTAGGATACTTGCATAGAATCTTTAGTGTGCCTAAGCCAATCGTCAAAAGGCCTTAACATCAACAGCGTTGGTGGGTGAGGTATGGGATCGTCAAGGACATAGGCCTTTACTCATTTTGAGAACGATTCTCAAATTTCGAAATTGAGTCCATAAGTTTATTATGGTTAAGACGATCCCCTTTTAAGATGGTTCTCGGTGATAGGGTAGGGACGGTCGGGGTAGTAACATCGTGGTTTGCGGCCATTACTACAAAATTACAAAGTTCATTTTAGTATTTCTGAAAAATTGCATTTTAACTATTAATACCCTTTATATGTCTCATAGACAATTAATAATTAAAATCTAGAATCCAACGTTACATTTAAATGATGGTTAGGTGACCTTTATCCCATTATTTAAATTAACAAGGTAGTCAACAGTTGACAATTGCAACCTATTGCAACTTCTAGTCTTATGGGATCGGTTAAACATCATATGTTTAGTCGGCATGTTTAATCCCATCAACACCATTGTACGCCATGCTTCGGTGACCCTAATCACATGGTTTCCAATTCAAGTCGTCCTACTTACACACACGTGTGAGTTTTCACATACAAGCAGTTAGGTGACCTTTATCCCACAAGTATGTTAGACTCACCTCAAAGATACAAGTTCCCTACAAGTGGTTAGGTGACCTTTATCCCACAAATAGTTCCCAAGAAATTCGAGTGTCGTGTAAAAGGATGGTGTTAGACTTGTTACCAAAGGGATTTAAGTTTCCATTAATTCTAGTTATGAAAACTCTATGTACCTTGTATTCGCATGCTTTCAAATACATGGTACCCTATGGTTCTCTTTTAATAAAACTTCTTTTATTAAATCATTAATCCTTTTAATAACCACTTAATGATTAGAAACCATAAAATTTTAGCTTGTTAAGTTTGATAATGAGGTAGTTTTGCATATCCAAATATCAAACAACAATCATACAACAAACAACCAAACAAGCATAATCATACAAACATATGTGCATAACCATAGCCACTAAGTTGACTACACTTGTTTGCCATCACAAGTGTTGTCATAAGGTCATTCCTAAGGTTTAACAATGACACATCATATGTGTCCATGAACTCCCACTTGATTCCACATCCAAATGCTTCAAGTGTCCATGTCTTTTGTGTCCTTGCTTTTGGGTCTTCTTCTTGTGCATCTTCTTTTACAAAATTATATCCTAATACAATTTTCTAATAAAAGAAATGCACCTATTCTATTTATTACATAACTAAATGAATAAATAAATTACAACCCAAATACTTAAACAAAAGAAATTATTACAACCCTTTCAATGAATACAACCAACATGACAATTCCACAATCAACCAAATCCAAAACACACATGGTCAAGGCTATGTTATGCACTAAAATATGTATCCATATACATCATCCAACAAACAAAATAAACCCCATCAAACCCCAAATTTTCAGCCAACATAAACTGAAAATAGGTTTGTTTGTCCAAACAAACAACAACCCAAAACATATCAACCAATTGACATTTCTATCTTCAAAGTTTAATCATAAGCATGAAGATGTAACTTTGAAAGACATGGGGTTTATTAAATCAACCAAAATCAGCCTCTAATGACTTGATAAACATCCTTTAAAACTGATTTTCAAGGATAATGATGCTAGTTTCCACATAACCGGCTCTAGATGCCATTGTTGGGTTTGTAAGATCATTTACATCTTGTTTTTAACCATTTAAACATACAAAACGCAGCGGAATATTCAACTTTAAACATGTTAATGTTTCTGAAAAATAACCATTATCATGTGTAAACAAACAAACCCATAACAAGAGGATCTTTATTAATGTGAAAAGCAAGCATACAAAATAAACAAGAACACCCAAAACATGATATAATCATACCATAACAAAACCTTTCTGGATGCTGTGAAAGTCGACCAAAAGAAGGCTGAAATGAGTCAAAAGAAAGGCCAAGACTTCAAGGGTAGAAGTCCTCAAGTGTCCATACCCACAAGCCAACAAGGAAACACCATCGTTGCTAGGATTTGAGCACCAAAATCGGGTCAAGTAGGCTGCTGAAACCTGGTTCCAGCCGTGAACAAGTGCTGGAATTTGTTCCAGTCGTGAACACCTTCTTCCATAAGAAGGATTGATGTTCATGTGACCCTTTAGCACATATGAGTGAGAGCAAGATGAAGTGTGTGTGTGTTTTTGGCAGATCTTGTATCAAAGACCTCAAGGAACACAAATGAGAGAGACAAACAGGGGGGGGGGCGGCCGAAACCCATTTAGGGTTGTGCTCCCCTTTGATTTTTCCCAAATGGTCCTTATTCATTAATCTTTGTCAAACTAATGATTAATAAAGATATATATATAATTAACCTTTTAATTATATAACATACACACATTTTATTATTTGATGTTATTTAACTAAATAAATAACATTACAAATAATATTCATGAACAAAATATCCATATAAGTTGTTCAATCTCATATGCAACTTATTTAGAAAACCCATTTTCTAAATTGGTGTATTTATTTAATTGCATGATCATATCATCAATTAAATATTAATTGGTGTTTGCTAAGCTTGTTATTGGGTATGACCCGACTTGGATCATAACGTACTAACCACATCAATGTTCTATGTGTCTTGGGCATAAAGAATCCAACAGAAACTTCAGTCATTTGGTCTTTCTTAGACGTCCACACCACCTTTGGAGTCTTGGCCTTGACCTTCAAAACCTTAAAAGCTTTTGGGACTTCACAAGTTTTGATGACTGAACCTTCGGAAGATTCTACAGTCACTGCAGCAGACTTCAGTGCTTCGGAAGAACTCCTTTCTTCCGAGACCAATTTTTCTTCCGAAGGTAATTTTCCATTTACCTTCTTTTTGATTTGGAGCTTCCGAAGGAAACAAACTTTCCTTCCGAAGCTTGAATCTTCTTGAAACTCTTTGAAGTCTTTGTATTGGTCATGTGGATAGTACTTTTAGGATTGTATGGGCAATCCTTAGCAATGTGAGGGGTACTTTCACACATGACACATAACATTTTCTTCTTCAAAAGAGTCTCCCTATGAGAGCAAGACTGGCTTTGGTCACATCCCTTCTCCACCTTCATCTTTGTAGATGCTGAGACAGTTCTTTGGGCTGTGAACTGTTCTTGGAGTTTGATGGTCCAGGCTGTGCAGCAGTGGTACACAGCAGCTCAGTCTTCTTCTTTGTACTGAGATGATTTGAACAAGAACCAGAACTCTTAGTTGAGGAGTCTTGGTTGATGTCTTCAGTCTTTACTACTTTAAACCCTGCAGAGATAAAAACTTGTTTCTTTTATGCTTAGAATCAAAAGTAGCCTTGATCTCTTGAGCCTTCTTTGCTTTTCTCTTGCTCTTCCTGATCAAGTTCTTTCTCTTGGACTTGGTCATCACAGTAGATTTCTTCTCCTCAGAAGGATAGTGGCCCTTGGTAGAATCCTCTTCTTCACTCTTCTCAGAGGAATTCTTCACTATCTCTTCTTCATCCTCCTCACTTATAGGATCTATGAGAGGAAGCTCATCTTCACAAGTTCCACACCTAGGAGATATTACAGACAAGATTGTGTGTGGAGGAGCTATCTCATTTGATCATGTCCCTGTCTATTTTGATAGCACACTTTGTTGTGAAAGGATGAGGATATCGTGTTCTTGAAGGTCTCTTCTTCAAGAACACTCTTCTCTGCCTTGGCTTTGCTGATCACAAGCTCAGCCTGGCACTCAGTCAACTTAGTTATGAGATCCTGGATTTGAGTCCTAAAATCTGTATGTTCATGTTTTAGTACTGAAATGGTTTTCTCCAAGTCCTCTATTTTTAACTTGTAATCATTTTCAGACATTCTAAAATCAGATTTTAATATGTTTAAGGACTCAAGATCAGATCTCATTTCTAAGTTATAGGACCTGTATCTGTTTACTTTAGCAATGCATTCAGGAGTACAGAGATGTTCCAATACCTTGGCTTCATCATGGTCTGCCATTAGTGCTTGGTTTGGAGAAGCATCTTCCACCTGAAAGCTCCAGTCAAAGCCTCCCTCTTCAACAGCAACAGCAGCATGTTGCTTTGGCTTCTCATTCTGAGGGGCTTTGTCAGTGTAGTTTAGTCTTGTTTGTGTTTGGCCACCATTTGTTTTAGGTGCCTTACACTCTCTAGCAAAGTGGCCCATCACGTTACAGTTGTAACACTTGAATTTGCTTTTATCCAGCCCAAACTTTCCACTAGTTGCATTGCTTGGAAACTTCCTTCCTGTTCTCTTGTAGAACTTCTTGGCTCTATGAGTGAGGAGAGCCATCTGCTGAACTATTTCCATGTACTCCAGGTCATCTGGATGGATACAGTTCAGGTCTCCAAGAGTGAAGAGAGAGTTCCCATAGTTTTCATCAGAAGACACAAAGGCTTGAGAAGAGCTTGTCTCTTGGAATGGGCTTCCTTGAGTGTAGTTCTCCCTGGGTGTCTCTGGGAAGGTGATGAAAGGACCCTTTGGTGAGTTGTCAGGGTAGCATATGAGATGATGTTGGGGTTCTATGCTATCCCTTTCAACCACATGAAGGGCTGAACCCATTTGATTGTTGGAGTTACCAGATGAACCTTGCATATTCATCTCCATCTGGTAGCCATTGAGAATCCCATATAACTCTGTCAGAGTAAGAGTTTTTAGATTCTCAGTCCTCTTGATCACCACACAGTAGTGTGTCCCTTGCCTAGGAAGTGAGGACATGAACTTCCTTACAATGTCCCTGTTCTCAAGAGGAACTCCTCCATCCACTAGAGTATCCACTATCTCAACATACCTGAAGTATTGTTGAGTCATGGTTTCACCTGTTTTGAAGGTAAAGTTTTCAAACTGTTGCTTCAGGAGATCCTTCTTGTTCTCCTTGGCTTCAGAGGATCCTTCATACATCAGCTTCAGTGCATCCCACAGCTGTTTAGCTGTTTTGCACTTCTTGAAACCTCTGTACACAGAGTTTGGAAGAGCAGTTTGAAGAGCAGTCATGGCCTTTCTATCAATCTCTACTCTCTTCCTATCTTGATCAGAGTAGTTAGCCACATCTTTTGGTATCATACCAGCACCAGTAGCAGAATGAGTGCTGGGTATGAAAGGTCCATTCTCAACAGATTCCCACATTCTTGAGTCTAGAGACTTGATGAAACCTTTCATTCTCATACACCAGGTGTCAAAGTCATCAAGAGTGATCAGTGGGGATTTGTTCATGGTTCCAGTCTCCATATCAGTCTTTGAGATGGATGCCATTTGGAGAGTTTAGTTTTTGTGTGTGTGAGGGAACTTAAGATGGTGAGATCTTATATCAAGAGCCTGAAATGCTCTGATACCAATTGCAGGACTGGTTAAGGGCTTTAACAAATTACAACACAACAACACAATGGGGAGAGTAACTAAACTTGATCAAACAGTGATTTGGATTAACCAATATTGATACAAAGAACGCAAGTAAAGTAAAAGAGACAGAACAAGAGAGTTGGTTTCAAGGAGGCAGTATATTGCTTTCTCAAGTTCTTTTACAAGTGTTACAAAGCATAAAGAAAAATACAAGAACTTGGAATACTTATACTACAACCTACAGCCGGCTATACTTTGAAAGCCAGCTGGATACAATTGACTAGACACAAACAAAATCAATTGTAGGATCAAAAGGCATATCTACCTTTTGACCTTGTGACTATGACATGCCATAGCTCACATCCTTATATATTACAAAAAGGATAAAGTACATAAAGTAGAAAGTTACAGACTCAAGACCTCAATGTACAGTTACCAAAAGCATGGACCTTTTCACCAACTCATGTAAGTTGGTGACTTTACAGAGATGCAGCGGAAAGGTGTCCAGCTTTATGGAACAGTACATCAGATAAAGCATGTTTACTAAAAGTCTTCGGAAGAAATCTGTCTTCATAGAGTGAAGCTTCGGAAGACTTTGTCTCTGAGGCTTCGGAAGACTTCATGTTTGGCTTCGGAAGATATTGGTCTTGGCTTCGGAAGATTTTACACTTAGAGTATTTTCTAGTGTATGGTGTAAAACTTCCGAAGCATTTCATACTTCAGTACTTAGTGCATGTGTTGCAGAGAGACATTGGATGTTTTGATTTGCATCAGACTTAAGGAATCCTTACATGACCTTCAACACTTCGGAAGTTTTGACAACTTTGGAAGTTTTGGAGTCTGGACCTTCAGAAGATCTTGCTAACACTGCAGCAGGCTTCAGTACTTCTGAAGTATTCCTTTCTTCCGAGATCAAATTTTCTTCTGATGGCAAGTTTTCACTTGTCTTCTTCTTCATTTTGGAGCTTCTAAAAGGAAAAAAGTTTCCTTCCGAAGCTTGCTTCTTCTTCAAACTTGCAGAAGTTTCTTTCTTGATCATATGGACAGTACTTTATGGATTGTAGAGACAATCCTTTGCAAGATGCGAAGTACTACCACACATGATACAGTCCATTTTCTTCCTTCTAAGGGTCTTCCTTTGGGAGCAAGACTGAACTTGATCACTTTGCTTCTCCATCTTCATCTTTGTAGATGATGTGGCACTTCTTTTAGGGTGAGAACTACCTTTGGAGTTGGATGGTTCAGGTTGTGTAGCAGTGATACATAACAGATCAGCCTTCTTTATGATGCTGGGATGATTTGGACATAAACTAGAACTCCTAGTACTAGAGTTCAAGTTTGAGTCTTCAGTCTTGACCACTTCAAAACCTGCAGAGATAAAAACTTGTTTCTGCATAGAGTTAAAGGTGGCCTTGATCTCTTGAGCCTTCTTGGATTTCCTCTTGGCTTTTCTGATCAAGTTCTTTCTTCCAGACTTGGTCATCCCAACCTTTTTTTCTCTTCTCAGGAGGGTAGTGACCTTTCTTAGGATGCACTTCTTCACTCTTCTCAGAGACATCCTTCACTATCTGTTGGGTATTCTACCTTTCAAGAAATTGAAGATTTCCAACATTATTGAAATTGAAGATTTGAAGAACAATAGCAACAAAATATTAGTCTAGGGTTTGTTTTGTAATTATTGTAAATACTAGACTAGTATAAATATTAGAACATATTATCATTGTATAGTGTGACTAATTCACCACTTGTTAGGGTGAATTAGGTCCATCACGAACAACATCATATCATCAAACATTAAACACGTTTGTGCTCTTCAACATGTTCATCATTATTATATTTTAGCATCTAATCATCAATTTGTGTTCTTATCAATTTGAATCCTAAGATCCAAGCTCAACGATCCCGTTCAAATCGGGACACACAATTGGTATCAGAGCTGGAGTTGATGGATTCATATTGATTTTGATGAAATTTCATTGTTAGATTGCTGAAATTATTGACGATTTGAAGAAAACAATTCAACAATAAATCAACATTAGAGTTTGCGGCTTCCTCAAGATCAAACAAATACGGATTTTGGGCTGCTTCTGAACCATTTGCGGCTGCCAAACAAGGATCAAAAAGCTTCGGATTAGGGGCTGCCGATCAGGGATATTGCGAACCAGAATAGAAGCTACCGAAGGGGCCTCTTGCGGCCGAATGGGGCTGCCAAAAATATAGCTACCGAATGTAGGCTGCATTGGGCACTTTGCGAACCAAAAGAAGCTGCCAAAGGCAGCCCTTGCGAACCAAAAGAGGCTGCCGATTAGGGGTGCTTGCGGCCGAATGGGGATGCCCTAATTAGGGTTTGCCGAATATAGAATGTGGCTGCAAATGTCTTTGTCAATTAGGGTTTGCAAACCTAGAGTTGCAAATGGGCTCGTGAACACCTTTGGGCTTCGTACTTGGGCTCTATCATTAAACAAAAACATCAATTGGACTTGGGCTCAAGTGTTGAAGATTGGGCTTATTGATCAAAAAACAAATTTGGGCTTCGTATTCAGGATCTCATCAACAAAAACAAGTGACATTGTTACATATAATAGTGGTACCAAAGTTTTGAAGACCTCGCTTCCGCATCAACAACAAAATTTATTAACTTTGGACAACTATTCAACAAAAACAAGATCAAGTTTCAATTCTCATTGGAAAATTACAACTTAGGGGGACTATTGTTGGGTATTCTACCTTTCAAGAAATTGAAGATTTCCAACATTATTGAAATTGAAGATTTGAAGAACAATAGCAATAAAATATTAGTCTTGGTTTGTTTGTATTTTGTAAAATGCTAAAATGACTCGTATAAATATTAGAACATATTATCATTGTATAGTGTGACTAATTCACCACTTGTTAGGATGAATTAGGTCCATCACCAACAACATCATATCATCATCCTTCATGGATGATGATTTGAACAACATATCAATAAACATCAAATATTAAGCATGTTTGTGCTCTTCATCATGTTCATCATTATTATATTTTAGCATCTAATCATCAATTTTTGTTCTTATCAATTTGAATCCTAAGATCCAAGCTCAACGATCCCGTTCAAATCAGGACACACACTATCTCTTCTTTATCCTCTTCACTCATCGGGTCTGCAGGACCATTTAAAGGTGGTCACTTACAACACAACAACACATGAGGAGAGATCTTTAGAACAATTAACAGATCAAATGGGACACTGGTAACTTATATGTAAGATAATAAGAACACAAGTAAAGTATGAGACAGAACAAGATTGCAAACAACACAAGTGTATGGTTTTCAAGAATATTGTATATTGCTCTCAAATTCTTTTACAAGTATTACAAAGCATAGAAAGAAAGTTACAAGGACTTGAGATACTTTATACTACATCCGGCCATACTTTAAAGGCCAGATGGATACATAAGACTAGACAACTACAAAATCAAATATGGAGTCAAAAGGCAGATTGGCTTTTGTCTATTGACTATGACATGCCATAGCTCACATCATAATATATTACAAAAATGATAAAAGTACATAAAGTAGAAAGCACAAACTGTGGATAGAGCACATTGATCTTTTGCTTGATTACCCTAATGTGCTCATCCATTATGGATAGAGACATAGGGCCAAGTCTCCTTCCAAAGAATCTATACAACTTCAAGAAGCTCATCATCCTTTGTCTGTCATGAGACTTCTTCATACTCTTTTGGATGATGGATCTTGACTTTGCAGCCTCTTCCCTCATCTTTCTCTTTGTTGATTTTTGTTCTTTGAGAACTTGAAGTTCAAGCTGTTTGAGATACTAAAACTCAATATACTCAAAGGACAAGGGAAGAAGTGCAGATGCCTGGTAGAGACCTGTGGCACTCAGGTAGTTGATCATGTTTTGCCTATCAATTTCCTTGTCTACCTGAGGTTCTTGTGGAGTTGCCACAATCTCTTGCACAAGGCTTTCTTGAATTAGGGAGAGGGTAGGAACATGCTTGTATAGTCTTTTCTGTCTTTCCTCTTCTTTGATTTAGAGGAGCAACCTTACATCCTCTGCTTCCTTCCTCTCCCTAGACATTTCCATGTCTGTCAGTTCATTAAGTTCCTCTAAGGGGAGAGAAATTATTTGATCAATAACATAGTTTCTGGTCTGCAGGTATGTAATCCTGACTACCCTTAACTCATCATCTTGAGTGTTTGGTTTGGGGGCAGCCTTGATTGCAACTTGCATGAAGCCTGAATACCCAGAGGAATTCTCTCCCCTTAGTTTCCTCTTCCTCTCTCTCTCCTCCTCCTTAATCTCCTCAGAAGTCATAACCCTTTTCCCTTTCTCACCCACAGACCTTTGTGAAACTGGGTGGAGAGAGCTTTGGCCTTCATTGTCTGGTGTAGCTTCCAGGCTCTGGCAAGAGAAAGGCTGTGATACACCTTCACCACCAGATGTCTCACGAAGGGAAAGAATTGTTGAAGTAGTTATAGGTGTGACAGGGCTCTTAGGCTCTATCATTGGGCCTTCAGTCAAGGTTTTCCCTTTGAAGCTAATCTCAGGGTCTGCCTCAACATCTCGTTAACCAATGACATTACCTGATTGACTTTGTCTCCTTCTTAGGCTGAATTCTTTAGTAATCTTGTCTTGAATCCTTTGTGCCAGTCTGCCAGCTTGTCTAGATTGACTTGGATTGACAAGTGCATGTTGATCAGGTCAAGACCTTCATAGTAGTTCAAGGTCTGAAAGTTGAATACTTCTTGCTGCCCTTGAACTCTTTGAAGAATGAGCACTTTTCTATCAGCATCATACCTCCACCCAATGATTTAATTTGAAGTTCTTTGAGGTGGGGATGACATAGCCCTTGGAATACCATCCTCAAAGAGACTCGAAATGAGACAGTCTAGTGAGTCCACATCAAAGTGAACTTGAGGAAGTTGCTGAGTATGCACAATTGCAAGTGAGGATGGTGAGTCTCAATGTCCATACTCCCTGAAGAACTTCCAGGTTTTGTGATTGCAATGACTTTCTCCCCTTTTTGGTAGCATCGCCCTCTTACATAGGTGAAATAGGAGTTAGGTCAATCACATCCACAGGTTCTTGTGTTCCTGGTTGAGCCCTCCTTAAAGGTCTCCGAGCTAGTTTTTCCATGAGATAAGATATCTCAAGTTGCTGATCATTGACCATGTTTTGCAGGGTAATCACTTGAGATTCAAGGTGACTAACCTTAAAGACTAGGTAGGTGCATGTTTTTGACAGTTTTTGCACCTTTAATCTCAAATTCCTCTCATCTTCATCAGAAGAATCACAGGGGGATGAGAGAATTGGACCAAAGTCCTCACTCTCACCACCAGCTTCATGTTCTTGGCTGTTGGATTTCCTCTGCTCATTGAAAGCTTCAGTTGAAGTGACAATGGGTTGAGTTGCCATGGTTGAGGTCCTAATGATGTAATCACTTACAGAAGTGAGAGCCTCTTCCATATGGATCTCCTTAACAGGTTCAGAGAGGTCTACCTTAGTAATGGGTGACTGATGTGGGCTATACATAGGAGACTCAGGAGCACACATCCCTCTTTGAGGAGGGGATGAGTAGAGAGACTCATTGTACTCACTGAATCCTATGTCTTCATCAGTATAGAATTCAAGGTTAGGAATGGGTTGGTTTAAGTCTAAAGGCTGGGGATGGTAGCTGTCCCCTGAAGGTTGTTCACTTGAGTGTTAAGACTCAGAGTGAAGGCTTAATACAGTTGGGCAAGTGAGCTCATCAGGCAGAACATGAGGAACCTCAACACTGATTCTTGAAGAAATGGGAGTGGGTTGCTCCTCAGGAGAAGTGGGAGCTCTAGCTCCCACTTTCTCCTATATAGGTGAATATATGGGGGCCTGCACAAGCTTAGTAGCTTGAGCAGGGGTTTGTTTGGATTTTCTTTGGTAGGTGAGGGTGATTTGAGGCTTTTTTTGTGGTTAAGAGGTAGAAGGTGTGGGTTCAACACTAGCTTGTGTTGCTAGGTTGTCACCTTGAGCAATGAGCTCTATCATTTTGGGGACAAGGGTTGTTTTAACCCAGAGAAGCCTATAGTTGGCTTCTTCATGATTTTAAAGATGTCGGGCTTTATCTTTTCCAATTTAAGAATATTACATGTTTCTCTTAACTATAAGCCCAGTTCACAGTTGAGAATGTATTGAACATATCTAGAAAACATGTAATACTCTAGGGAGTCCAAGTTTGCAAGCAAATTTGTATATACAAATTGAGAGTACCTGAACAACCATTCCATGCACTATGAAAGAGAGATCCTTTGGAATCTGGTCCCACTCTCCATGCTTGTTGGACAAGCTGTGGATGACCACATGGAGCACGTACTTCCACTGGGATGAGACCTTCCCTTTCTTGAAGGTCTTTACAGAGAAATCTCCCTTATAGCCCATCTACTCAAAGGAATGATTAACAACTTCGTTCGGGAAGGACAACTCACTTTTTTCATCATCCAGCTAAAGATGAGAGTTGATGATGGCCAGAGTGATGAACATTGTCCTCCCCTATACTATGGCAGATAGTGCCTTCTCCCCATCCAAGATGACCTCTTGATAGGTTTTCCAAAATTCTAGTAGATGATCCTTATAGAGAGTAGGATCAATGGTTAGGGAGGTGAAGTAGTTGGATAGAGCCAGAAAACAACAAACCTCTGAGAAACTATCATCTTTCTCAGAGTTCAATAGAGCAACCTAGTTGTGCTGCCTATGAAGTTGCATGGAGAAATCAGGGTTGTTTCTGCAGTTTAGGTTGGCCATTTTGAAAAGCTTAAGTACGAAGGAAGGTGAAGAACAAAGGTGCTTTGGGTGAATTTAGGTTAGAGGAATAGTTCAGATGAAGAAGATAGTGAAAAGAGGGGGGAACTGTTGGGTATATGTATAAAAAGAGGATAAACTTTAAAATCCGGATGTCAGGTCCCACCTCTTAAAAAGTAGTTTACTTTTGCCCAAAAAGTAGTTTTCTTGAAAGTCGAGAAATCTTCCGAAGGTTATTTTGTTTCAGAAGTTTGGATGAAAAGCTTCAGAAAGCCAGCTTTGGCATAGACGTCTCGGACATTCAAATTTCAAGAATATGAACAAGCTTGTATCAGGGAATCATGTCATTGGACTTCCATCTAAGAAGTTTGCAACGACTGATTACTGCTCAGCATGTTTGAAGGGAA
This sequence comes from Flaveria ramosissima, assembly GCA_025215565.1. Lineage (NCBI taxonomy): Eukaryota > Viridiplantae > Streptophyta > Magnoliopsida > Asterales > Asteraceae > Flaveria > Flaveria ramosissima. The sequence goes on from CM046030.1 coordinate 42,962,080, forward strand.
AGCAACACAGAGCGTCTTATAAGACCAAGCTCATAAACTCAACTTCCTAACCTCTTCAAATGTTACATATGGACCTTTTTGGACCAAAAAATGTCAAGAGTATTGGACGAAAATCATATTGTTTAGTTATCATTGATGACTATACAAGATTTTCATGGGTTTTCTTTTTGTATGCTAAATCTAAAACGGCTGATTTACTAAAAGAGTTTATCATTAAAGTTGAAAATCAATTAGAAAATAAAGTGAAAATAATAAGAAGTGATAATGGAACGAAATTCAAAAATGCTAACATTGAAATGTTTTGTGCACAAAAAGGGATAGCTCATCAGTTCAGTGCTCCCAGAATTCCTCAACAAAATAGAGTTGCTGAAAGGAAGAATAGAACACTGATTGAAGCTGCTCGTTCTATGTTAACTGATGCAAAAATTCCTATCACTTATTGGGATGAAGCTATATCAACTGCGTGTTTTGTTCAGAACAGAATCTTAATTGTGAAAGATAAAATGAAAACTCCTTATGAGTTAATGTTTGGCAGGAAACCGAACATAAACTTTCTAAAATCATTTGGTTGTCCTGTTATGATTCTTAATTCAAATGATCAGTTAGATAAATTTGAATCAAAATCGGATAATGGATTTTTCGATGGATATTCATCTGTTTCAAAAGCCTATCGAGTGTACAAATCTTGGACAAATATAATCCTTTAAACATTCAACGTTAAATTTATGGAAAATTCTTTTCCATCAGTTTCAAATGGTCCTGCATGGTTATTTGATTTAGATTCATTATCAAACTCTCTTCAATCTAACTTGTTTAATCAATCAAATTGTCTTGATTCTACAGGTAAGAAGAACTCTAGAGGAGATCTTGGATCTTTCAGTGAGGATTCAGATTCTGACGACCCAGATGATTCTAGCTCAAACTACCCATTTTTATCATTTGTCAAGGACTCAAAAATACGATTCAATGATAATAATCATACTAATACAGTTTCGGATCATTCAGCTTCTTTTGATTAGGAAGGATCACAACTAATTCCTAATGATGGTAATGAGTTTGTGCAACCTGAGTTTGAAACATCATCGATCTCAGGTGATGCAATTGATACTGGTAACTTTGATTACTTTATTAACTCACCGACTCAAGTTCCAAACTTCAATCCACATTCTTCTAATTTGTTACATCTGCTTTCCAACTTAAACCAAACAAATCTGGATGTTAATGTTCAATGTGATGAGATTCCAACATCTCGTATTCACAAGAATTATCCAATTTCTCAGATTATTGGTCCGTTGAATGAGAGAACAACAAGGAGTAAATCAGAACAAGCAAACTTGTGCTTATACTCTTGTTTTCTTTCTCAAATTGTTCCTAAAAATGTTACCGAAGCATTAAAGGAAATTGGTTGGATAGAAGCCATGCAAGAAGAAGTACTTCAATTTCGCAAACAAGAAGTGTGGAATTTAGTGGATTTATAAAGAAGGATAATGATGATCCATCATGGATACACAAGAGGGAAAATTGATCCAACTTTATTCATAAAGAAGGATAATGTTGATCTCTTATGTGTACAAGTGTACGTTGATGATATCATATTTGGTTCTACCAGTCCAAAATTATGCAATGAATTTGAAGAAATCATGAAATCTCGGTTCCAAATGAGTTCTATGGGAGAGATTAATTTTTTTCTTGGACATCAATTCAAGCAAACTAACGATGGAATTTTTATCAATCAAGAGAAGTTTGTTGACAAGCTCTTGAAGAAATTTAAGTTGCAAGACAGTCAGTCCATACAAACTCCAGCAGGTGTTAACACCAAGATTGAACCTGATCCAAAAAGAAATCTATTGACCAAACGTTATACAGATCAATGATTGGTTCTTTGATGTATCTTACTGCATCTAGACCAGACATTATGTATGCAGTTTGTGTTTGTGCCAAGTATCAATCAGACCCGAAAGAATCTTACTTAATTGTTGTCAAAAGGATATTCAGGTATCTCAAAGGTAAACCAGCTTTAGGGCTTTGGTATCCTTACAAGGGTAACTTTGAACTATATGGATACACAGATAGTGATTATGGTGGATGTTGTCAAGATAGAAAATCTACTTCGGGTGGGTGTCAATTTCTTGGTCCCCGATTAGTCTCGTGGCAATGTAAGAAACAAACAAATGTCTCTGGTTCAACTGCAGAAGCTGAGTACATTGCTGCATGAGCATGATGTTCTCAAATCCTCTGGTTGCAAAATCAACTACTGGATTATGGGTTCAATTTTCTTAAAACACCTATTTACATTGATAACACTGCTGCTATGTTCATTACAGCTAATCCTGTTCAACATTCAAAAACAAAACATATCGAAATTCGATATCATTTTCTCAGAGATAACTCTGAAAAAGGATTAATCATATTGATTCAAATTGCAACGGAAAAACAGTTGGCAGATCTATTTACTAAAGCCTTCCTACAAGGACGGTTTGAGTATTTAGTGGAGTCAATTGGTCTTATTAATCATATGTGAACTCTCTGAATCAAAAGATCATCATAAGTGATCTTCTCAATGTTAATTGCCTGTTTGTATTTTGTGTGTGTGTGTTTTTTTTAGAAAAATCAAATACAAAAGTATAAATCAAAACTTAAAAAAATAGAGTCTTTTTCTAATTGTTAGTTTATTTTTAGAAAAGAATCTATTTATGAAATATGTGAGAAATGATAGTACATTAATGAGATCAGTTGCATATTTCACTCATTAATAAAGTCTGACATAATCAGATATGATGTGTAGACAATATCATGCTACTATACTGAAAAAAGTAAATTCTTGTGATTACACTAAATCTTTATGCTTGTGTGTATTCATCTGAGTACTTTTGAGATGTATTGGCTTATCAGATTGATTGCTTGTTAAGTTACACCACTCACACCTGTTGGTAATGTGATTAATCATGAGATCTGTTACAAGCATCATATCACTTCTTTGTTATGAGTCATCATAGATCTGAAGTGCTGAGATATCCTTTGTTGTAAGTCATTACAGACCTGGATTTTCTCTTTGATGCAAAAGATGCCAATGTGCACAAACTATTCAAATAAATAGTTAGAGCTGATCAAATGGTTATCCATGATCATTCTCTATTAATTTAAGTAACATGAACTCTGGTTATACATATGTTTCAGGTAACAAGTTGAGTATGTGTTCTTTCTTGCATGTCTTGATGATAGTTGAGCTCTCTAAGTCTCTGTATGATTTACATCATGTCATATCTAAATATACCCTAATCAATCCAAGAATTGAAAAAGTAAGTGAGTTGATATTTTGTCAAAAAACACTCATTTTCTGTCCTTAGATCTTGTGTCTCCTTTGCTGTGATATCACTGACCTGGAACACACTTGATCAGGATTTATTCATTGTATATGACTATTCACATTTTTTTATTTTAATGTGCTGATCTTCATTGATATGATCTCACTGCAGACATTAATTCTTTTGTTTATATTAAATTTTGATTCTGCTTTCATTTTGATTTTATGCATGTTTTCTATGTGTGAAGGCAATGTATCAATGAGATGTGTGATCTTATTATGTTACCCTAGGAAACTTATAAGTTGTTCAAACTTAAAAGTTTAGGGGGAGTAATAAATGGAAGAGTTTTTCTCAAAAAATCAAAATCAAGGTTAAAATGTTGAATTGACAGAATGATGTTATATGTTCAAAGTGTATGTGAGTTTGATAATGTAACTTTTGAAAATGATAATATGAACCTATATAAATTTGCAAGTGAAAATGCTTTTTTCAAAAGTTGAAAAATAGATATTTGATTATGTTTTGAGACTAAAATGAAGGGAAAGATAAATTTAAAAAAAAATAAAAAAAAAAAGTTAAACAACAAGTGAAGATTTAAAATTGTTAAAAATTAAAATTGAGTGTGCAAAATGTAAAAAGTTCAAATTTGAGGGACTAAAAGGTAAATTTTAGGAAATTCAAGAATATGCTTAAAATGTTTAAAGATTAGTATGAAATATTACTAATATGTTTAAACAGTGTGCAGGTGAAGAATTTTGAAAACCACAAGTGCAAGACTCTTGAAAGTCAATTCAAAGTCAACTCATGCGCCTAAAAAGTGTTCATACGTCTAAATAAGAGCATGGTGAACTTTCAGGAATTATACAAGTGTTTGGGCATTTTTCATATTCCCATGCGCCTAAACAGTTGCAATAAGTCCATGAGTTTAACCAAGTGTTTGGGCGTTTTACACAAACCCATGCGCCTAAACAGTGATAATGAGTCTGATTTTAATCAAGTATTGGACGTTTTAAATGTCTCATACGTCTACATAGTGTTGAATGTTTCAAGTGCTACAAGTTAGACGTTTTAGGAACTTCCTGCAGCTGAACAGTGCTTATGCGTCTGTACAGTGCTCATGCGACTAGACAGTTCTCATGCGTCTGAGTCAATACGCACAAACAGTGCTCATATGTCTCATTATTTTGTAAATTTTAGGGTTTCATACGCACAAACAGTGCTCATGCCTCTAAAACTTAATATAAATTGAACACTTGTTATCATTCACACTCAAAAGTCTCTAAAAACAACTCTCTGAACTATCGACTCTCGGTCTTTATCAATCTCTCAGATTCTCAGTGATTGCAACAAATCTTTTTGATTGTTAGATATTATTTGAGTTTATAAATGTAAGTTTGTGATTCAAATCAGTAGATTTTGGTTAAAACATGATGATTGGCATAGTCGTTCGGCTGCTATCCGGGCGTTCGAACACTAAACATTCAAAGTTTAACTAATCAAATCTTAATCATATCTAAAATTGATTCTGGATTGTTGATATGTATCAAATTTCGAGCAATTTGATATATAGTTCGTCGACTGAAATTGTGAATGATATTGATTATAGATTGATCAGTCAGTTCTACGAAGGAAGAAGAAGAAGATGAACAGACAAAATTCAATTTTTGAATAAAAATATAAAAAAAAATTTTAAAAAAAATAGATAAATCAGAATTCAAATAATTGATTAATAAAAAATGATGGATACAAAATGAATAAATTTTAAGATTTCACAAATTAAATTCATAAGTCAAAAGTTAAAATCATAAGTCAAAACTGAATTCAATATTACAAAATTGCAAATTCATACGTAAAAATAAAATTTATTAATCAAAATTTTAATGTTGTAATATTCTTTTTCTTTATGTTTTGCAGATGGCAGCTTTGAAGTTTGAGCCTAAACATAATATTGCTGCATTCTTAGATGAGGAAAACAGAGAATCAGTTGGTTATGAAGAGATTATAAGATTTCTGCAAAGATCAAAATATGTCTATGCAATGTCTGCAAGACCTATTATTAATGCAAGATTGATCAAAAGATTATGGAGAACAGTAGAAATAGAAAGAGATGAAGAAGGGCATAAAGTTTTAAGAGCTTTTATTACATCTGATAGAATGCTTGAAGTGTCTGAACAAGCAATCAGAACAGCTCTTAAACTTGGAGAAAATGATCCAGAAGACTTATCTGAGTATACTTTTAATGAATGTAGAGATGTATTTCTACAAATGGTCATCCTGATCACTTTCCTAAGAAACAATTCTTCAGAGCAAGAATATATAAACACTGGAAATTGTTGTGTTATATATTTCAACATTGCATGTCCAAAAGAAGTGCTGGTTGGGATTCATTCCCAGTGGACATTGCATCTCCTATCATTACTCTAGCCACAAACAGAAGGTTTAACATGGCAAAGTGGATAATAAATGGATTCATATTCAATCTTGAAAGAGGAAAGAGAAACAAATACTTGATGTATCCAAGATTTATCCAACTGCTCATTAACGAAGAGAATCCAAATTTATATGTTGAAGGAGTTGAAGGAGATAAGTTGCAATTAGAGCACATATCTGAAGCTGTGTATAAGAGACTTGCTATGATTACTTGTGCTAAAAACATTCCATTATTTGATTATATAAGGAATGTAGCTATGCATGAAGTAGACATCAATCAACAACACTATCTTTTATCTGAAGATGAACCAATAGATCCAAATGATCTTATTGAGGATGTTGTAGATGATATGATTGATGATGATGATGAAGAAAGTGATGATGAAGCTACTGAAAACTCATTAGATGATGATGATGATGATAATAATGATGATGATGATGGTAATGATGGTGCAACTAGAGCACATCAAGAAGATATTGATGAAAGGAATGATGATGATAATGTCAATGAAACTCAAAACTTAGCTGAAGAAACTACTGATGCTGATATTCATGATGATTCTGTACATGAAGAAGATTCACAAAATCAAACTTTTGATTTTGATTTCATAAATGATATGTTATTTGAACCAGTGTTTCAAGTGAATTAAGAGGTTGAAGAAATTCATGTGAGTACAACACACAATGTGTCAGTACAAACAGAGGAGATAGTTGATATAGATAAGATGGAGAATTTGAAAGAAGAAAATGTGATTAAAGAGAAAGAAATTGAAGAATTAAAAGTTGAGAATGAAAGATTGAAAGAGATGAATATATATCTTGAAAAGGAAATTCAAAAGTTAAAGGATGAAAATTCTAAGTTGAATGAAGGAAATTTACTGAAAGATGAAAAGCTTGCGAGCTATGCAAAAGACAAAGAAGATGTTATCAAAATTTTTGAAGTTATGATAAAGGATTATGACATTCTTGAAGAGAAATTCAAGAAATTATCTGATGGAAATGAAAAATTGAAAGATGAATTAATTAAGGTAAAATAATCTCATAAGCCTATCTCACCAGATCAAATGATAAGTTTTGAGATGATTGTTGAAGAGAATCCTGAGGTGATCGAAGGCAAAAGGAAACTTGATGATGTAGCAGATACAATTTTAACAGAGTCATCTTCAAAAGTACAAAGAATAGAAGAAATTGTTAAAGAGCAAAATATTCAAGAACAAATTGAAGCTTTAGAAGACATTGAAGAAGTTTACAATGATGACTGGTATGACGAAGTCTTAGATGAAGAAGACATAGATGAAGCTCAAGTTGTATCAAATTTCTCTTCACAAGAACCAACTCAAGATCAATATGAAATTCCACAAGACTTTGAAGATAGATACAACTACCTTGTGAAGATGAAATACAATAAAATCTTTTTGGATGGACTGACTGTTTCACAAATAAATGATGAATATGAGAAATGCATTACTGCAAAGTCAGTTGCTCCTATTGATCCAAATAAGATTGTAATGGAACATGGTGAATGGAATAGAGCTAAAGAAAGTATTAATGTAGATGAATTATCAAGCTCTGAGCTGCACCATCCTGATCCTGATCATATGAGTATTCCAGCATTAAGGTCTTGGTTGCAAGCTAGGAATTACCCATGGAGGAAATTGAAAAGATTACAATCTGTATCTTTGAGGAATCTTGTTAGAAGTTTTCAAGAAACTGAAAAACAATCAAAGAAGATGATCATTCTTGATACTGATAATCCTCAATACCTTGAGATTACCAAAAGAACAAGAATGTTGAAGCCTCAAGAGATTATATAGATGGCAAGAAAATTAGATGCTCATGATAGCAGAAAATATCTGATTAAAATGTTTTCTGACCCTGAAAGGCAAGCATATAAAGCCACTTCTGAACAAAGACAAATTTTTGATAATGCCAGATCTACTGGAGACTTGGTGAGAAATGTATTACAAAAAGGACAATCGGTTGCTGAGTTGTTAAATGCTATGATTGCTCCTGATTTTACAAACCAAGTAAAGATAATAGCATGGAAGTATGATGAGATATTTGATGCATTTCTGATAAAAAGAGTAAATAAAATTTGTGATGTATATCATTTTTACTCAAGCATCATTAAACTTCCAGTGCAAGACTTGAAAGAGTTAAACAGATAACCTCTGGTTAATCCATCTGATTCTAAACGTGGTAAGATGATCATAGAATTATTGAGAAGAGAAATGGATAGATCAAGTAAGTTTCTTCAAACAAGATGTGATCAAGAAGACAAAGAGTACTTTGCTACATTAAAGAAGAACAAAAAGCTTAAAGGATTACAATCTGAAGCAGAACATTTCATGATAGAATTTGTGATAAGTTTTTTGAAAAGTCACAAACTCCTGGTTTAAAGGTGATTGATGGTAATCAGAAGTCGAAGCCAATTCTCAAATGGTTCTATAACTTTGAGATTTTTGAGCTTAAACTGGTCCGAAATCTCGAACAATGGGATGAGGATATGATTATATTATTTGGTGCTTTTGAACTGAAACTATTGCATCCAAGTTATATATCATTTTTATCTGTGCAAAAGTTTGAGAAGGTATCTCCAAAGATTGCAGAGCAAGATAAGAAGTATTTTCTTTCTATCATCAATGTGATGAATGCTGCAATGGAAAGAATATCATTAAGGAAAGCTCTTGCATATGCAAACATTGTTAAGAAGGATATCAAAGACATTCAGTTCATGAGAATTTCAAGAAAAGGAGTATTAGAAATATACTCAAAGGAAAGTCGAAATCCTATTGAGTTATATGCTAATATTGATATCACATGTCTATCAAAAGATACATTGGAAAGAATGAGCAAAATGGAGATAAAGACAAATGAAGCGAAACCAGAACAAGGCATTCTTGCTAGCAAATTTAAGTCTGCAATTGCTAATGCTTTGAAAGAACAGGAGATGTATAAAAAGAAGCCAATGTTCAAGATCAAGGAAGAACCTGAAGATTTCTTTGAGTGTTGAAGATAGAAGATAGAAGATAAAAGCTGAAAATGAAATAGAAGATAAAAGATAAAGCTGAAGAAAAGATAAAACGAAAACAAGATTGAAGATTTTGAAGACCGAAGACCATGTAAATCTTAGGGGGAGTATTTTATTCTCTAGAAAGATTAACATGTTGTCTTTATGTGTCTTTTTACTATTTGTAATAGTATAGGGACTAGTTTTGTAATTTGTTAGTTCCATGTGTTTCATTATAAATAGCTTAGACTTGTTGCAGGTAGTGAGTGACGAGAGTAGTGAAGGAACAACAGATTGATACTGCTTACTTACTTTGTAATTATCTTTGCTTGATATTAATGAAACTATGAATTTTGTTGATATCTTGCTTGATATGATTACTCTGTTTGTATTTCTTTTAATTGTGTTCATACATCATCACATATTGGTACATTTGATCCTATCAAATGATATCAGAGCTCCTATTGATCCTATCAAGAATTTTCAGATTTCTCAAAGGAAAACCAGCCTTTGGACTTTGGTATCCAAAGGATGGCGATTTCACTCTCTACTCGTATTCAGATAATGACTTTTGGAGGAGCAACCACAACATAAAGCCACAAAACCGTAGATGTCAATTTATAGGACCAAGACTAGTTTTATGGCAGTGCAAGAAGCAAACAAATGTATCTTTATCCATAGCTGAGGCTGAGTACATAGCTGCTTCAGCGAGTTGCTCTCAAGTCCTTTGGTTGCAAAACCAATTACTTGATTATGGTTACAATTTCCTTCAGACTCCAATTTATATTGACAATTCAGTAGTTATGTTTATCATTGCTAATCTAGTGCAACATAGTAAAACAAAGCATATTGAAATACGATACCATTTTCTGAGAGATTGCTTAGAAAAAGGTTTGATCAAGTTAGTCAAAGTGGATACAACAAATCAGCTTGCTGATTTATTCACTAAAGCCTTTGATTCAGTTAGATTTAATTTTCTAATTGAGTCTCTAGGGATGATTAACTTAGATTAATCATTATGAAAACCAAAGAAAAATATATGTCTGTCCTTGTAAATAATAATATAATAATAATAATATAATAATAATAATAATAATAATAATAATAATAATATAATAATAATATTAATAATAATAATAATAATAATAATAATAATAATAATAAAAGAAATAATAATAATAATAATAATAATAATAATAAAATTTATTTCGGAAGATTTATAATTACCTTCGGAAGAAATTTATGTCTTAGTACAATTTTCTTCCGAAACCAGTTTCCCTGTGTGTGTCGGCCTATGTTGGATAAATAAGTGATTGTGTTTATTGATGATATCCTGATTTATTCGAGAGTGGAGATTGTCGATCACATTCGGAGGTTCTGGAGACGTTGAGGAGAGTTGTATGCAAAATCTCCAAGTGCGCATTTTGGCTGCGTGAAGTTAAGTTCTTGGGTCATTTGGTGAATCCTGATGGGATCATGGTGGACCGGCAAAGGTGGAGGCGGTTATGCAATGGAAGTCCCCGAAGACGCCATCCAAGATTCGTAGCTTCTTGGGTTGGCGGGCTACTATAGAATATTCATTCAAGACTTTTCCAAGATCGCTTCTCCACTGACTAAGTTGACTCGGAAAGATGTAAAGTTTGTATGGGGTCTGGCTCAAGAGAAGGCGTTTGAAGAATTGAAGGCGAGATTGACTCAAGCTCCTGTACTGTCATTACCCAATGGAAGCGAAGATCTGGTGGTTTATCCGGATGCTTCCTACTCGGGGTTGGGGTGTGTGTTAATGCAAAGAGGAAAGGTTATAGCCTATGCATCCCAACAGTTGAAGGTTCATGAGGTCAATTATCCTACTCATGACTTGGAGCTAGCAGCCGTGGTCTTTGCACTAAAGATTTGGAGGCACTATCTGTACGGGACGAAGACCTAATATTGAAACTCGCTCTTTATTTATTCCTCTCCTTGCAGTCAAACTGACCACAAGAGCTTGAAGTACTTCTTCGAGCAGAAGGATCTGAACATGAGGCAGAGACGTTGGTTGGAACTTATAAAGGATTATGATTGTGAGATCCACTACCACCCAGGCAAGGCCAATGTGGTGGCTGATGTCCTTAGCCGAAAAGAGAGGCCCGAGCCGATTCGGGTGAAAGCATACCAACTGATCATGACCTCTGATGTAATGAAGCAAGTCAAAGAGTTTCAAGATAAGGCGCTGAAAGAAGATCATCTTAACTCTGAAAGGATGAGAGGTCTGGTTGGGGAACTGGGTGAGAACACACTCGGTGCTAGAACCCGATTTGGACGTGTGTTGATTCCTCGTTTTGGGAATTTACGCGTGAAGATCATGGATGAAGCTCCCAAGACTCGATACTCCATTCACCCAGGTGCCCTGAAAATGTACCAAGATATGAAGAAGGATTATTGGTGGCCGGGTATGAAGCGCGATGTGGTGGAGTATGTGAGTTAGTGCCTTACTTACTTACAGGTGAAGGCGAGCATCAAAAGCCGTATGGGAAGATCCAACCTTTGGATATACCGGAATGGAAGTGGGAGAACATCACCATGGATTCATTACGAAGCTGTCGCGTACCCCGAAAGGGTACAATGCCATTTGGGTGATAGTTGACCGTTTGACGAAGAATGCTCACTTCCTACCGATCCGCGAGACATATTCATCTGAGAGGTTGGTTGATCTGTTCATCAGGGAGATTGTAACTCGTCATGGTGTGCCGGTGTCTATTGTATCTGATCGTGACACCCGATTTACATCTAAATTTTGGAAGAAATTCCACGACGCTATGGGGACGAGGTTACATATTAGCACGACTTATCATCCCCAGACTGATGTTCAGTCAAAAAGGACCATTCAGACACTGGAAGACATGCTTCGGGCATGTGTGATTGATTTGGGGGAAGTTGGGATGACCACCTACCGTAGCCGAATTCTCATACAACAACAGCTACCATGCCAGCATTGGTATGCCACCATATGATGCTATACGGTAGGAGATGCAGAACACCCGTTTGTTGGGGTGATATTGTTAGAAAGAATTGGGGAGCATCGAGGTAATCGAGGCTACGACTGAGAAGTTTGAGAAGATTAAAGCCTTCATGAAGGCAGCCAAAGACAGACAGAAGTCGTATGCTGATAAACGATGCAGGCTGATTGAGTTTCAGGTGGGTGACCCGGTTATGTTGAAGGTCTCACCTTGGAAGGGTATTATCCGATTCAGGAAGCGGGGCAAGCTGAGCCCAAGGTATATAGGCCCTTTCCGAATCATCGCCCGAGTAGGAGAGGTGGCCTATAGACTGGAGTTACCCGAGAGTTAAGTGGAATTCACCCGACATTTCATGTATCTCATCTGAGAAAGTGCTTAGCTGATGAAGACATGATTGTTCCACTGGAGGATATCGAAGTAGACGAAAGGCTCAATTACGTGGAGCAACCAGTGGCAATCATTGATAGAAAAGAGAAAAGACTGAGAATACAGTGGTTCCTCTTGTGCGTCTACAGTGAAGCACAGGAAGGGATCCGAGTCAACGTGGGAGACTGAAGAAGAGATGAGGCAGCATTACCCATATTTGTTCGAGGAATAACGGGTTTCGGGGACGAAACCTATTTAAGGGGGGTGGACTTGTAACACCCGGTTATTTATTATTTTTGAAGCCGACGAAGGAAGAAAAAAGAAATAAAGTCCAAAGTCGAGGGACCAAACTCGCCAACGAAAGAAAGTCGGGTGAGTGGGAGTATATAAGGGAGAGGGCACCCCATACCCTCTTCCCCACACTCACAAATCAGCCAAAGAAAGAAGAGAAGAGAGAAAGAAGAGGAAAGAGGAAAAGTGTTGGTTCGGGTTGGTTCGAGTGGCCAAAATCGTTGAGGAGCGAGTCAAATCGAAGCCCTTGTTGTTGTACTCGTTTGCGTGAGTTCTAGGACCCCACTTTTACTTGTTTTTAACCGATTTTGGGGCTGGAAAGCATCAAAAACCCGTTTTTGTATGTGTGTCTTTTATGACCCATTTGGGTGTGTTGTGTGTGATGCGTTTAGAGTATGTTTCCGGGCTTGTGTGTGCTTGTATGGTGTTGTGGTATGCATTCCTAAGGTCTAGGATGGTTGATTAGGCTTAGAATGGGTTTGGATGAGCTTGGAGGCCGAAAATGGCAGTTTGGGTTCGGGATGAACTCCTTTCTGCATCAGCTAGGGCTAGGCGACCGACTGGAGGCCATACGGCCGACTGAGAGGCAATTGAGGTTCATCGCACGATTGAGGTTCATTCGGACGACTGAGGGTTCATTCGTACGATTGGGAGTCCAGTCGCATGGGGAGTCATACGACTGAGGGTCCAGTCGCATAGGTGCTTAGTCGCATGAGTCCATCCGCATGAGGTCAGTCGCATAGGTGCTCATTCGCATTAGTTCCATCCGCATGAGGTCCATGCGCACGACTGGGTATCCATTCGCATAGATGTTCATCCGCATGAGTCCAATCGCATTATGTTCAGTCGCATGGAGGCCATGCGACTGAAGGGTGTCCATACGCCCGAATAGGGCTGTTGCACTCGAAGGAAAGTGTAGTTCGACTTCTGACTTTCGGGGGAAAGTGCAGATGTAAGTTTTGACGTAAAGGTTCCCGTAAGAGCATGTAATATGACTGTTATGACCTTAGAGAGCATGTTGGGCATGATGATGATGATGATGTTACATGTTTATGCATGTTATGTATGTATGATTTGCCCTGTATAATGACGATGACTGTGTATGATATGTTCCTTATTATTATGTATGTTTATCTTTCTTGTGGCTTTACGTGTCATGTTAATGAATAAAATGAAGTATTATGTAACGTAAAGCGAAAGATAAAGAAAAGAGGAACATGATGTCACACCCTAACCTTGATGGCGAAAACGTCGAGGAGTGAGAGTTAAGATCGTTCACAGCCACATAACGCTATTATTAAATCCAAATATATTAATCATAAGTTTCAGTTGTACCAATACAAACATAAGCCTCAAAGAAAGTAAATAACATAAGATAAGATGTAACAAGCCAATTTAGCTCATTTATTTAACTAGGTCCATTCCTAGGTGTGAACAAGCTTCAAAAGTGGTGATCAAACTTGAGTATTTCCTGAAACATGTTAAAAATAAAAGGTCAACAATAATGTTGGTGAGATTTCCATAGTGTGCAATACATAAGTATATAAAAGATGACAATTCGTGTTGTAAGTTAGAGAACAGAGTAAACTAGGGAAGTAAGACAGAATGCACAATCAAACCTTGACAAAGTTTTTACACGTCTCAAACGTTTACAAGCATATACGATTAGCTAAGTGTATTTGGATCAACCAAGCAGGCTTGTCAGGCCCATAGATCTATGACGTCGTCAGGCTAGCAATATTTAATGATTGTACATGTATTCGACATTACATGGTAGCTACAAAGCTCAACTAACCACAACACACAAGTAAATTGCCATAAGTTTACAAGAATCAAACGTTTACAAGTGCAAAGTTTATAAAGTAACATGTTTCACCCAAAGTGTGAAAATATGAAAAGGGGTATAGAAATACTCATTTGATCAAATAAGTATATATTGACGACTAATAAGAATATAATGAGCAATGCTCTAACGTAGTTCTTCACAAGGTACCTAAGTATATATATATATACAAGATTAAAGTTTAATAATAAGATGAATGTTTTAACGTGAGCTAGGGTTTTGATAAGAATTTAGGGACGTTTATAAATAAATAAAACTCATTAGTGAGTTTATGCATATATTATAGTCTAGTAACAAAAAAACGTATCTTTTATATAATTTTAAAAAGAGTTAAAGCTTTTATAAAATTTGTGGAATTAAAATTATAAAATATAGGTAAATTCTATAAATATCATGATTAGTCCACCACTAGAATTATTAATGTAATGTTTTAAATTGTTATTTAAAATCTAATTTATAAAAATAACTAAGTACCACTTTTGTTGATAAATATTTGTTAAAGTATTAAAAGAAATAAATTAAATGACAGGAAAATAAATAAGTAACTTTAAAAATAAACAAAGGTTACGAAACCATTTTTAATAATTTTTACAAATTTTATTTATTTTTTTCTATTTTTTAAAAGGCTAAAAAACCCAAAAAAATATATTGAGGGTGCCCGGGTTCGAACCCAGGACCTCAATGATGGAATGTAAGAGCGTAACCAATAAACCAGGGCCGGGGCCTTGGTTTATGTCGGTGTCATTTCCTTATAAACCCAAGTCAAAGAGTTTCCCCCAAGCTCAAGAACCCAAGATTCGATTTATTCCAAATTAAACCATAAAACGATGTTGTTAATCGAGTTAACCATGGGACTTTTACTCCCCATGCTTAAACGAACGTATACATGCGATTAATTACCCGAATGGTGTTAAGTTGGCGATGAACAGATGTAGGAGAGCTCGCGACCGAGAGCTTGATCCTAACTCATTGTTAAGGATCCACAAGAATCAAATGTGGTAACTTACCATTAAGGTTAGGAAAATCACTCCTATCTTAACAGTGAAGTTTTATAGAAATAAAATATAGCAAAATGAAAAGTTTCATCAAAGAACGGAATTCACTCCTACTTTGATGGGGTCATTTCATTTGAGGAAAATACCATCCATAAAATTTTAAACGGTTGATATTATCATCAAGGTACGGATTTCACGCCTATCTTGATGATTGAATTTTATAATAACAAGAAAACAATCGAGAACTGACCTTTGTCACCAAAATACGGGATTCAATCCTATTTTGGTGAGGTCATTTCATTCGTGAAATACGAGTTCCAATGAAAATGATTGAAATCTGTCCTCAAAAACAAGAAAATCACTCCGATTCAGAGGATGAGATTTCATAAAACACACAATACAAAAATTGAAAACCATCATCAAGATACGAAATTTTACTCCTATTTTAAGGAGGTAATTCCATTTGTAAAATACGAATTCATAAAAAACAAAAAGAAGGAAATAGTCATCAAGGTATGAGGTTCATTTCTTTCTTGACGATGAAATTTCATAAGAACAGTAATAGCGAATGGAAAGTCATTACCAAAGTAAGGGAGTCACCCCTGTTTTGATGAGATAGAATCATTTGGGGGATACGAGTGTCCTTAGTCATAGGTTGACTTGCAGACTCTTGTATTGCCTACGATGCAAAACGGTTTGAAGTTTTTATAAAGCTCGACTTAGCAACGAAGAGAATATCGGCTATAAATTCAGAAACTTCAAATTACATAAATGTAACATTGACAGGAAAAGAAAATCATGCTTGCTAGGATTTAAGGTTAAAGTTCGGGATAACAGAGTTAATTGTGTTAAGTTCTCAAATCTTGAATGGTCTAAGTCAGGAAAACAAGATCAATGATGGAAATGATTCAACACAATAATGAGATGTATACGTTCGGTTCCAAAATAAAAGGGAAATGCGTTGACTTCTCAAAGTGTTACGTCAACCACAACTTTACGGTAGACACGCGTACCTTTAAGCGATCACCCATCTCATGAGTTCCAGGTCAGATAAACGGATCGAACGGTCGAATCAAATTTATGTGTATACCTTGCCTACACAAGGTATCCCGGGATGCATGTATTTCACCTTTCGGCATTGCATGATTTCAGTTATGGGACACACTTTAAGGACATTTCAAAAACCCTAAGTAACAATTTTAAGTTTTTTAAAAAAACCATTCGGTTTAGACGACCAGTAGCTTTGGATATATTAAGATCCATGTACACGTTGGTCAAGGTATGAAGATAGTTACATAAGGCGCACAACGTATAACGTTGTTTAAACGTAGGAATTGAGGAGTATAACGGGGTCAATATTAACGGGAACATTCTGTAAGATAGGAATGAGAATATATTAGAGTTTCGATGATAAACCAGTCCAAGGAATCAAGGATTTTTGATATTTTAAATATAAACCGGATGGTTCCCTTTTGGTAACACATTACCATGTGGAAACGTTGACACGTCAAGGTAAATTGATCCATTTGCCTTAGAAACTTGTGTATGTTGACCATAGTTTATCACTCATCCTAGAGATCCCCAGGTAAGCATAACTAGTCCAGTAGGATTTATAAGAAATGCTTGCCTTAGCCCGAAGGCCTTTTGCCAGGAAATCCAGAATACATGTGTCTATGTGTCACACAAATTTCTTAGGTTTATGAAATTAAAACCTTGATGAGAATTTCATAGATTAGACATAGAGTCTAAGGAATTAAACTCATGATGATAAGTGTAGATTCCACATGTTGTCGAGAATAAGTTTAGAAAACTTCATTTATCGGGGAGAATCAAAGAGTCAAAGTTAAGTTTAGGGAGACAAGTAACAATGTTTAGGCAATCCTATGCTAAGGCATCAAATTGCACATAAGAGGGCATAACATTATGTAGCATGCAAACTATATAATTTACAAGATAGAATTATAATTCTATAAGGTTCATGCATACTATAGTCTAGGTCACCATTTTTAATTGTCACACCCCGACCGACGGCGGAATCATCGGGGCGGACGAATGGGAGACGATTGCTCATAGCACATGGAACTAATTAAGTTGAAATAATATTAAATTTCATTATTCATTAAAAATTACAAGACAAATAAAATAATAACATAACAATCAAGATACAACCAATAACATTAGTCTTTCAATTAGTCTAGGTCCAAGTCCTATATGAGCACGATGAGGTCTTCAAGTATCAAACCTGAAACATGTTAAAAATAAAGGGTCAACTTTGAAAGTTGGTGAGTTTCCATGGTTTAAACAGACGTATATATGTATATATAAAAGGGTTACAAGTAGCAATTCATGTCCATGGTTACAAGTTAGCAAGCTTATAGAACACATACAGTTACAACCAAACCTCGACTTGATTACAAGTATATAAGATTGGCTAAGTGTATTTGGTTCCCATGATGAACAAGCATACGTCATCAGGAGCCGGCAATACATCAACTTTAGCACCAAACAGGCTTGTCAGGCCCAAAGATCTAAGACGTTGCCAGGCTAGCAATAGTTAATGATTGTAAACAAAATATGTATCTCATATAAGACTTACAATAACACAAATAACCATGACAAAAAGTAAAGATGAATTGCATGTGCATTTACAAGTATCAAGATGTTTACAAGTGTAAGTTTATAAGGTTAACATGTTTCACCTCAAAAGGTGTGAAATAAAGTAAAAAGGGGCATGGAGAACTCACATGGAAAACTCACAATAATAGTGATGGTTGTAGAGTACATAAGAAAGCTTGGATGTTCAAGGGTCAAAGGTGATGTCCTAAATGATAAATAGAAACAATAACTTGAGTTTGGAATACATTACAAGAAGTTAGGACGCTTAGGAATGCCAATAAATGAAAAGTAGATTGATAAACGATTATTGTATCAATTTTAGATTCTGGACAGAATGTTTCGTACATGTTTGAACAGGTTTTTAAAATAGCAAACGGTTTCATAAAATTATACAAATTTATATATGACTAGTTTAAAGTCTCCCGGACAACTTTCATTCAGAAACATTTTTATGAAAAGATTCGTAAATAGGTCAAACAAGCAGCACAAGACAGAAGGTGCTGAAATGCGCACTTATCTTGTGAAGGCTATTGTTGAGTCGTCCGATTGAGTTTGAAGACGTATAAACTTTCGTTGAAAAGGTAATTCAATGAAATTAACATTGGAGTCTGAGTTTACCCAAATTTAGTTTGTTATGATCAAGTTATGGTCGGTTGAAGTAAGATAATATTCTGCCAGAATTGTAGTAAGGCACTTATGTGCACTTTTAAAATTGTTAATACATGAAATGGGTTAGAACAATTTATTATGTCAATATATGGTATATTAGTCTTCATTTGAGTTATAAAAATATTCTAAGACTTTGGCATAACCATCATTTAGAAAAAATAATCTTGTGGAATAACCGAATGCGGCGACATAGCCGTCCATATGCAAACGGGATTCTTTGTTTATGTTAGTGTGTTGTTAGCATAATTTAGGAATGTTAGTGATTATTATAAGATTAGTGATTATTAAAATGTTAATGATCAAATGATAATTATTAAAATAAAAAGAGATTTGGTAGAAGAAAGAATAATAGTAAGAACATAAAGTCATGAGAACAATTGGATGTTAGGATGATTAAAATGTATAATATAAAAACAATAAAGGATTACCTTAGTATTAAGAATTCTTGAAATTTCTTGTAAAATAAAATTCTTCAAATTCATTATAACCAATGGATGAAAGAAAGATATGAGAGTGAGGTTTTTAGAGAATGAGCAAATGAAAAGTGAGGCCTAAGCCTTGCTTTTATACTTGAGGTTAGGAGGAGGTTATGAATGGTGTTAATGGTGATTTATAAGTCTTTTAAAAGGGGGTTATGATTGGAATTTGAAATACATATAAAATTAAATAATTTAAATAAATAAAAGAATAATTATAATTTAAAATTTAAATTCTTGAAGACTCTAATTTTAACAACTTTTTTTATAAAATATTTATAGACTTTATAAAACCAATTTGAATAATCAATCAAATTATTTATTTGTTAATCTTTATATCTTTTATAAAACTTTTAAACTTTATTATTTGATTATTTATTTTCAATATTTAAAATTCATAATTACTTATAAAACTTTATAAGTTTTATAAAATTCATGTTATAACTTTATAAGTTTTAATAAGTCTTTTCCATTTAGTTATTTGTTGTAGCATGATTAATAAACTTTATAATTTTATGAAAAAAATTATTTATAAATCATCAAGTTATTATAAGTTGTTTAAATGATAAACTGAATAAATTAATTTAAACTACACGTCTAATCTATATAATTCATTAATATAAATAAATAAGTTAAATAAAGAAATTCATATCGTAAGAAAGTTCGATTTTAGTTTGGGTTCGGGTTTATAACTTGAAAATGGCGGATGTTACATTAATAACCTAAATCCCTATAGTTATGGGCTTTGATACCAATCTGTCACACCCCAACCTTGACGGCGGAAACGTCGAGGAGTGAGAGTTAAGATCGTTCACAGCCACATAACGCTATTATTAAATCCAAATATATTAATCATAAGTTTCAATTGTACCAATACAAACATAAGCCTCAAAGAAAGTAAATAACATAACATAAGATGTAACAAGCCAATTTAGTTCATTTATTTAACTAGATCCATTCCTAGGTGTGAACAAGCTTCAAAAGTGGCGATCAAACTTGAGTATTTCCTGAAACATGTTAAAAATAAAAGGTCAACAATAATTTTGGTGAGATTTCCATAGTTTGCAATACATAAGTATATAAAATATGACAATTCGTGTTGTTAGTTAGAGAACAGAGTAAACTAGGGATGTAAGACAGAATGCACAATCAAACCTTGACAAAGTTTTTACAAGTCTCAAACGTTTACAAGCATATACGATTAGCTAAGTGTACTTGGATCAACCAAGCAAGCTTGTCAGGCCCATAGATCTATGACGTCGCCAGGCTAGCAATAGTTAATGATTGTACATGTATTCGACATTACATGGTAGCTCTAACCACAACACATAAGTAAATTGCCATAAGTTTACAAGAATCAAACGTTTACAAGTGCAAAGTTTATAAAGTAACATGTTTCACCCAAAGTGTGAAAATATAAAAAAGGGGTATAGAAATACTCACTTGATCAAATAAGTATATATTGACGACTAATAAGAATATAATGAGCAATGCTCTAACGTAGTTCTTCACAAGGTACCTAAGTATATATATATACAAGATTAAAGTTTAATAATAAGATGAATGTTTTAACGTGAGCTAGGGTTTTGATAAGAATTTAGGGACTTTTATAAATAAATAAAACTCATTAGTGAGTTTATGCATATATTATAGTCTAGTAACAAAAAAACGTATCTTTTATATAATTTTAAAAAGAGTTAAAGCTTTTATAAAATTTGTGGAATTAAAATTATAAAATATAGGTAAATTCTATAAATATCATGATTAGTCCACCACTAGAATTATTAATGTAATGTTTTAAATTGTTATTTAAAATCTAATTTATAAAAATAACTAAGTACCACTTTTGTTGATAAATATTTGTTAAAGTATTAAAAGAAATAAATTAAATGACTGGAAAAATAAATAAGTAACTTTAAAAATAAACAAAGGTTACGAAACCATTTTTTATAATTTTTACAAATTTTATTTATTTTTTTCTATATTTTAAAAGGCTAAAAAACCCAAAAAAATATATTGAGGGTGCCCGGGTTCGAACCCGGGACCTCAATGATGGAATGTAAGAGCGTAACCAGTAAACCAGGGCCGGGGCCTTGGTTTATGTCGGTGTCATTTCCTTATAAACCCAAGTCAAAGAGTTTCCCCCAAGCTCAAGAACCCTAGATTCGATTTATTCCAAATTAAACCATAAAACGATGTTGTTAATCGAGTTAACCATGGGACATTTACTCCCCATGCTTAAACGAACGTATACATGCGATTAATTACCCGAATGGTGTTAAGTTGGCGATGAACAGATGTAGGAGAGCTCGCGACCGAGAGCTTGATCCTAACTAATTGTTAAGGATCCACAAGAATAAAATGAGGTAACTTACCATTAAGGTATGGAAAATCACTCCTATCTTAACAGTGAAGTTTTATAGAAATAAAATATAGCAAAATGAAAAGTTTCATCAAAGAACGGAATTCACTCATACTTTGATGGGGTCATTTCATTTGAGAAAAATACCATCCATAAAATTTTAAGCGGTTGATATTATCATCAAGGTACGGATTTCACGCCTATCTGATGATTGAATTTTATAATAACAAGAAAAAAATCGAGAACTGACCTTTGTCACCAAAGTACGGGATTCAATCCTATTTTGGTGAGGTCATTTCATTCGTGAAATACGAGTTCCAAAGGAAAATGATTGAAATCTATCCTCAAAACAAGAAAATCACTCCGATTCAGAGGATGAGATTTCATAAAACACATAATACAAAAATTGAAAACCATCATCAAGATACAAAATTTTACTCCTATTTTAAGGAGGTAATTCCATTTGTAAAATACGAATTCATAAAAAACAAAAAGAAGGAAATAGTCATCAAGGTATGAGGTTCATATTTTTCTTGACGATAAAATTTCATAAGAACAATAATAGCGGATGGAAAGTCATTACCAAAGTAAGGGAGTCACCCCTATTTTGATGAGATAGAATCATTTAGGGGATACGAGTGTCCTTAGTCATAGGTTGACTTGCAGACTCTTGTATTGCTTACGATGCAAAACGGTTTGAAGTTTTTATAAAGGTCGACTTAGCAACGAAGAGAATATCAGCTATAAATTCAGAAACTTTAAATTACATAAATGTAACATTGACAGGAAAAGAAAATCATGCTTGCTAGGATTTAAGGTTAAAGTTCGGGATAACAGAGTTAATTGTGTTAGGTTCTCAAATCTTGAATGGTCTAAGTCAGGAAAACAAGATCAATGATGAATATGATTCAACACAATAATGAGATGTATACGTTCGGTTCCAAAATAAAAGGGAAATGCGTTGACTTCTCAAAGTGTTACGTCAACCACAACTTTACGGTAGACACGCGTACCTTTAAGCGATCACCCATCTCATGAGTTCCAGGTCAGATAAACGGATCGAACGGTCGAATCAAATTTATGTGTATACCTTGCCTAGACAAGGTATCCCGGGATGCATGTATTTCACCTTTCGGCATTGCATGATTTCAGTTATGGGACACACTTTAAGGACATTTCAAAAACCCTAAGTAACAATTTTAAGTTTAAAAAAAAACCATTCGGTTTAGACGACCAGCATCTTTGGATATATTAAGATCCATGTACACGTTGGTCAATGTATGAAGATAGTTACATAAGGCGCACAACTTATAACGTTGTTTAGACGTAGGAATTGAGGAGTATAACAGGTTCAATATTAACGGGAACATTCTGTAAGATAGGAATGAGAAGATATTAGAGTTTCGATGATAAACCAGTCCAAGGAATCAAGGATTTTTGATATTTTAAATATAATCCGGATGGTTCCCTTTTGGTAACGCATTACTATTTGGAAACGTTGACACGTCAAGGTAAATTGATCCATTTGCCTTAGAAACTTGTGTATGTTGACCATAGTTTATCACTCATCCTAGAGATCCCCAGGTAAGCATAACTAGTCCCGTAGGATTTATAAGATATACTTGCCTTAGCCCGAAGGCCTTTTGCCAGGAAATCCAGAATACAGGTGTCTATGTGTCACACAAATTTCTTAGGTTTATGAAATTAAAACCTTGATGAGAATTTCATAGATTAGACATAGAGTCTAAGAAATTAAACTCATGATGATAAGTGTAGATTCCACATGTTGTCGAGAATAAGTTTAGAAAGCTTCATTTATCGGGGAGAATCAAAGAGTCAAAGTTAAGTTTAGGGAGACAAGTAACAATGTTTAGGCAATCCTATGCTAAGGCATCAAATTGCACATAAGAGGGCATAACATTATGTAGCATGTAAACTATATAATTTACAAGATAGAATTATAATTCTATAAGGTTCATGCATACTATAGTCTAGGTCACCATTTTTAATAACCTAAATCCCTATAGTTATCGGCTCTGATACCAATCTGTCACACCCCAACCTTGACGGCGGAAACGTCGAGGAGTGAGAGTTAAGATCGTTCACAGCCACATAACGCTATTATTAAATCCAAATATATTAATCATAAGTTTCAATTGTACCAATACAAACATAAGCCTCAAAGAAAGTAAATAACATAACATAAGATGTAACAAGCCAATTTAGTTCATTTATTTAACTAGGTCCATTCCTAGGTGTGAACAAGCTTCAAAAGTGGCGATCAAACTTGAGTATTTCCTGAAACATGTTAAAAATAAAAGGTCAACAATAATGTTGGTGAGATTTCCATAGTTTGCAATACATAAGTATATAAAAGATGGCAATTCGTGTTGTAAGTTAGAGAACAGAGTAAACTAGGGATGTAAGACAGAATGCACAATCAAACCTTGACAAAGTTTTTACAAGTCTCAAACGTTTACAAGCATATACGATTAGCTAAGTGTACTTGGATCAACCAAGCAGGCTTGTCAGGCCCATAGATCTATGACGTCGCCAGGCTAGCAATAGTTAATGATTGTACATTTATTCGACATTACATGGTAGCTACAAAGCTCAACTAACCACAACACACAAGTAAATTGCCATAAGTTTACAAGAATCAAATGTTTAAAAGTGTAAAGTTTATAAAGTAACATGTTTCACCCAAAGTGTGAAAATATAAAAAAAGGGTATAGAAATACTCACTTGATTAAATAAGTATATATTGACGACTAATAAGAATATAATGAGCAATGCTCCAACGTAGTTCTTCACAAGGTACCTAAGTATATATATATATACAAGATTAAAGTTTAATAATAAGATGAATGTTTTAACGTGAGCTAGGGTTTTGATAAGAATTTAGGGACTTTTATAAATAAATAAAACTCATTAGTGAGTTTATGCATATATTATAGTCTAGTAACAAAAAAACGTATCTTTTATATAATTTTAAAAAGAGTTAAAGCTTTTATAAAATTTGTGGAATTAAAAATATAAAATGTAGGTAAATTCTATAAATATCATGATTAGTCCACCAGTAGAATTATTAATGTAATGTTTTTAAATTGTTATTTAAAATCTAATTTATAAAAATAACTAAGTACCACTTTTGTTGATAAATATTTGTTAAAGTATTAAAAGAAATAAATTAAATGACAGAAAAATAAATAAGTAACTTTTTAAATAAACAAAGGTTACGAAACTATTTTTTATAATTTTTACAAATTTTATTTATTTTTTTCTATTTTTTATAAGGCTAAAAACCCAAAAAAATATATATTGAGGGTGCCCGGGTTCGAACCCGGGACCTCAATGATGGAATGTAAGAGCGTAACCAGTAAACTAGGGTCGGGGCCTTGGTTTATGTCGGTGTCATTTTCTTATAAACCCAAGTCAAAGAGTTTCCCCCAAGCTCAAGAACCCTAGATTCGATTTATTCCAAATTAAACCATAAAACGATGTTGTTAATCGAGTTGACCATGGGGCTTTTACTCCCCATGCTTAAACGAACGTATACATGCGATTAATTACCCGAATGGTGTTAAGTTGGCGATGAACAAATGTAGGAGAGCTCGCGACCGAGACTCGAATCCGTTCGCGGTGCAAAAGTGGATAATAATCCAATTAATTGTGCAGAAAGCTTCTAGTAAACTCCAAGATCAAAAGCCCTCATTCAATTTTTGTTTATGATGACCAGGTAACGAAGTTCGAATAGGGGTCGGTTCGCGATGAACGTGAGTGATCGAAGGTGATGATTGTGTTGGTTTCAGGTGAAATTGGGAATGGTAAATGATTAGAGATAGATAGAATATCGATTGGGTTCAATTATTCGATTATTATTGAATTTTAATATTCGAACGGTTTAAGGTTTAATGGTTTCGGTTACTCAATCGATTGAGGTTAGAAACCGATATTTAAACGTAATTAAATCGTGAATTTAAGTTCGAAACATGTAAATGTAACGATTTGGGTCGGTTTTTGAGGTTAAAAACGTCGGATTTCGAAGTTTTAAAGTGGCCGGAGAGTCGCCGGCGAGTTGGCCGGAGACCCGCCGGAAAAACGTGGGTTGAGAGGGAAACAAATTGGAGTTTAGGTTATTTACACAAATGGTCCTTCAACTTTAAAATGTTATTATTTCATGCTAAAACTTTCATTTAAAGTTTCAAAATTAACAAATTAACCCCTTAACTTAATTATTTTAAGTTTTTAACTCTTACAAGTTTAATATTTTCACAAATTATTATTATTAGTAACAATCTTGTTATTAGTTTTATTTTTTTATAGTTATCTCTATTAGTTTTATTAATATAGCCTTCATTATTAGTACATTATTATTATTATTATTATTATTATTATTATTATTATTATTATTATTATTATTATTATTATTATTATTATTATTATTATTATTATTATTATTATTATAATTATTATGATTATAATTTATTTATTAAGTAATAATTAACATTATTAACTTTCAAATTCAAAAATTAAAGACAAATTAAAAAAATAGTCATAAGTAACCCATGAGTTTCATAATTGACCATAATGGTCCATTCAAGAAATAAACATCGTTAACCTTAAAAATACAGGATATTACACATGAAGTAAGAATGCATGCATTAATGAGTAATGAAAGTAAATAAAGTTTTGCAAGCATGGTATGCACAACGGGGTCTTTCTTTGTGATTGACCATTTGTATAGAACTATTGCTGCATACCTTAGGTACTGTGATCACGAGGTGCGACACACCGTTATAAAGGTCCACGATAGGCCTAGGTGCAGAACCATAAACAGAAAGGTATTGCATATGGCAATGGTACACATATCTTCATACCTTAGGTACTGTGACCACGAGGTGCGACGCACCGTTATAGAAGGTCTACGATAGGCCTAGGTCCAGAACCATGAACAGAAAGGTAATGCATATTACACCTAAACTTTATCCTAGGTGCTGTGGCCATGAGGTGCGGTGCACCGTTTTAGAAGATCTATGATAGGCCTAGGTCCAGTACCATGAACAGAAGGGTAAGGTTTATGGTTGATAGAAAAGGGAAAAGTTGTAATGATGAAAGAATCTAAAAGTTACAGTATGAATGAATGATGAAGATAATAATGATATTATCTGTGTATACGTATGATGTATGATCGCATGAGGAAACGAAAGCTTTTAATGAAAGTAAAGTATGTTTTAATATAAAACTAGAACTCACTCAGCAACGCTGACTTTTTATGTGTTTTCCAGTTGGCAGGTAATGATTGCTGAGGATGGCACTGCGAGGCTACTCGGCTCTTTTGGGATGGCATTCTTTTGATTAATGTTTTTGCATTGTAATGCGAAAAAACTATTTTGTAATGAATGTTGTCTTAACTTGCAAAAGCATTTATATAGAAATGAAAGATTATTTTACTGTTCCGCTGCGATGTTTATGAAATATGAATGTAAATATATGTTTTATGTGCAATGAATGACCAATTGTAGACATCACGGGAACGGGGCCTTATAGTAGTTATGAATTTAATTGTTGAAAATAAATAATTAATTTAGTTTATTTAGTTTTATAAGTCTAAGGTTTAAATTGTAATTTTTGAAACTTAATATGAAGGTTTTTAGCATAAAATAACAACATTTTAAAAGCTCAGGGACCAAATTGAAAATTAAATTAAAAACCACCCAAACGGTTTCCCCCCTCGTCGGCCCCCTTTCCGGCCACCTCCGGCTACCATCTCCGGCGACTCCTCTAATCTTAAAACGCCCAATTAAAAACGAAATTGAACCGATCTTAAACGTTTGTGCGTCGGTTTCGAATCGAGCACCCAATTTAATTTGGGATTAACTCCTGTTAAACAACATTAACTCGAAACCGAGGTTCGCATTCAAATCTTGAACTCAAACGACTTGAAACCGATCGAATAATGCCTCAGCAGTCGAGTGTAAATCATCAGCTCAATGTTCCTAAACTAATAGAACTCTCAATTACATCTTCAACACAAAATCTCATCACCATCGAACACCACTTTCGTCTTTGACCTGCATCTAATCGAGAACCATGGTCGAAGCACTTTTACACAAAATTGGTTGAGGGCTTTCACTTATCAACATCATCCGAAGCTTCACACGAGTTTAATTTGATTATCATTGTTGATGCATGTATGTCCCTAGATCATGATATGAAATGTAACAGATCTTGTTTATCTGATTCTGATGTAATTTGAATTGATTAATGAAATGATATTGATTGTTTGTGATTTGTAATGTCTAATATTTCATTAATGAGTCGATATTGAATTGGTTAATTAGGTTTGTGATTGTTTGAATGGTTACATATAATGTTATATTAATTAATACATTCAAACTTAACATAATGAAGTTCTCATGCGAATGGCCCATGCGAATGGACCACACGCATGAATAACTTCATACGATTGACTCAGTCGCACGACTGAGCCAGGAGACTGGATCAGTCGTATGATTGACACATAAGATTGGCTCAGTCGCACGACTTGAACACTCAGTCGTGCGGATGAATCAACCGCATGGTTCAATCGCACGACTGAACCATACTTATGGTCCAGTCGCCCGAATGAACAATACTAACCTATAAATACAACCCAATTCGTGGAAAAACGTAAGCATTCATTCTATTTCGACTCCAGACGTACCCTAGCCGTCCAGAAGCCTCCCAATTCGTTCTCCAATTTCACAGAACACATTAGATCGATTCTCAATCGACTTCTAACGTTAGATTCAATTCTTGATTGATTCTTCGTGTGTTCTCACTGATTGGATCGCCAATCAAATAGGATTCCGCACTATTTGATCTGGTTTACACGCTAATCACTCGGTATTTCGTTCAAATACCAGGTCCTAACAAGTGGTATCAGAGCTTTGGCTCTTGATTACGTGTGATTCAATCAAGATTGATAAAAAGTTTGTGTTTTTGCACTAAAAACGCAATCTTTGGTGTCAAAAGTGATCTTGGACGTTCCCTACTCATCAAAGTTTGGTTTCTACGGACTTAGGCGATTAGACCTTGCGAAATTTCGAATTTTTACGGCTAAAACACGTTTAACCTAGAAATTTTCGCAAAACAGCAGCTTCAGTCGCACGAGTGAGCCATTCGCACGACTGGACTTCATTCGCATAGCCCAGACACACGATTGGACCTAGTCGCATCTCCATTCGTACGATTGAACCATTCGTTCGCATTGTTCATACGCATCAGCTTCATTCGCACGACTAAACCAATCGCTTAGTTCAGCCGCACGATTGAACCAGTCGCAGAGTTCATACGCACGACTAGACCATTCGCATCCTTCAGTCGCACCAGTGACAGTTTGTTTTATTAGACTTAAAGTTATTCGCCATGGAAGATCAAATGTCAGCCTTTACTGCTGGGAAGGACTCTAGGATCCAGAACCTGCTGTTGCTTGAGAGTGAGGTGGGTAATCATAATAAACCACCAAAGCTCTTAACGTTAGATGAGTTTCCCCACTGGAAACAACGTTTTGAGATCTACCTCAATGGAGTGGATCCGAATCTGTGGGAAGCCATCGAGATTGGATATAGTACTCCGGTGGGAGCTGATGGAGTTAAACTAACGTTAGGAGGGATGACTGACGCGCAGAAAGTTAAATACAATGCAGAGAAGAGAGTTTATGCATTAATTACACAGTCTATCCCTAAAGACATATTCCACCAGTACTCAGAGAATAAGCAGTCCAAGAAACTATGGGATGAGCTGGAAAAGAGGTACAACGGGAATGCTTCGTTGAAGGCAATTAAGGCTAAGGAGTTAAAGAAGGAATTCGATAACTTCTCATCGATGGAAAACGAGAGTTTGGACGATGTTATAGATAGATTCTACCATCTGATGAGTGAACTGCATACACATGGGGTGGCTACTACCATGGAAGAGAAAGTTACTAACTTTGCAGACGGATTGCCTGAAAAGTGGGCTTCATTCGTGTCTAACCTGAGACAGAATGAAATGCTAGCAAAGCTGGATATAAATGACTTCATTCTAAAGTTGCGAGAAGAAGCACTTAGGATGAAGTACAGAGCTCAGAAGTCTTCGTACACTCAAAATCCAGCTTTGTACAAATGTACAATGCCACGCCTCAAGCTAAGACATCTGGAGCACCTCTCCAGACTGCCTTTGTGTCTAGCTCATCGGGTCCTTCACATGCTTCTCCTTCAGGATCAGACACGTCGGGGTCTTCTAGTACCCTTTACATTGGATCTGAAGCAAACGCTACTAGACTGAAGACCGAGAACCTCGGTAATGTGACTGTGGAAGTAGCTCAAGAGCATATGGATCTTTTGGCTGCAGTGGTTCATTCTTATGATGGACTTGTTGCCGGGAAGATTGGAAACTGCCATCTGGCAGACGAGGACTACGAGTAGGTGGACGAAATGGAGCTTGAGAGGATGGACATAATGTGGGCCTTAGCTAGTGCTGTCCGGAGGGCGAAGAAGTTTGTTAAAAAGACCGGACAGAACTTGGTAGCTACTAAGGATACCACATTTGGCTTTGACAAGAGCAAAGTGACCTGCTTCAACTGTGGAGAGAAGGGGCACTTCAAGAGAGAATGTGTCAAGCCAAAGAAGACGGGTAACGGGAACCCATTCTCGTCCTTCACTCGCCAAGACAAGCAAGCTACTAGTTCTACTTCATCAAGCAAGGATCCAAAAGCCTTGACTGCTCATGATGATGAAGGACAGGACTGGAGCTTTAGGTTTATCTCTCCAGGGGAATCAAACATTGCAAGTGTAGAAGACATTGACGATGATTCCGCGAGTGAAGGACATCTAGCAGTTGAGATAGCGATGTCAAATATTGAAGAGACAACTGCATCTGAGGTCAGCTACAAGCCTAAAGAGGAGACTACCACAGCAAAGACAGAAAAGACAGAATCACCAGAACCAGAGACATCTGATGTTGCGTTGATGGCTAACTCTTCTAAACCAACTCAGGTAAGTACCACTGACCAAATGTTTGATAATCATGCTTGTTCTGATTGTAATACTTTTAGAAATAGCATAGATGAAAAATTTGCTAGGTTATTAGATCATAATGATAACTTAGTAAAAGATTTGCAACTGTGCACTGAGGCTAATAGAGTATTAAAACAAAATGAGCATAGTTACAAAGAAAAGATAGACCTTTTGACTAAACAGCTTAGGGAAACCGAAGTAGTTGCATTTAACCAAGCTAATGACATTAGGTACTATCTAAACTCCCTAGAAGACACTAAGAAACAAAAGGCAGTTCTAGAAGTAGAAGTAAACTCATTAAAACAGAAACTGCATAGTTGGACAAGTTCATCACACATAGTCCAACACTTAGTGAGAGAAAGGAACAACAGGGATGGATTGGGTTATAAAGTGGTTCCACCATCACCTGAGACCTTGATGAACACTAAGACTAGACCAATTAATAATAACCCCATCAAGGATCATGTGGTGTCTACTCCTCTTGTTAGTGATCCAGATTCCTCATGTTCATCTATTGAATCTAGAAACAAACAAAAGGAGGCCACTTCAAGGGATAAGGTAAATTGCCTTGTGTTAATCTGGAAAAGGAATTCGAAAAGGTTAATATTAAGTCAGGGTCAAACAGAGTCAAATCAGAACCTAAAAAGACTTCAAATGTTAATCTCTCATATGTTTCAAGTCAAAAACCAGTTAACCTAAAGGAAAAAGATGTTAAACATGTTAAAACAGTTAACTTTGTTAAACAAGAGAAAACATCAAAAGAACCAGAGTCAAAACCTAAAGTGAGTGATGTTACTAGAGTGTCACACACGTCTCCACAAAGAAAGTTTAATCATAAAGTTGATAGCAGGTAGTGCTACAACTGTGGAGAGTGTGGACACATTGCTTCCTATTGTCCTTACTATTAGACACCTAGGAAGAAGATTGAACTTCAGGATTCAAAGCCTAGGTCTTCTAAGAGGAGTTCTTTAACTCCACCTAGAAAAACTAGTTAACCTAAAGTTCAACCCCTTAGCCAGTCAACTGTTTATCACAAACATGCATTGCACAAATCTGGCTTATGGAAAGAGAAGTCATCCTCTGTGTCTGATAATGATGACAAGAAGGAACCTGAGCTACCCTCACCCTCTAAGGGTCAATGGGTTGAATTCATGATGTGTGATGCCTCTGGGAAACCCAAGCCAGTAAAGGCTTGGGTTCCTAACCTAAACTAATCTTTTTCATTGTATGTGCAGGGTGTTCGCTACAGTGCTGAAACTAACACGTGGATTGTAGACAGCGGAGCATCTAGGCACATGACAGGAAACAGGGCTCTTTTATCAAACGTCAAGCAAATAAAAGGAGGGCATGTTTTGTTTGCTGGAAACAAGGGAGGCTATATCACAGCTCAGGGAGAAGTAGGGAATCAGAAAGTTAAGTTTGATAAGGTGAACTATGTTCAACAATTTCAAAATAACTTACTTTCTGTTTCCCAAATCTGTGATAAGGGCTTTAAGGTTATCTTCGACAACAAGAAGTGTTACGTGCTGAAGAAAGACTACGTGATCCCAGAGGACCAAGTTCTGATGACAGATTCAAGATATAAAGACCTTTATGTTTTGGATCTGTCGACAGCTGCTACAACGGATCATGAGGTTCAGTGTTTTCTATCTAAAGCTATCGAGAAGGATTCCATCTCCTGGCATAGGAGAATGGGACACATTAGTCAAAGGAAGATGAATCACTTGATTCAGAAGGATCTTGTGAGAGGAGTTAATGTCAAGAACTTCCAGCTTCCTGATTTTTGTGTAGCTTGCAAGAAAGGCAAACAGACGAAGAAGTCTCATAAGGAAAAGAAAGTTCATTCAATAGAACTTCCTCTTGAACTTCTTCACATGGATCTGTTTGGTCCAGTCAGTACAAAGAGCATTGCAGGCGACTTGTACTGTTTTGTGGTTACTGATGACTACTCAAGGTTCTCTTGGGTAATGTTTTTGAAGTCCAAATCAGAAACATTTGAGTCATTCAAGGAGTTAGTAACCACACTGAAATCTCTCTACAAGCTGAAGGTTAGACAAGTACGCTCAGACAACGAGACGGAATTCAAGAACCAGTGGATGGAGGCTTACTGCAAGGAAAGGGGAATTGTGCATCAATTCACTTCTGCCTACACGCCTCAGATGAATGGCGTTGCTGAGAGAAAGAACAGAAGCTTGATAGAGACAGCACGGACTATGCTGGCAGACTCAAAACTGCCTATCCAATTCTGGAATGAGGCAGTGGCGAATGCATGTTATACACTAAATCGAGTTCTGATAGTCAAGCGCCACGGAAAGACATGTTACGAGCTACTACAAAGACGCAAACCAAATTTGGAGTATCTTGAACCATTTGGCGCGTCGTGCACACTTCTGAAGAAGACACAAGAAGGTAAATTCAGCGAGAAGGCGGATGAAGGAATCTTTCTAGGATACAACATACCGAACAAGCGAGTTTACAACAACTCAACGGGTCTAGTAGAAGTGTGGTGTAATGTTGACGTTCAGAGATATACCACACCACCTACTGGCAAAGGACCTACCTACTTTTTCGACTATGATGGATTCTTCAAGTCCTTCAACATCCCTCTCTCTCCCTCGGATGACGAGTTAGCTACTAGAATGATGTATGATATCTTGAATACACCATCTAGCTCACAGGGAGAATCATCTACTCAGTCAGGGGGAATAGTCGACGACAGTGACTCCTCCTCTGAAGATGAAGCTGAAGAAGATGACCAGAACAGTCAGGAGGAACAGGTTCCAGTTCATGAAAGTCTACAAGCATCTACCAGTGATGCACCTTCGACTTCGGAGCCTCAAACTCCAACTACCTCAGATGCAGAACCAAATGTTCATAATCTTGGCTCTGAGGTAGCTGTTCCCACTACTCCAGGATCACGACTAAATGTCTATCATCCCCTAGACAATGTCATTGGGGATGTCAGATCAGGAGTACAAACCCGAAATCAGCTATACTCAGCTGTTACGCCTTGGTTATGAAGAAGGGATATATTCATGATGGTGCTTATCGGTGTTTTGTCTCGCAGTTTGAGCCAAAATATGTCAGTGATGCACTAAATGATGAGGCGTGGGTGAGTGCCATGCAAGAAGAACTTCTGCAGTTCAAGAAGTTAGGTGTATGGACACTGGTTGATAGACTTAAAGGTGCTAAAGTCATTGGCACCAAATGGGTCTTGAAATGCAAGAAGGATGACCAAGGGGTCATTATCAGGAACAAAGCTCGATTGGTGGTTCAAGGTTTTCACCAAGTCGAGGGAATTGACTACAATGAAGTGTTTGCACCCGTGGCAAGGATGGAAGCCATTCGTATCTTCCTTGCCTATGCATCGTACATGAAGATTAAAGTCTACCAATTAGATGTGAAGAGTGCATTCCTTCATGGGGAAATCAGAGAAACAGTCTATGTCAGTCAACCCGAGGGATTTGAAGATCCTTATCATCGGGATAGAGTTTACAAACTCGACAAGGCTTTATACGGGCTTCATCAAGCTCCAAGAGCCTGGTATGAGAAACTCTCGACTCATCTTGTGAAACACGGCTTTCGCAGGGGAGTCATTGACTGCACGCTGTTCATTAAAGAAAAAGATGGCGATCTACTGCTCGTACAGATCTATGTCGATGACATAATCTTCGGTTCAAAGAACGAAGAGTTATGCAAAGAGTTTGAAGCAGTTATGAAGAAAGAGATTGAGATGAGTGCTATGGGGGAGATGAAGTTCTTTCTCGGGTTACAGGTGGATCAGACACCAAATGGGATCTTCCTACATCAGACCAAGTATGTAGGCGACATTATCAGTCGCTTTGACATGGAGAATGCTTCTGCTGGGAACTCCACTGCTACGAATCATGATATAGCACCTGATGAAAATGGAGATCTAGTGGACGCCACAATGTACCGAGGAATGATTGAATCCCTCATGTACCTCACTGCCTCAAGACCTGATATCATGTATGCTACATGTTTATGTTCCAGATATCAGGCTAAGCCTAAGGTCAACCATCTGATCGGGGTCAAGAGGATATTTCGTTATCTGAAGGGTACACCCACACTTGGGTTGTGGTATCCTCATGATGATGACTTTGAGCTCACGACATATAGTGACTCGGATTACGGGGGCTGCAAGATGAACTACAAGTCTACATCAGCAGGGTGTCAATTCTTTGGGAGAAGATTAGTTACCTGGCAGTGTAAGAAGCAGACATCGGTTGCATTGTCAACCTGTGAAGCCGAATATGTTGCTGCTGCAAGTTGCTGTTCACAAATCATCTGGATTCAACAGCAAATGCGGGATTACGGTTTAAAGTTCTCTTCTACTCCTATTTTTGTTGATAACTCTGCTGCAATTGCAGTAACTAAAAATCCGGTCCAACATCCCAAGACCAAACATATCGGTATTAAATACCATTTCATAAGAGACTGTTTTGAAAAGAACTTAATTGATGTGGTAAAAATTAATACTGATTTTCAACGCGCTGACCTCTATACTAAAGCCTTTGATAAACCACGTTTTCAATATTTGCTAGAGGTCAACGGCGTTAAAAAGAAAAGTGAGGTTATTCCTGATGATGATCATGTGTAGTCCGATGTTGGTTTAGTTAATTTTCCTTTTATTTTATTTTATTTGTTTATTTTAGTCTGTTTAAATTAAACTCATGTTATTTTGCTGTTTATTAAAATCCTAAAATAATTAAACCAGTTATGATTTTAGTATTTTAGGGGGAGAATAAGTCAGCAAGTAACATTAAAAAAAACGAGGGAGAAGGAGTGGATAGCTGATATAAGGTAGATCGTATCTGTGATACCGATTCAAACCCTTTGGAAAATGATAGTACACAGGAACAAATCAAGAGGGACTTTAAAATTTAATTTAGAAAAGATGCAAAAATTCAAAGTATAAGTCTGTGTAGTCTAAGCAATAAAAAAGGGAAGATGATAGAAAAACTGGTAACTCCTAAGGTAACACAACGAGAGTAGACCTAGAGGTTGCTAGACCACAAATGATATGTCGGTAGATTCAACACAATAGATGATTAGACCTGACTGGTGATCTCAAGATCAAACTAAGTTGTTCAACTGACTGTGGGCTTCCATCTTATCACTGGTTAACACAATCAACAATATTCCAATAAGGGGTAATGAGCATGTAAACGCCACAAATGTGTGCGGATGACCATAAATAGAGCAAAGCAAGAAAAAATGAAAGACAAATGCTATCAAGCTAATGACTTATGTTGTTGGTGCATTTTGTGCAAAATAAAATTAAGCTGCTCTAACAAGGAGATAGGTTGTGTGCCTCTCTGCTGTGCGATGGCACTGACCTGAGGATAAGCATAACCTAGATATTCTAGAATTCATTGTTGTTTGCCGCCTCTCTGCTGTGCGATGGCACTGACCTGAGGACTGGCTTCTCTTTGAAAGCTCTAAGAATAGTCTCTTCTTGTAATAATACCCGTAGACCGCTCAAAAGCTCCTGAGGAATGTTGATTACCATATAAGTGTGGGATCCACAAATGTTAGTTGAAATAATTAAACCTAAAACTATCACCAGTTTGTGTCAAAAGTCTGTGTATGGATTTAAGTGGACAAACATATTGACAATCATTGTGGCTGCAATTCTTGAAAGTTCAAATCAATGTGGTAATCTAATAGTTCCAGTATGATTTCCTAAAGTTGCTAACGACTCTGGATGAAAACCAAGAATTGAGCATCAAAAGATTTTGATGACAAGTCCCAAATGATTTGACTTGCCTGTATGATTCCAAAATTGAATTGGTCCAGGTGTGGTCAATCTAAGTTGAAGCTGCCTATTCCGGAACCAAATCCAGTAGATTTCCATCTTAGGATTTATCTCTCACAAAAAGCCAAAAACAAGTGTTATTTTTATCCTTTAGTTTAATTTTCTGATTTACTTAGTCTTTTAGTTCTGTTTTGTTTGTCGGACTACATCATGAAAATCAGTACGGGATCAACTCAACTAAAAGGGTCATGTCTGAGATGACCACATGGGCTTTAAAAGTTTAAAACAGTCACGTCTGAGGTGACAAAGTGTTTAAAAGTGTCACGTTTGAGGTGACTAAATTGTTTAAAAGGATCACGTCTGAGGTGATCAAAAAGTTTTCAAGTTAAAATGATCATGTCTGAGATGATCAAATGCTCATAATGTTAATTTCAAAAGTTAAAAGGGTTTTAAATGTAAATTGTTCAAAATGGCAGAAAATTTACTAAGTGTGACCCATTCGCACGATTGGACCATGAGTATGGACCAACCATGCGAATGGCTCCCATTCGCACGACTGGACATGAGATTGAGCCATTCACCCGAATGGCTTATCAGAATGACCCATTCGACCGAATGGAAGGGGGCGAATGAGTCAGTCGACCGACTGAGACTCATTCGGTCAACTGAAGATGCGAATGAAAGGGTACGAATGAGTCAGTCGACCGACTGAACCTCAGTCGGCCAACTACATGCGACTGACTGGGCCAATCGCACGATTGAGCCTCAGTCGCCCGAATGAACTGAGCGAATGAGGCCAGTCGGCCGATTGAACTCAGATTCAGTATTTAAAGGGCACAGTCGATCGCATTTTACTCATCACTCCCAATCGCTCCCAAATCGCACTTCTTCCCGTTACTCTGCCAAAATTTCATTAGACCTTGTTTTCACATTGCTGTTGATCTTCTGACGTTCGTTGACTTATATACAGGTAGATGGCATTGATATCGCACCGAAAACAGAAGGATTGGAACCCTAATTTGGTGATATTCGAATGAAAACAAGAAACGGACTGAACATGACCTAATAACCTACCTAAACTATGCAAAATGTTAAAATTAAGTTTAATAGGTTATTAGTAACAAGAATGCGAGTCTATTGAACCGGTAACCCATGTTAAATCACTTGTTTTGATCAAGATTCGAACCACAGGCGACTGAACAGTGGGACATGCGACTGGTCGTCCGGATGAACTCCAATCGCACGATTGAATCTTGCGATTGGGTCAATCGGCCGAATGAACCATGCGAATGAGCTCAGTCGGCCGACTGAACCAATCGCAGACTCAGTCAGCAGATTGAACTCAGTCGCATGTCTCATTCACCCGAATGAGCTCAGTCGCATGAAAGGACAACCGACTGACTTCAGTCGCATGATTCATTCGCACGAATGAATCAGAATGAATTTAAACATTACACTTAGAACTGAATTTTGATGTATTATGTACTAATGGTTCTGTGTCTTGTGTTTCAGGAAAATGGCTGATAGATGGTCCATTAATCCAAAGCACAACATCTGTGCTCACTTGGATCATACTACTCGGAACGGGGCCGAGTTCACAGAGATTATAGCTTTCCTTAGACGTTCCCGGATACATAAGGCTATATCTACACCTTGCACGCCCTACAGATCATTACACCAGGCATTCTGGGAGAATGCCTCCGTGGATCGTTCTCGTGAGCCCTACAGTATTCGGAGCTCTATTCTGGGTCATGATATCGAGGTTACTGCTGCAGACATCCAGAGAGTTCTTGAGTTTGGGGACGATGCTGATCACCCCACCAGATTACATCCACTGACTTGAGAGGCTGCTTCCTCAGGATCAAGTACGCTGGGGACATAAACTCGGGTGTGCTCAACAAGAGCAACCTGTGCCCCCAGTACAAGTACTTGGCGCATGTGATCCTAAAGTGCATTGCTTCACGGAGGGGTGGGTTTGACGACCTATCAGACCAGATTCAAAATGCCTACGTGGCACTGGTGCTGAACCACCCTTTCAGCTTTTCGAGTATGATCTTCTCTTATTTGGTGGAGAACCTGGAGGCAAAGGGGAAGGAAGGATTTTGTATGTACCCCAGGTTTCTACAGCTGATCTTCAACGAGAAGCTGCCACATCTTCCCAAGGAGAGTCATGATGCAGTTGCTTTGGAGATCATGGATGACACGACTTTAGGTCGTATGAGGGTGTATAGGGGCAAGCAGGTGAAGCCCCAGGTTAAGAGGTTGATTGGCCACTTGGCCAACGAGAGATATGTGGCGCCGGGGAGACGCAAATGGCGTCATGATGATAGTGATTCTGATGACGAGAGGCTACTGCTCCCAGAGCATGATTCTGATGATGACGACAGTGGGGACGCTGGGGATGATATGCCTACTCCACCGAGAGGCACCGTTTATGATGTTATACCTCCAGTGTCTGCCCCAGCTGGAGACGTAGCCGAGTCTGTTGGATTCCATCAGGACTTTGTTCCTGATGTGGAGGAAGAGGAGTCGGACGAGGAGCCCCTAACACGAACTGTGGGAAGCAAAGTTGTTCCCACAGACATGGGCTAAGGGCGGTTGGTGAACGCCCAAGAGACTCAGGGGAGACAGCTACTGATCCGAGTTATGCACCGGAGTCAACTAGCAGGGTTGTAGGGGGAGCATCCACCTCGACGGGAACGAGGAGGAAAAGGATGGATCAGCCCCATGGTCAGAAGAAGAAGAAAAGACGACTCACCTTCGTTACCACCACAGCCACCACATCCACCACAGCCACCACAGCCACCACATCCACCACAGCCACCACAGCTACCACATCCACCACCACACCTCCCACCACTGTATAGATTCCACCTACCACCATATCTTTCACTCCCACATCACCTCCACCATTTCACAGACCCATCTTCACCACAGCCACCACCACCACCACTACCCACCAAGCTGGACCCTCAGCCCATCCCTCTCATACATATGGATCACCTCTACCTCCAATTGGGGTAGAGGAGCAGCTGTCTGCGCTCAACCGGATGGTGATGCGCCTATTAGCTGCAGATGAGGAGAAGGCGGCTCAGATCCGCCAGCTTGCTGACCTTACTGCTTCACAGTCTCACCAGATTGCAGAGCAGGCTCGAGTTATTGAGGAGCAGGCCCAACAGATGGCTGCTCAGAGCCATGAGATAGCCCAACTCCAAGCACATAGTGTCACATCTACCAAAAAGATAGAGGAGTTGGAGGAGGCGAAGAAGACGATCATGTTAAAGCTCAAGGGGTCTAAGGAGGAGCCCTTGAAGATCAAGGAAGGGGACGGAGATGATGGTGATGATGATGATGAAGATGATTATGAGGATGATGAGGATGAGACAGAGGAGGAGGAGGAAACTGAAGGAGATAGGACAGAGGAGAAGGATGATGATGATGATGCAGAAGGAGGGGATGCAGCTGCATCGGCCTCTGCTTCAGGTCAAGAGAGGAGGTCAAAGAACAGACAAGACCAACCAGCTTCTTCCTCTGCTCCACCAAGTGACGAGACGATGATCCAGGAAAAAAAGTAAAGACTAGATGTTTATGTATTTAATTACTTTTGTATTGGAATCATGTATTGAAACCTATGTATTAAATGTTTATATTAATGTTAATGCATTTCTGTTTTGATTAATTACTAATGGTTTATGTGTTGAATGTTTAAATCAAACAGATCCAAATTACCAAAGGGATGAGTTTGATGTTGCTCCCCTTCAGCAGGTCAAGACTCAGCTAACAATGATTCTTGATCTGCAAGGGATTGTAAGGAGGTCAGTGAGTTATACCCCTGAAGAAGGGGAAATAATTCACAACCTATCAAACGAGCAACTCGCAGAGATCTTCAAGCTCAATCCAGATGAGATAGTGAAGGATGCTCCGACATGCGACTCGACCAGTGACGAAGAGCTCAACGATGTTGATGAAGTCGAGATTGAAGATGTCACTGGCGAGCACTACCCTCAGTATGCTGACAATGAGGGAAATGTGGTCCCCAATCTGGGTGAATCCCTCGTCAGCGATACCTTTGAGGTGTTAGACAAGATGGAGCAAGAAACAGAGAAAGCAGAAAGAACGGCCCAAGCCTCAAATGATGATGTCGACATCCGAAAGGCTGAGTGGGCTGCATGTTTTGAAGAAGTTAGAGCCCAACGTGCTGCACCGAAACAGGATGCCTACACCAAACTCTACAGAGTCAAGAAACATCATAAGGTGTCTGGCAGGATCATAGCGTGGGCGTATTTTGAGGATCTTAACGTATATGCAGTTAAGAGGGAAAAGGGCATAGAGTACTTCAGATTCCCACATGATCTGAAGACTCTACCAGGTTTTGAGCTCAACAGCTGGCCAAGCTAAAGCTTTTGTATGCTGACCCGAGGAAGATGTCAGGCTGGTTTGAGGCTGCCCTAAAGAAGGAGTACCACACCAGATGGGTTAACTTCAGACCCCAACAGCCTACTAGGTATATCAGAAGGTCTGAGGTTGATGCCATTACTGGCAAGCCCAAGATAGTGTTGAAGTGGAGTCCTCCGCGCACAATGTCAAGAATCCCACTCAGGGAAATGCCACAGGACTTCACTCCACACTTTAAGTGGTGGTACTACGATTGGAGAACAGCAGAAGCGGTCATAGTCCTAAACAAAGAGGGCCAAATGGATACGATCAGGGTATTCGACCCGATATGGCTTACAAACTTGTCAGCAAATGATGTCTACACGCTATACAAGTGGCCACTATTCTATGATACGCAGGACATTGTACAAGCCCTCCAATTCCAGAATGTCATACGACTCTGCTTCGCGTTTGAGATTCACGCGGGAGTCACAAAAGAGGAGAAGTATAAGAAATATGAGGAGGTTATGCAGAAAACAAGACAATAGAGAGATCTAGGTCCAAGGGGGAGTTTGTTGATGCATGTATGTCCCTAGATAATGATATGAAATGTAACAGATCTTGTTTATCTGATTCTGATGTAATTTGAATTGATTAATGAAATGATATTGATTGTTTGTGATTTGTAATGTCTAATATTT
Organism: Flaveria ramosissima; assembly: GCA_025215565.1. Classification (NCBI taxonomy): domain Eukaryota; kingdom Viridiplantae; phylum Streptophyta; class Magnoliopsida; order Asterales; family Asteraceae; genus Flaveria; species Flaveria ramosissima. The sequence goes on from CM046030.1 coordinate 43,003,334, forward strand.
CATTAATGAGTCGATATTGAATTGGTTAATTAGGTTTGTGATTGTTTGAATGGTTACATATAATGTTATATTAATTAATACATTCAAACTTAACATAATGAAGTTCTCATGCGAATGGCCCATGCGAATGGACCACACGCATGAATAACTTCATACGATTGACTCAGTCGCACGACTGAACCAGGAGACTGGATCAGTCGTATGATTGACACATAAGATTGGCTCAGTCGCACGACTGAACACTCAGTCGTGCGGATGAATCAACCGCATGGTTCAATCGCACGACTGAACCATACTTATGGTCCAGTCGCCCGAATGAACAATACTAACCTATAAATACAACCCAATTCGTGGAAAAACGTAAGCATTCATTCAATTTCGACTCCAGACGTACCCTAGCCGTCCAGAAGCCTCCCAATTCGTTCTCCAAGTTCACAGAACACATTAGATTGATTCTCAATCGACTTCTAACGTTAGATTCAATTCTTGATTGATTCTTCGTGTGTTCTCACCGATTGGATCGCCAATCAAATAGGATTCCGCACTATTTGATCTGGTTTACACGCTAATCACTCGGTATTTCGTTCAAATACCAGGTCCTAACAATCATTGAAGATTGCTCATCCTTTGCACATCTATGGTCGCGACTTGTTCTTCGTCCGTTCCTAGCATCTTATCAAATCAAATCGGGTAATTGAACACATCCATACACTTGATTTCACTTAGAGAACAAAAGCCCTAAGTTTAATTTAATTATCGCTATCCAATTGATGTTCAATTTGATGCAAACCGAAATTAGGGTTCATAGGGATTTGGAGGTTTCTAAAACAAGGTTTTTAAAATATTATTCCAACATCTTAACAGAAAGCAGGCTTTAGCCCACTGGTTGAATCCATGTACTAATGCAGCAGGGGTCCCAGGTTCGACCCCGGGCACCCCCAAATCATTTTTTAAACCTTTCTTTTATTACATTAATTCATAAAAATTACTAGTATTCTATTAAACCAAAATAAAATATATGTGGATACTTAAATTTAATTTATAAATTATTAATTTAATTTCTAAAGAATTTTGGTAATATAATCTACTATTTTAAAACAAATAGCTTAACAAAAGCTTTGTTAATTTTTGTTAAAATGTTATAAAATATATAATTTATAAGTTTAAATATTTATAAAAATTATTTTTAAAAATCTTTATTTGATTCCTAAGACTTCTAAATTATATAATATTTTAGTTCTTTATTCTTGAAAGGTTTTAATATTATAAAACCTTTATAATAACCACTCAAAAGTTTAAAAACATTATAAATCAAACTTAAATCCTTTTAAGTTATGTTGCAAGCCAATTAAATAAATTGATTATTAAATTAATTATTTTGATCAAGTTTTAAATAATTAACTTTTAGATTGATTACTTATTCTATACTCAACCATTACCTATACAATTGTTATTGACCTTTAAGTGATATTACTATTCAATTTTACTAATGATTCATTATCAAATTAAATCATAATTTTTAATCAACTCATTTCATCTGTATGGAATCAAAATATAATTTGTTTTATTATTTTATTTAAGCCTAATTATCAAAATCGCAAATTCCAAATGAAACCTTAATTCATGTTTACTCTTGAACTATATCTTTATTTTAATCCTAAGACACTAAATCTTAGGTTGAATCGTGAAGAAAACGTTGGGATACTTTTATCTTCGTATTATTATCTTAAGTGCACTTTTGCACGTGAGTTTTCCATGTGAGTTTCTCCATGCCCCCTTGTAACATCCGCCATTTTCAAGTTATAAACCCGAACCCGAACTAAAATCGAACTTTCTTACGATATGAATTTCTTTATTTAACTTATTTTATTTATATTAATGAATTATATAGATTAGACGTGTAGTTTAAATTGATTTATTCAATTTATCATTTAAACAACTTATAATAACTTGTTGATTTATAAATAATTCTTTTTCATAAAATTATAAAGTTTATTAATCATGTTACAACACATAACTAAATGAAAAAGACTTATTAAAACTTATAAAGTTATAAAATGAATTTTATTAATCTTATAAAGTTTTATAAGTAATTATGAATTTTAAATATTGAAAATAAATAATCAAATCATAAAGTATACAAGTTTTATAAAAGTTATAAAGATTAACAAATAAATAATTTGATTGATTATTCAAATTGGTTTTATAAAGTCTATAAATATTTTATAAAAAAAGTTGTTAAAATTAGAGTCTTCAAGAATTTAAATTTTAAATTATAATTATTCTTTTATTTATTTAAATTATTTATATTTATTTCAAATTCCAATCATAACCCCCTTTTAAAAGACTTATAATCACCATTAACACCATTCATAACCTCCTCCTAACCTCAAGTATAAAAGCAAGGCTTAGGCCTCACTTTTCATTTGCTCATTTTCTAAAAATCTCACTCTCATATCTTTCTTTCATCTATTTGTTATGATCAATTTGAAGAATTTTATTTTACAAGAGATTTCAAGAATTCTTAATACTAAAGTAATCTTTTATTGCTTTTATATTATACATTTTAATCATCCTAACATCTAATTGTTTTCATGACTTTATGTTCTTACTATTATTCTTTCTTCTACCAAATCTCTTTTTCATTTAATAATTATCATTTGATCATTAACATTTTAATAATCACTAATCTTATAACAATCACTAACGTACCTAAATTAAGCTAACAACACACTAACATAAACAAAGAATCCCGTTTGCATATGGACGGCTATGCCGCCGCATTCGGTTATTCCACAAGATTATTATTCTAAATGATGGCTATGCCAAAGTCTTAGAATATTTTTATAACTCAAATGAAGACTAATATTGTAACACCCCGAAAACTCGAAATGAGTCATTAAGGATAATGGGCTTAATTATTGGGTATTTTAATAAGGTAAAGAAATGGTCATGGGCTAAAATTAGGCTTATTGGGTAGTGGCCTATGGGATTAAAGGCCCATAATCAGCCCTTAAGCACCCAAAACCAGCTTCATCTTCCTCATTACAACCCTAGCCACCAAAATTCGTAGAGAGAGAAAGTAGAGAGAGAAAGTAAAGAAAACTCAAGATTTGAAGCTTCTAAGGTGAAGAGATTGAAGATCTGGGTGTTGGAGCATCAAGATCTAATAAAGAAGCAACAAATCCAGGTAAGAATCGACCTCTAAACCCTTCTGTAGATCAAACCCGGATTCTAGGGTTTTGGGTTTTGAAAAGTTGCAAAGAATCGCATAAAGGTCACATTTTTACGTATGAAAACATGTATAAAGCTTAGATTTAGCCTCATGGATGATAAACTAAGAGATTGGACATAAAAAGTTATGATTTTGGGTTAACAACGGACTGGTTCGTAATTTTTATGCGATCTGCGAAACTGTATATTCATCCAGCGAATTTGCATATTCAATCAGCGAAACTGTGGATCTTCCTGCGAAATTATAGTTTCGCAGGTAGTTTCGCAGACATGTTTTTCCAACGAAAGTTGGGCGAAACTGGCAGCAAAACTGGCAGCGAAGATGCTAGCGAAACTGCCAGCGAATGTGCTAGCGAAACTAGCAGCGAAACTGCTGGTGAAACTAGCAGCGAAAGTGTTGGCGAATCTAGCTGCGAAATTGCTGATCTTGCAGCGAAATTAGCAGCGAATTTAGGCAGAAAATGAACCCCTTAGAGTGTTAACTTGTCTGCAGGTTGTGTAGTGGGATCCTAGCCTAGAAAGCTTAGTCTAGAGGTTATTCGTGGTATCCAAGTGAGTTCTAGATCCCCTATTTATAAGTTTTTCCATGTTTTGGGGCTATTATGCATACTAAATTTACGTTTTTAAATGACCAAGATTTTAAGGGATTTTAACAGGAAGAACGATTTTTCTATAAGTAAATGTGTTATATAAATGTTTAAATATAAAAATTTTTTGCGCTGACCTGGCAGCCCGGCCCCAGCCAGGGGCGTTGCCCCTTGGACCCCACTAGGGGCTGCTGCCCCTAGGACCCCGCTGTCAGGGGCTGCCGCCCCCGAACCCCCGCTGTCCTGCGGCGGGTCGGTTATGTTTTATGATGATTAGTACTTGGTATGTTGTGTACTTAATAAGTTAAGTATTATATATACTAAAGAGGAATATGATATTAATGAAAAGTGAAACTTAATGAATGTTACCCCCGGGCCCGTTTGATGATGAAAAGTCTTGCAAGTACTATGATAGACTTCACTTATGTGAGTCTGATGTATGATGATGGATCTGTATTCATGAGCGGGCTATGTGCCTTGCAGTGTGGATCAACTGTCGGGGGTTAGCTACCGTTTTCATGTGTACCGACAGGGATTGACATTTGTTGTCAATCAACATGGAGCTCTTGCTTTGTGCAATCTCGTTTATGATGAAAGTGAAAGATAATGAAAGAATGAAAGATAAAGAAACATGCTTATTATGATGAAAGTTATCTTATGTACTATGATGTATGCATGGTCATTATATGAAGGATACAGTTTATATTTTCTTATATTATTTAAAACTAGAACTCGCTCAGCGAAGCTGACTTTTATGCATAATAGTTGGCAGGTAAACGCTAATGCTGAGGATGGCACACGGAGCTACTTGGGGAGCTATGGATGGCATTCAAGTTTATGAAAATCTTTATTGTAATTTAAGAACAAGTAATATGTTTTGTTTACAATTAAATGACAAATGTATGAGTACGATGTGTTTTCAAAGGTTTAAATGAATGTTTAATTATTTTCGCTGCAATGTTTTATTATTAAACTGATTTTATGCTATGATTAACCAACTGTGAGGCTTCCCGGGAACGGGGCCTTACAAATATACCATATATTGACATAATAAATTATTCTAACCCGTTTCATGCTTTAACGATTTTAAAAGTGCACATAAGTGGCTCACTACAATTCTGGCAGAATATAGTCTTATTTTAACCGACCATAACTTGATCATAACAAACTAAATTTTGGTAAACTCAGACTCCAATGTTAAGTTCATTGAATTAACTTTTCAAAGACAGTTTATACGTCTTCAAACTCAATCGGACGATTCAACAATAGCCTTCACAAGATAAGTGCGCATTTCAGCACCTTCTGTCTTGTGATGCTTGTTTGACCTATTTAAAGATCTTTTCATAAAAATGTTTCTGAATGAAAGTTGTCCGGGAGACTTTGAACTAGTCAAGTATAAATTTTTTATAATTTTATGAAACCGTTTGCTATTTTTAAAACCTGTTCAAACACATCCCAAATATTTTGTCCAAAATCTAAAATTGATGCAATAATCCTTTTTCAATCTACTTTTCGCTTTTTAGCATTCCCCAAACGTCCTAACTTCTTGTAATGAATTCCACCTCAAGTTATTGTTTTTTTATCATTTAGGACATCACATTTGACTTTTGACATCCAAGCTTTCTTATATACTCTGCAACCATCACTATACTTGTGAGTTTTCCATGTGAGTTTCTCCATGCCTCTTTTTACTTTATTCCACACCTTTTGGGGTGAAACATGTTAACCTTATAAACATACACTTGTAAACATCTTGATACTTGTAAATGCACATGCAATTCATCTTTACTTTTTGTCATGGTTATTTGTGTTATTGTACGTCTTATATGAGATACATATTTTGTTTACAATCATTAACTATTGCTAGCCTGGCGACGTCTTAGATCTTTGGGTCTGACAAGCCTATTTGGTGCTAAAGTCGATGTATTGCCGACTCCTGATGACGTATGCTTGTTCATCATGGGAACCAAATACACTTAGCCAATCTTATATACTTGTAATCAAGTCGAGGTTTGGTTGTAACTGTATGTGTTCTATAAGCTTGCTAACTTGTAACCATGGACATGAATTGCTACTTGTAACCTTTTTATATATATACATATATGCGTGTGTTTAAACCATGGGAACTCACCAACTTTATAGTTGACCCTTTATTTTTAACATGTTTCAGGTTTGATACTTGAAGACCTCATCGTTCTCATATAGGACTTGGACCTAGACTAATTGAAAGACTTATGTTATTGGTTATATCTTGATTGTTATGTTATTATTTTATTTGTCTTGTAATGTTTAATGAATAATGACATTTAATATTATTTCAACTTAATTAGTTCCATGTGCTATGAGCAATCGTCTCCCATTCGTCCGCCCCGATGATTCCGCCGTCGGTCGGGGTGTGACACCCCTTTTTTTTTACTTTATTTCACACCTTTTGGGATTATGAACTTACACTTGTAAACATCTTGATACTTGTAAAGGCACATGCAATTCATCTTTACCTTTTTGTCATGGTTATTTATGTTATTGTAAGTCTTATATGAGATACATTTTTTGTTTACAATCATTAACTATTGCTAGCCTGGCGACGTCTTAGATCTTTGGGCCTGACAAGCCTATTTGGTGCTAAAGTCGATGTATTGCCGACTCCTGATGACGTATGCTTGTTCATCATGGGAACCAAATACACTTAGCCAATCTTATATACTTGTAATCAAGTCGAGGTTTGGTTGTAACTGTATGTGTTCTATAAGCTTGCCAACTCGTAACCATTGACATGAATTGCTACTTGTAACCCTTTTATATATATACATATATGCGTGTGTTTAAACCATGGGAACTCACCAACTTTATAGTTGACCATTTATTTTTAACATGTTTCAGGTTTCCTACTTGAAGATCTTGTTGTGCTCATATAGGACTTGGACCTAGTTTAAATTGAAAGTCTTATGTTATTGGTTGTACATTGAATGTTTTGTAATTGCTTATTTGTTTTTGTAATGTTTAATGAATAGTGACATTTAATATTATTTCAACTTAATTAGTTCCATCTGCTATGAGCAATTGTCTCCCATTCGTCCGCCCCGATGATTCCGCCGTCGGTCGGGGTGTGACAATCATGAACATCACAAGCATGCTACTGCATAATTCATAAATCCTTACTTTATGTGTAAGGCCCCGTTCCCGGGACGCTTACAGTTGGTCATTCATCGCACATAAAACATATAATTACATTTGCCTTATGAAAACATTGCAGCGGAAACATTAAAAAAACATAATTTCATTCCATCAAAATACTTCTGCACATTAGTACAATCGTTCCTTTAATAATATCAGGTTACATTTATTACAAAAGCGTTAAACATAAAGATGTCATCCAAAATACGCTGAGTAGCCGCCCCGTGCCATCCTCAGCAACATACCTGCCAACTGGAAACACATCAAAGTCAGCGTTGCTGAGTGAGTTCTAGTTTTATAATAAAACTTACTTTTCTTTCATAAAACCGTTCTTTACTTTCTTTAATAAAAACGTTCGTTACATACATGCGTTCACACATCATACGTACATACAGATAATATCATTATTATCTTCGTCATTACGTTCGTTACATTCAAATCAAATCGGGTAATTGAACACATCCATACACTCGATTTCACTTACGGAACAAAAGCCCTAAGTTTGATTTCATTATCGTTATCGAATTGATGTTCAATTTGATGCAAACCGAAATTAGGGTTCATAGGGATTTGGGGGTTTCTAAAACAAGGTTTTTAAAATATTATTCCAACATCTTAACAGAAAGCAGGCTTTAGCCCACTGGTTGAATCCATGTACTAATGCAGCAGGGGTCCCGGATTCGACCCCGAGTACCCCCAAATCATTTTTTAAACCTTTCTTTTATTACATTAATTCACTAAAATTACTAGTATTCTATTAAACCAAAATAAAATATATGTGGATACTTAAATTTAATTTATAAATTATTAATTTAATTTCTAAAGAATTTTGGTAATATAATCTACTATTTTCAAACAAATAGCTTAACAAAACTTTGTTAATTTTTGTTAAAATGTTATAAAATATATAATTTATAAGTTTAAATATTTATAAAAATTATTTTTAAAAAATATTTAATTGATTCCTAAGACTTCTAAATTATATAATATTTTAGTTCTTTATTCTTGAAATGTTTTAATATTATAAAACCTTTATAATAACCACTCAAAAGTTTAAAAACATTATAAATCAAACTTAAATACTTTTAAGTTATGTTGCAAGTCAATTAAATAATTGATTATCAAATTAATTATTTTGATCAAGTTTTAAATAATTAACTTTTAGATTGATTACTTATTCTATACTCAACCATTACCTATACAATTGTTATTGACCTTTAAGTGATATTACTATTCAATTTTACTAATGATTCATTATCAAATTAAATCATAATTTTTAATCAACTTATTTCATCTGTATTGAATCAAAATATAATTTGTTATATTATTTTATTTAAGCCTAATTATCAAAACCCCAAATTCAAAACCTTAATTCATGTTTACTCTTGAAATATATCTTAATTTTAATCCTAAGACACTAAATCTTAGGTTGAATCGTGAAGAAAATGTTGGAATACTTTTATCTTCGCATTGTTATCTTAAGTGCACTTTTGCATGTGAGTTTTTCATGTGAGTTTCTCCATGCCCCTTTTTTTTACTTTATTTCGCACCTTTTGGGATTATGAACTTACACTTGTAAACATCTTGGTAGTTGTAAATGCACATGCGATTTACCTTTACCTTTTTGTCATGGTTATTTGTGTTATTGTAAGTCTTATATGCGATACATTTTTTGTTTACAATCATTAACTATTGCTAGCCTGGTGACGTCTTAGATTTTTGGGCCTGACAAGCCTATTTGGTGTTAAAGTCGATGTATTGCCGACTCCTGATGACGTATGCTTGTTCATCATGGGAACCAAATGCACTTAGCCAATCTTATATACTTGTAATCAAGTCGAGGTTTGGTTGTAACTGTATGTGTTCTATAAGCTTGCCAACTCGTAACCATTGACATGAATTGCTACTTGTAACCCTTTTATATATATACATATATGCGTGTGTTTAAACCATGGGAACTCACCAACTTTATAGTTGAACATTTATTTTTAACATGTTTCAGGTTTCCTACTTGAAGATCTTCTTGTGCTCATATAGGACTTGGACCTAGTTTAAATTGAAAGTCTTATGTTATTGGTTGTATATTGAATGTTTTGTAATTGCTTATTTGTTTTGTAATGTTTAATGAATAGTCACATTTAATATTATTTCAACTTAATTAGTTCTATGTGCTATGAGCAATTGTCTCCCATTCGTCCACCCCGATGATTCCGCCGTCGGTCGGGGTGTGACAATCATGAACATCACAAGCATGCTACTGCATAATTCATGAATCCTTACTTTATGTGTAAGGCCCCGTTCCCGGGACGCTTACAGTTGGTCATTCATCGCACATAAAACATATAATTACATTTGCCTTATGAAAACATTGCAGCGGAAACATTAAAAAAACATAATTTCATTCCATCAAAATACTTTTGCACATTAGTACAATCGTTCCTTTAATAATATCAGGTTACATTTATTACAAAAGCGTTAAACATAAAGATGTCATCCAAAATACGCTGAGTAGCCGCCCCGTGCCATCCTCAGCAACATACCTGCCAACTGGAAACACATCAAAGTCAGCGTTGCTGAGTGAGTTCTAGTTTTATAATAAAACTTACTTTTCTTTCATAAAACCGTTCTTTACTTTCTTTAATAAAAACGTTCGTTACATACATGCGTTCACACATCATACGTACATACAGATAATATCATTATTATCTTCGTCATTACGTTCGTTACATTCAAATCAAATCGGGTAATTGAACATATCCATACACTCGTTTTCACTTACGGAACAAAAGCCCTAAGTTTGATTTCATTATCGTTATCGAATTGATGTTCAATTTGATGCAAACCGAAATTAGGGTTCATAGGGATTTGGGGGTTTCTAAAACAAGGTTTTTAAAATATTATTCCAACATCTTAACAGAAAGCAGGCTTTAGCCCACTGGTTGAATCCATGTACTAATGCAGCAGGGGTCCCGGATTCGACCCCGAGTACCCCCAAATCATTTTTTAAACCTTTCTTTTATTACATTAATTCACTAAAATTACTAGTATTCTATTAAACCAAAATAAAATATATGTTGATACTTAAATTTAATTTATAAATTATTAATTTAATTTCTAAAGAATTTTGGTAATATAATCTACTATTTTCAAACAAATAGCTTAACAAAACTTTGTTAACTTTTGTTAAAATGTTATAAAATATATAATTTATAAGTTTAAATATTTATAAAAATTATTTTTAAAAAATATTTAATTGATTCCTAAGACTTCTAAATTATATAATATTTTAGTTCTTTATTCTTGAAATGTTTTAATATTATAAAACCTTTATAATAACCACTCAAAAGTTTAAAAACATTATAAATCAAACTTAAATACTTTTAAGTTATGTTGCAAGTCAATTAAATAATTGATTATCAAATTAATTATTTTGATCAAGTTTTAAATAATTAACTTTTAGATTGATTACTTATTCTATACTCAACCATTACCTATACAATTGTTATTGACCTTTAAGTGATATTACTATTCAATTTTACTAATGATTCATTATCAAATTAAATCATAATTTTTAATCAACTTATTTCATCTGTATTGAATCAAAATATAATTTGTTATATTATTTTATTTAAGCCTAATTATCAAAACCCCAAATTCAAATGAAACCTTAATTCATGTTTACTCTTGAACTATATCTTAATTTTAATCCTAAGACACTAAATCTTAGATTGAATCGTGAAGAAAATGTTGGAATACTTTTATCTTCGTATTGTTATCTTAAGTGCACTTTTGCATGTGAGTTTTTCATGTGAGTTTCTCCATGCCCCCTTTTTTTTACTTTATTTCGCACCTTTTGGGATTATGAACTTACACTTGTAAACATCTTGATAGTTGTAAATGCACATGCGATTTACCTTTACCTTTTTGTCATGGTTATTTGTGTTATTGTAAGTCTTATATGAGATACATTTTTTGTTTACAATCATTAACTATTGCTAGCCTGGTGACGTCTTAGATTTTTGGGCCTGACAAGCCTATTTGGTGTTAAAGTCGATGTATTGCCGACTCCTGATGACGTATGCTTGTTCATCATGGGAACCAAGTACACTTAGCCAATCTTATATACTTGTAATCAAGTCGAGGTTTGGTTGTAACTGTATGTGTTCTATAAGCTTGCCAACTCGTAACCATTGACATGAATTGCTACTTGTAACCCTTTTATATATATACATATATGCGTGTGTTTAAACCATGGGAACTCACCAACTTTATAGTTGAACATTTATTTTTAACATGTTTCAGGTTTCCTACTTGAAGATCTTCTTGTGCTCATATAGGACTTGGACCTAGTTTAAATTGAAAGTCTTATGTTATTGGTTGTATATTGAATGTTTTGTAATTGCTTATTTGTTTTGTAATGTTTAATGAATAGTCACATTTAATATTATTTCAACTTAATTAGTTCTATGTGCTATGAGCAATTGTCTCCCATTCGTCCACCCCGATGATTCCGCCGTCGGTCGGGGTGTGACAATCATGAACATCACAAGCATGCTACTGCATAATTCATGAATCCTTACTTTATGTGTAAGGCCCCGTTCCCGGGACGCTTACAGTTGGTCATTCATCGCACATAAAACATATAATTACATTTGCCTTATGAAAACATTGCAGCGGAAACATTAAAAAAACATAATTTCATTCCATCAAAATACTTTTGCACATTAGTACAATCGTTCCTTTAATAATATCAGGTTACATTTATTACAAAAGCGTTAAACATAAAGATGTCATCCAAAATACGCTGAGTAGCCGCCCCGTGCCATCCTCAGCAACATACCTGCCAACTGGAAACACATCAAAGTCAGCGTTGCTGAGTGAGTTCTAGTTTTATAATAAAACTTACTTTTCTTTCATAAAACCGTTCTTTACTTTCTTTAATAAAAACGTTCGTTACATACATGCGTTCACACATCATACGTACATACAGATAATATCATTATTATCTTCGTCATTACGTTCGTTACATTCAAATCAAATCGGGTAATTGAACACATCCATACACTCGATTTCACTTACGAAACAAAAGCCCTAAGTTTGATTTCATTATCGTTATCGAATTGATGTTCAATTTGATGCAAACCGAAATTAGGGTTCATAGGGATTTGGGGGTTTCTAAAACAAGGTTTTTAAAATATTATTCCAACATCTTAACAGAAAGCAGGCTTTAGCCCACTGGTTGAATCCATGTACTAATGCAGCAGGGGTCCCGGATTCGACCCCGAGTACCCCCAAATCATTTTTTAAACCTTTCTTTTATTACATTAATTCACTAAAATTACTAGTATTCTATTAAACCAAAATAAAATATATGTTGATACTTAAATTTAATTTATAAATTATTAATTTAATTTCTAAAGAATTTTGGTAATATAATCTACTATTTTCAAACAAATAGCTTAAGAAAACTTTGTTAATTTTTGTTAAAATGTTATAAAATATATAATTTATAAGTTTAAATATTTATAAAAATTATTTTTAAAAAATATTTAATTGATTCCTAAGACTTCTAAATTATATAATATTTTAGTTCTTTATTCTTGAAATGTTTTAATATTATAAAACCTTTATAATAACCACTCAAAAGTTTAAAAACATTATAAATCAAACTTAAATACTTTTAAGTTATGTTGCAAGTCAATTAAATAATTGATTATCAAATTAATTATTTTGATCAAGTTTTAAATAATTAACTTTTAGATTGATTACTTATTCTATACTCAACCATTACCTATACAATTGTTATTGACCTTTAAGTGATATTACTATTCAATTTTACTAATGATTCATTATCAAATTAAATCATAATTTTTAATCAACTTATTTCATCTGTATTGAATCAAAATATAATTTGTTATATTATTTTATTTAAGCCTAATTATCAAAACCCCAAATTCAAAACCTTAATTCATGTTTACTCTTGAAATATATCTAATTTTAATCCTAAGACACTAAATCTTAGGTTGAATCGTGAAGAAAATGTTGGAATACTTTTATCTTCGCATTGTTATCTTAAGTGCACTTTTGCATGTGAGTTTTTCATGTGAGTTTCTCCATGCCCCTTTTTTTTACTTTATTTCGCACCTTTTGGGATTATGAACTTACACTTGTAAACATCTTGGTAGTTGTAAATGCACATGCGATTTACCTTTACCTTTTTGTCATGGTTATTTGTGTTATTGTAAGTCTTATATGCGATACATTTTTTGTTTACAATCATTAACTATTGCTAGCCTGGTGACGTCTTAGATTTTTGGGCCTGACAAGCCTATTTGGTGTTAAAGTCGATGTATTGCCGACTCCTGATGACGTATGCTTGTTCATCATGGGAACCAAATGCACTTAGCCAATCTTATATACTTGTAATCAAGTCGAGGTTTGGTTGTAACTGTATGTGTTCTATAAGCTTGCCAACTCGTAACCATTGACATGAATTGCTACTTGTAACCCTTTTATATATACATATATGCGTGTGTTTAAACCATGGGAACTCACCAACTTTATAGTTGAACATTTATTTTTAACATGTTTCAGGTTTCCTACTTGAAGATCTTCTTGTGCTCATATAGGACTTGGACCTAGTTTAAATTGAAAGTCTTATGTTATTGGTTGTATATTGAATGTTTTGTAATTGCTTATTTGTTTTGTAATGTTTAATGAATAGTCACATTTAATATTATTTCAACTTAATTAGTTCTATGTGCTATGAGCAATTGTCTCCCATTCGTCCACCCCGATGATTCCGCCGTCGGTCGGGGTGTGACAATCATGAACATCACAAGCATGCTACTGCATAATTCATGAATCCTTACTTTATGTGTAAGGCCCCGTTCCCGGGACGCTTACAGTTGGTCATTCATCGCACATAAAACATATAATTACATTTGCCTTATGAAAACATTGCAGCGGAAACATTAAAAAAACATAATTTCATTCCATCAAAATACTTTTGCACATTAGTACAATCGTTCCTTTAATAATATCAGGTTACATTTATTACAAAAGCGTTAAACATAAAGATGTCATCCAAAATACGCTGAGTAGCCGCCCCGTGCCATCCTCAGCAACATACCTGCCAACTGGAAACACATCAAAGTCAGCGTTGCTGAGTGAGTTCTAGTTTTATAATAAAACTTACTTTTCTTTCATAAAACCGTTCTTTACTTTCTTTAATAAAAACGTTCGTTACATACATGCGTTCACACATCATACGTACATACAGATAATATCATTATTATCTTCGTCATTACGTTCGTTACATTCATCCTTTACCATACATCATTATCTTTCGCTTCTTTCTAGATCATGTCAGACTTTACCCTCTTCATGGCACCCAGCCACGATTACTGAGGTCGAATGACAAGGATCCCATTTCATACATTATTAGGATCATTCGTTAACGTTCATTACATACATTCATTCTTTCATTCATCTCTTTACTCATTACTTTTCATTACTCGAATCTTGTCTCATGCAATATCCCCGACTCATTCTCGAAAACTGATGCTGTTCCGGGACCTGCTCACAAGCCCCCGACTCATGTCCGAAGACTGACACAACACCGGGATATGCGACAAAGATCCCATATGAGTCAATCACAGGGATTGAACTCCATCCGATGCTGTTGCAACACCAAGTCGCTCACCTCAATAGCAATCTCAATGATTGCACGCTATCCGAGTCTTTTACACCCCTAGGGTTGCTCACCTCACTGCCCATCTTAATGATAGCGAGCTATCTGAGTCTTTTGCAACAACAAGGTTGCTCACCCCAAGGCAACATCACGATAGCACGTACTCGAGTCTTTTGCAACGACGGGGTTGCTCACCTCATACATATGCATGGCTTTATGCTACACCCCCGGAGTTATGCGTAACCCGGGTAACCGTCATACATTACACCCCCAACGTTATGGGTACTACACCCCCACCGAAGTGGGTACATCACCCCCATTGAAATGGGTACATCACCCCCATCAACATGGGTACATCACCCCCACTGAAATGGGTACATCACCCCCATCAACATGGGTACATCACCCCCACCGAAGTGGGTACATCACCCCCATCAACATGGGTACATCATCGAAGGTCAGTCACGAAGACTGGAACCCTTGCGTGCACACTATAGGATAGCTGAACCTCTCACGGTTGAGCTTAAGGCATTAGAGCCGTGCACCTCTCTACGCTTCACTTACAAGCCTCACACGATTTCATTCATTAATGCATGCATTCATTCATTACGTTCCTCTTTTCTTTATCTTCCACTTTACGTTACTTAATACTTTCATTCATTAACGTTCAACGCAAAGCCATATCAAGATAACATACATAACAAGGAACATAAACATAAACAAGCAGCATCATCATACATACGCATCAATCATACATCACATCCGCACATCATACATACCATGCATCACACGCACCGTTGTACCTAACATAACACATAACTTCATACATATCATTATCATCTCCATCAACATCATCATCATAATCTCATCATCCTGCGTCACCTTATATCGTCCTTGCCCATCACATCGTCGAGGAATTTCATCCCGGCTATCATCTCTGAACACTTAGGCGAATGGGCATCTATGCGAATGGACTATGGGCGAATGGACTATGGGCGAATGGACCTCTATGCGAATGGACTCCCAGTCGCATAACTCTCATGCGTATAGCCTTCAGTCACATGACTTCAGGCGTATGGGCTTCAGTCGCATACCCTTCATGCGAATGAATCTCAGTCGCATGGCCTCCAGGCGCATAGACTTCAGTCACATAACCTCCGTGCGAATGAACCTCAGTCGCACCATCTCTTAATCGCATGACTCCCAAGCACATGAACTTCAGTCGCATGACCATCATGCGTATGGACCTCAGTCGCATAGCAAACGTGCGTATGGACCGCAGTCGCACTTCAATCGGCCGAATGGCCTCCAGTCGCCCTCCAGTCGGTCGCCTAGCCCTAGCTGGTGCAGAGTGCAGTTAGCTCGACTGCAGCCGCAGGTTTTCGACCTCCAATCCCTTCCAAACCTCTTTTAAGCTCAAATCAACCCTTCTAAAGGTTAGGGAAACATACCATGACCACATACAAGCATAACCAAGCAAGAAATCAAGCCTCTAACGCATCATACACATACATACATGCATCAAAACGGGTCTTCACCCAAAAACTCGAAAATAGTTTTTTGGACGTGTTCCAGCCCAAAATCGGTTGAAAACATGTAAAAGAGGGGTCCTAGAACTCACCTTAACGATCCCGCCGAGTAGAGCTTCGATTTGACTCACTCCACGTCGAATTCCACGCTCGAATCCACCCGAACCAACTTTTCTCCTCTTTTCTCCTTCTTTTCCCTTCTCCTCTCTTGGCTAAAAAAATGGGGAGAATGGGAGTGTCTCCTCCCTTTTATACTCCCGTGCATCGAAGTTTCTCTCGTTGGCGGATTTGGTCCCTCGACTTCGGACTTTATTTCTTTTTCTTCTTTCGTCGGCTTCAATATAAATTTCCGGGTGTTACAAGTCCACCCCCCTTAAATAGGTTTCGTCCCCGAAACCTGTTGTTCCTTGAACCATTGCTGGCAATACTGTCTCATCTCTTTTCCAGTCTCTCACCTGGGATTCAATCGCTCTACGTCGTTTATCAACATACGACTTCTGGTTTATCTCTGACTACTTCCCCCAGGGCTTTGATCCTTTCGAGCTTCTCAGTCATTGCCTCAGTCACCTCAATATTTCCCAAACGTCGTTCGGTGCTTGGCCTTCACTTGTAGACAAGTAAGGCATCTACTCACTTACTCCATCATGTCACGCTTCGTGCACCTTCCCGCCATTGCCATCGAAATCACCTACGGAATCGTCGTGACTCAATCACCCTAAGCCATCCCCATGATCCCCTCAGGCGCTGTTAGCCGTATCATCTTTTGCAACACATAGTGTTCGCTCCGTAGTCCGCCAAACAATCCACTCTTAGGGCTACATCGAATGGCGTATTTATATTCTTACCACTAACAGGCAATTTAGCACAGAAAGCAGCAGGAATAAAACTTTTACTAACGCCAACATGAAATAACACAAGCTAAGGATCTATTTACTAGGAACATACCTGACACAACATCGAAGTCCGTCCTAGCTTCCTCCGATCTTCTTCACTCCCAAACCCTCGGCCCTTTGCTTCTTACAGTCCCTGCTCTTATGACCTTCCTCACCACAAGAATAACACCTCCCCATACCGCAGTTCTTCGCTACATGCCCGGTCCTTCCACAACGAAAGCAGGCATTAGTCCCCAATCTACATTCCCCGGGGTGCCTGTGTCCACACTTGTCACACCTTTCCGAACCCACATCATTTATGTCCACACGCTGGTCATCCACCCGTGCGCCTTTGTTACTTGGAGCGGCTCCGTCGCGTCCCAATCGCTTCCCGTTCCAATCCCGATCACCATCTCCTTTCTTGCTACCTTCTGTCAACACCATCAATCTTTCATCGTATAATCTTCCCGCTAAATCAACCGCCGACCTAAACGTGCTTGGTCGGGCAGCAATCATGTGCCTACGAATGTCCGCTGGCAGGCCATGGATATACCTCTTGATCTTTCGTGAGAGGGGTGTCACCTGATCCGGCACCAGTCGTGCCATTTCGTTGAACTTGGTGGTGTATTGCTGATGCGTCATTGTTCCCGCCTCCAGCTGCAGGAACTCTCTTTCAACTTTATCCATCTCACGGTAAGGACAAAATTCCTCAATCACCAGCCTTTTCAATACTGACCATCTCATCCTCCCGATGGCCCGACTACCCTCAACTTGGACTATGTTGTCCCACCAGCACAAAGCTGAGTCCACGAAAGAGTGGGTAGCAAATTTAACTTTCTGATCTTCTCGGCACTCGCTGATATTTAAAACGACTTCCATTTCCCTCACCCATCGATGAGCAGCAGCAGCAGTGCCATTACCATAAAAAGTAGGGGGCTTGCATCGCTGAAACGCCCCAAAGTTATAGCCTCGTGCCGCCTCCGGCGCAGGCTCTTCTTCTTCTTCTTCTTCATCATCGGAGAGAACCGTTTCAGTATCGGGTCGTCTCCTTTCGCCCGAAGGTCTACCCCTTTCCTCTCTCCACATCTCTAACAGTCTTTATCACTTCGGTCACCACAGACGGTAGGATCGTCTGCAAGACCTGATGCACTTCCTCCACGACCGCCTCTCTCATCGAGGCTCTCTGATTAGCATTCTCATCACCGCCCTCAGGATGAGGGGTCTCAGGTTCTTCATGAACTACCCTTTCGACCCTTGACCTTCTTCTTGTGACCCGTGGTTCAACACCACGTCCACCGCCACCTCCATCACGAGAAGCTTTCGAAGATCTTCCACTGGCCATTCTCTAAACACACTGAAAGATTTAAACACTAACACGGTCATTCAAGGAACAGCTCAGTTTATGTCAAGTATAGTAAGTCCCTAATTACAGTGGCCAGTTGTGATTAGCCACTTACTTTACTCTTCATACTCCAAGCATTACCTGTCCCGACTACATCAGTATCTAAATCTACCAGCAACACATAAACCATATAACATGCGCACATAAAACCGATTAACCTTACAAAATACCTGATGACACGCAGCTACTCAGATTGGCATCCCATTCCCTTTCCGTCCCATTCTCAGTTTAAGATTAGGTTTTTGAAAATATTTACCCAATTCACTTAAACTTTGGCTCTGAAACCAACTTGTAAGGCCCCGTTCCCGGGACGCTTACAGTTGGTCATTCATCGCACATAAAACATATAATTACATTTGCCTTATGAAAACATTGCAGCGGAAACATTAAAAAACATAATTTCATTCCATCAAAATACTTCTGCACATTAGTACAATCGTTCCTTTAATAATATCAGGTTACATTTATTACAAAAGCGTTAAACATAAAGATGTCATCCAAAATACGCTGAGTAGCCGCCCTGTGCCATCCTCAGCAACATACCTGCCAACTGGAAACACATCAAAGTCAGCGTTGCTGAGTGAGTTCTAGTTTTATAATAAAACTTACTTTTCTTTCATAAAACCGTTCTTTACTTTCTTTAATAAAAACGTTCGTTACATACATGCGTTCACACATCATACGTACATACAGATAATATCATTATTATCTTCGTCATTACGTTCGTTACATTCATCCTTTACCATACATCATTATCTTTCGCTTCTTTCTAGATCCTGTCAGACTTTACCCTCTTCATGGCACACAGCCACGATTACTGAGGTCGAATGACAAGGATCCCATTTCATACATTATTAGGATCATTCGTTAACGTTCATTACATACATTCATTATTTCATTCATCTCTTTACTCATTACTTTTCATTACTCGAATCTTGTCTCATGCAATATCCCCGACTCATGCTCGAAAACTGATGCTGTGCCGGGACCTGCTCACAAGCCCCCGACTCATGTCCGAAGACTGACACAACACCGGGATATGCGACAAAGATCCCATATGAGTCAATCACAGGGATTGAACTCCATCCGAGGCTGTTGCAACACCAAGTCGCTCACCTCAATAGCAATCTCAATGATTGCACGCTATCCGAGTCTTTTGCACCCCTAGGGTTGCTCACCTCACTGCCCATCTTAATGATAGCGAGCTATCCGAGTCTTTTGCAACAACAAGGTTGCTCACCCCAAGGCAACATCACGATAGCACGTACTCGAGTCTTTTGCAACGACGGGGTTGCTCACCTCATACATATGCATGGCTTTATGCTACACCCCCGGAGTTATGCGTAACCCGGGTAACCATCATACATTACACCCCCAACGTTATGGGTACTACACCCCCACCGAGTGGGTACATCACCCCCATCTAAATGGGTACATCACCCCCATCAACATGGGTACATCACCCCCACCGAAATGGGTACATCACCCCCATCAACATGGGTACATCACCCCCACCGAAGTGGGTACATCACCCCCATCAACATGGGTACATCATCGAAGGTCAGTCACGAAGACTGGAACCCTTGCGTGCACACTATAGGATTGCTGAACCTCTCACGGTTGAGCTTAAGGCATTAGAGCCGTGCACCTCTCTACGCTTCACTTACAAGCCTCACACGATTTCATTCATTAATGCATGCATTCATTCATTACGTTCCTCTTTTCTTTATCTTCCACTTTACGTTACTTAATACTTTCATTCATTAACGTTCAACGCAAAGCCATAGCAAGATAACATACATAACAAGGAACATAAACATAAACAAGCAGCATCATCATACATACGCATCAATCATACATCACATCACGCACATCATACATACCATGCATCACACGCACCGCTGTACCTAACATAACACATAACTTCATACATATCATTATCATCTCCATCTACATCATCATCATAATCTCATCATCCTGCGTCACCTTATACCGTCCTTGCCCATCACATCGTCGAGGAATTTCATCCCGGCTATCATCTCTGAACACTTAGGCGAATGGGCATCTATGCGAATGGACTATGGGCGAATGTACCTCTATGCGAATGGACTCCCAGTCGCATAACTCTCATGCGTATAGCCTTCAGTCGCATGACTTCAGGCGTATGGGCTTCAGTCGCATACCCATCATGCGAATGAATCTCAGTCGCACGGCCTCCAGGCGTATAGACTTCAGTCGCATAACCTCCGTGCGAATGAACCTCAGTCGCACCATCTCTCAATCGCATGACTCCCAAGCACATGAACTTCAGTCGCATGACCATCATGCGTATGGACCTCAGTCGCATAGCAAACGTGCGTGTGGACCTCAGTCGCACTTCAATCGGCCAAATGGCCTCCAGTCGCCCTCCAGTCGGTCGCCTAGCCCTAGCTGGTGCAGAGTGCAGTTAGCTCGACTGCAGCCGCGGGTTTTCGACCTCCAATCCCTTCCAAACCTCTTTTAAGCTCAAATCAACCCTTCTAAAGGTTAGGGAAACATACCATGACCACATACAAGCATAACCAAGCAAGAAATCAAGCCTCTAACGCATCATACACATACATACATGCATCAAAACGGGTCTTCACCCAAAAACTCGAAAATAGGTTTTTGGACGTGTTCCAGCCCCAAAATCGGTTGAAAACATGTAAAAGAGGGGTCCTAGAACTCACCTTAACAATCCCGCCGAGTAGAGCTTCGATTTGACTCGCTCCACGTCGAATTCCACGCTCGAATCCACCCGAACCAACTTTTCTCCTCTTTTCTCCTTCTCTTCCCTTCTCCTCTCTTGGCTAAAAAAATGGGGAGAATGGGAGTGTCTCCTCCCTTTTATACTCCCGTGCATCAAAGTTTCTCTCGTTGGCGGATTTGGTCCCTCGACTTCGGACTTTATTTCTTTTTCTTCTTTCGTCGGCTTCAATATAAATTTCCGGGTGTTACATTATGAACTATGAATTTCACTCATCATGAACATCACAAGCATGCTACTGCATAATTCATGAATCCTTACTTTAACTTACATTTTAAATGTGATAAAATTTGAATTTCTTACTTGAACTTTACTTAATTCTATATTTAGATCTTTTTAAATGTATATGTGTACAATAACATAATTATTTAATTTTTCTTATACCTAAACTAACATTTCAAATATAAACAACTAGCATTAGTACCCCGCGCTACGCACCAGGGCTAGTAATTTTTTCGCGTTGCTATTAGTGTTACATCGCGGATTGAAGTAATAATAACATATGTTATTTTTGGCAAGTGAGATAACCTAAGAAATGGTACATAAAAATAAGAACATCCATGATTCAAATTCTCTTCCTTTTAGGCTTTTAGCAATGGAATGAAAGAACATGAAGAAAAAGATAAACCGCCTATATCATTTGTACCGAAGTTAACAACATTTTTCCTTTAGCTCATCTTATATTTGGCAACATGTTGGCAAGACATACCTTTAATAATCTACAATAGAGGCCTCCATGAATAATTTGAAAGGTTGTTTAGATAGGAGGACCCTAGAGCCAAGATGCAACCATTTACCTTATTAAAGAAGCAATAACATAAAATAACAACAACTTTCTTCATATTACATGAATTATACAATTATAGAAACCTTAGGGGCTGTTTGATTGCGCTGACTGAGTAAGATCTGACTGAGTAAGAAGCTGACCCAGTAAGAGGTTCTGACTGAGTCTGCATCTGACTGAAACTTGGCTGTTTGATTTAGTAGCTGACTGACTCTATTGAATGATAAAAATAACATTATTGTCTCGTTGTTTAATCGAGTTTGAATTTAACTGGTGTTGTGTAATTAATAAAAATAGCTAAATTATAACAATTCAAAATGTCATACAAAATACAAGTTAACATAAATCAAACATAATCCAAACAAACACATCGAATTTCAAACAGTTGATTACCAAAATGTCATACAAGAGTTTGCATACAAATCTAATTTGAAGCATCTGAAAGTAGTTGATTAGCAATTTGGTCACGCAAAGTAGCCATATATTCACGCATCTGAAAGTAGTTGATTAGCAATTTGAAGCATCTCAACTTTTCCACAAACTTGTTTAACTGTTTGAAAATTTTTATAGATATAATCAAGATACTAAACAAAAAATAATCTTATTAAAAAATATTTCATATTAAAAAAATACCTTTGCCTCCGCTTCCCATTCTTCATCACTCATATTGAAAGTGTTGGTTATAGGATCATAAATATTCCCCGTTTTGTTTTTCAGTTTGACCCAAGCCCCATACTTTGACTTTAGGTAGTCATATCGATTTTTCATTTGTTTATGATCAACCATAAAATTATGATAATTTTTTAGTTTTTCGGCAACAACTTTCCATGAGCTTGCTTTAAGGCTACTACCCTCACGACCGTTGTTTGTTATTTCATGTATACATGCTTCGAGAAAAGTTTTGTCGACACAATCCGACTTCCAATTAACTCTAGCTTTTCTTTCTGTCATGCCTAGATCAAGAACTAATTTGTTATTTCAAGATAATCACATAAGCAATATATACATATACATACACATATACATACCCATATACATACCCATATACATACCCATATACATACACATCTACATATCCATATACATATACATATACATACACATATACATACCCATATACATACACATATACATATCCATATACATATACATATACATACACATATACATACCCATATACATACACATATACATATACATACCCATATACATACCCATATACATATACATACACATATACATACCCATATACATACCCATATACATACCCATCTACATATCCATATACATATACATATACATACCCATATACATACACATATACATATACATACCCATATACATACCCATATACATACCCATCTACATATCCATATACATATACATATACATACCTATACATACACATACAAACCCATATACATACACATATACATACACATATACATACCCATATACATACCCATATACATACCCATATACATACACATATACATATACATACCCATATACATACCCATATACATACCCATCTACATATCCATATACATATACATATACATACCCATATACATACACATATACAAACCCATATACATACACATATACATACACATATACATACCCATATACATACCCATATACATACCCATATACATACACATATACATATACATACCCATATACATACCCATATACATACCCATCTACATATCCATATACATATACATATACATACCCATATACATACACATATACAAACCCATATACATACACATATACATACACATATACATACCCATATACATACCCATATACATACACATCTACATATCCATATACATATACATATACATATACATACCCATATACATACACATATACATACCCATATACATACACATATACATACCCATATACATACACATATACATACCCATATACATATACATATACATACCCATATACATATACATATACATACCCAATTACATACCCATATACATATACATATACATACCCATATACATACAAATATACATACTGCAAATCAATTAGCAAATCACTGAATCAGCATACATATATACAATCGATCGATCTCAACCAACAAACACGAATCTGAGCAAATCAATTAGCAATTCAGCATACATATATACATACCCATCTACATACATACACGAATCTAAATCTGAGAAAATCAACCTAAACAGCCCCTGAATCTGAAAATCAATCGATCTCAACCAACAAACAAACACAAAATCAAGCAAAATCAAGCTTAATCGATCTCAAAACACAACAATCGAAGTAGTGATTAGTGATTACCTTGAGAAGACGACGGAGATGGTGACGGAGGCGGTGAAGGTGACGACGGAGATGACGACGGAGAAGAAGACGATGGCGCTTGTAGCGATGAACAACAGCGATGGCGCTGAAGATGACGACGGAGGTGGTGACGGACAGAGAAGAAGACCACAGCGATGGTGACGCGTAGAGGCGGTAGAGCTGAAGACGATGGAGATGGTGAACTGGTTGGGTCAGTCATCCATATTTTGGGGTCTCGGTCAGAACCCTAAAGACCGGGTCAGACACACCTCGCGAACAACAAACACCCTGACCGACTGACCGAGTCAGCCGGTCAGTGGTCAGCGATGGGGAAACCGCAATCAAACACAGCCTTACTCTATCAAGAATAGCACGTATGTCACACACACATCCTAAAAAATTTGCTAAATCACACCCACAAATGTAAACAGACAACAATTAAATAATACCTTACTAATTCATGCTTCGATAAACTACAACTACATTTGATGAATGGTAATTCATGCTTCGATAAACTACAACTACATTTGATGGATTTTAGCAGCAACTGGTCTCTCTCCTCATTAGTATAATTTTCTAGTTGATTTCATTTGTCCATGCCTGATATATGAAAAACTCTTGATCCCAACTGCTCATTAAGCAACAATGAATGTTTGTTAACAACTAACTTCATCATGATCAATATATTGCACCAAAAATAGCATAAGTTTAATATATAATATGTATTATTTACTCTGTGAAATTATAACGTAATAACAATGGCAAAATTAGGACTCAAACTAGGTGGTGCAACCCAATTTATGGCTTTAAATAAGTATACATGGAAGGCATAAAATCAGCATCTACAGCCATGATCTTTCTTGGTGCATAACGCCCTCGAATCAAGCACTCACACACACAACTATCTTTAAAAAAGTATGAATCTTCTGGTATTCGAAAGTGGACTTCCTTAAAAGAAATCGCAAAGCAAAATCCACTTCAATTTTTTCTCCAACTTCAACTATGAATCTTGAAAGCTTTCTAAGAAACTTGTTGTGAAATATTATAAGGTTATAATAGAAAGGCTGATACAATCAAAGAAACCAAAGAGCTTCCAACATGCATGCACTTATGAACAAGGTAGAAGTTACTTTGGAAGTTTTACACTCTTCATAGAAAAATATTCTAAGCGTAAAATTTTCCTATGCCAAAGACCAAATCTTCCGAAAACAAAGATGAAGTCTTCCGAAGCTTCAAAGACAAAGTCTTTCGAAGCCAATAATGTGAAGACTGATTTCTTCAGAAGATAGAGAAGACATGCTTTCTCTGATCAACTTTTACATAAAGCTGACCCACTTTCCGCTGCAACTCTAAAGACTCACCAACTTATATAAGTTGGTGAAAAGGTCCATGCATTTGCAACTGTAGATTAAGGTTGAGAATCTGTAACTTTTTACTTTGTACTTTTAATCCATTTTGTAATATATTAGGATGTGAGCTATGACATGTCATAATCACAAGTCAAAAGACAATATGCCTTTTGACTGTACATTGATCTTGTTATCTAGATTAGTGTTTCTAGCCGGCTTTCAAAGTATAACCGGCTGTAGGATGTAGTATAAAGTATCTCATATTTTTGTATGTCTTTTGATGCTTTGTAACATTTGTAAAAAAACTTGAGAGCAATATACAACTTCTTGAAAACCATATTTATCTGTTCTTCTTTTATCTGTCTCATTACTTGTTTGTGTTCTTAACATCCTCTACATAAACTTAGTTTCCTATTTGATTTGTTAAGTGTTCTAAACACCCTCCTCTTGTGAAGCTGATTGCATTGACCATCCTTAACCAGTCCTGTAATGGTATCAGAGCATTCTAGACTCTTGATTGTAACATCTCACCATGTTAAATCTCTTAGTTTCACAAATCACTTAACATCTCAAATGGCAGCTATCACAAAGGCTGATATGGGAACCGGTACCATGACAAAGTCCCCACTGATCACTCCTGAAGAGATTGATACTTGGTGCCAAAGAATGAAGGTTTCATCAAGTCTCAAGACTCCAGGATGTGGGAGTCTGTTGTCTCTGGACCTCACATACCAAGCACCTCTTCAGCTGCTGCTGGAGGTGGTATGATACCAAAGGACGTGACTGACTATTCTGAAAGAACATGAAGAAGATAGATATAGATCAGAAAGCCATGATTGCCCTCCAAACTGCTCTTCCAAACTCCATATACAGAGGCTTCAAGAAGTGCAAAACTGCTAAGCAACTATGGGATGCACTGAAGCTCATGTATGAGGGGTCCACTGAAGCAAAATAAAACAAGAATGACCTCTTGAAGCAAATGTTGCAAAGAAGTTCACCTACAATACAGTAAAACCATGACACAATAATACTTTAGGTATGTTGAGATTGTGGATACTCTAATGGATGTTGGAGTAACTCTTGAGAATAGGGATATTGTGAGGAAGTTTATGTCCTCTCTTCCTAGACAATGGACACACTATTGTGTTGTCATCAAGAGAATTAAGAACCTTAAAACTCTCATTCTTACTGAGTTGTATGGTATTCTTAGTGGCTACCAGATGGAGACGAACATACGAAATTCATCTGGTAACTCTAACAATAAGAAAAGTTCAGCCCTTCATGTGGTTGGAATGGATTGCAAAGAACCACAACAGTATCTCATCTGCTACCCTCACAACTCACAAAAGGGCCCTTTCATCACCTTTCTGGAGACACCAAGGGAGAGCTACATCCAAGGAAGCTCATTCCAAGAGACAAGCTCATCACAAGCCTTTGTGTCTGTTGATGAAAGCACAAGCAACTTTCTTTTCACCCTTAAAGATTTGGATTGCATCCATCTAGATGACCTGGAGTACATGAAAATAGTTCAACATGTGGCTCTTCTCACTTATAGAGCCAAGAAACTCTATAAGAGGACATGGAGGAAGTTTCCTAGCAATGTATCCAGTGGAAAGTTTGGACTGGACAAAAGCAAAGTGAAGTGTTACAACTGTAACCAGATGAGACACTTTGCTATGGAATGCAAGGCACCAAGAACAAACGATGGCCAAACACATCCCAGGCCAAACTACACTAAGGGAGCTTCACATACTGAGAAGCCAAAGCAGCAGGCTGCAGTTGTTGTGGAAGAAGGAGACTTTAATTGGAGCTTCCAGGTAGAAGATACATCTCCAAACCAAGCACTAATGTCAGATCATGAAGAAGCCAAGGTATTGGAACATCTTTGTACCCCAGAATGCATTGCTAAAGTTAATAGACATAGGTCTGATACTTTAGAGATGAGATATGATCTTGAGTCCTTAAACATCTTAAAAGCTTATTTCAAAAGAGCCAAAAATGATTACAAGCTTAAAATAGAATACTAAGAGAAAACCATTTCCACTCTTAAACATGAATATACCAACTACAGGACTCAGGTAAAAGATTTCATCACTAAGTTAACTGAATGCCAGGCTGAGCTTGTGATCAGCAAAGCCAGGGCAGAGAAATGTGTTTTGAAGAAAATACCTTCAAGAACATAATAATTAACAAAAAGACAAAATGAATTACGTAAAGACACAATGACGAGCAATGAGCTTAAAAATATAAAAAAATATTGTCTTTTTATATAACAATACTAAACTCGTTTTAAAGATACTAAAACGCTCATTTTTATGATATTATTTTTATAAAAAAATAATATTGTATATAAAAGTTATGAAACTTTAAAAAAATGGAGGAACTAAAAAAAGTCAACAAAAGTAGCTATGACTAAAATGCCCCTCTAACAAACTTTTTTCCTACAGTTTGTTCCTAACCATTTATTAAGGAGATGGATGGTTGAAATTACTACTTACACTTTTTAGTTTTCTTAGCCTTTTTATTTGAACATTTCCTTTATTCATAATCCATCATATATCTTCTCTTCCGCCAATAACCATTTACTTTCCTCCTAAGTCAACCCATAAAAAAGATAACAATAGAAATGATCAAAATCTTCGGTAGTCTTCTTTTACTTCATAGTTCAAAATTGATGTATATATTTAATAAAAAGTTGTAGAAGGTTAAGGCTTCTTGAAAATATGTAAATAAAGACGAGTTTAACAAAAAAACACAATGATAAAATTTTTTGATGTCATGTTTATCTTAGAACTTGTGTTGTATGATGTGTTTTATGGTATTTTCGTAATCCAAGCATCATTACTAGCATCGGGCTCGTTATCTCATACCTTGTTTTGCATTGTGATCTTAATTCTACAAGTGTTATGTTCTTGATTATGCAAGTGACATTTGTGTTATTAACCTGTCTAGTCCGAGGCAAAATGATCAATAAATTAGATAGTCAAACTTCTACAAAATTTATTAAAAATCAAATTTAAAAGTATTGATAATAAGACAAAATAATGGATGCTTAAATTTGTAGATAGAATAAGAGAAAGAAATAATAAAAGAAGCTTATAAAGATAAGGATGATAAATGAGAGGTTTTTAAAAATTAAGATATAATTATAAATGATGGTGATTCTTAATTAAAATTAAATATATGAATAAATATTAAGTGATAAATCCTCTCACACAACTCATATTTTACTATATTTCACTTTTTAAAGTTGAGTACTCTCCTCTTCTAATGTTTATTTTCGTTTGTAAATTAATATATAAGTTAATTATGATGTTATAAAATTATGAGTAACCTGCATAGATGGTTCATGTTGTTTGACCATATTATACGTTTGGTCCCTCGATTTTGAAAATTTCAAAATTATTCCAAACTTTTATGTAGTTATTGCAAGTTTGATCCCTGAATTCTAAAAATTGTAAAGTTAATCCAAAGTTTTACATGAGCGTTGTATTTTTGGTACTTAAAGTTAAATTTAAAAGTTAGTTCAAACTTAATAAAATACATAAAAATATGAATGAATTTAATGCCAGGATCAAACATGTAATTTAATTAAACTTCAGGGACCATTTATATAACTTTCTTTAAAGTTATTGAATCCGGTCTTATGAATCAGCAGTGAACCGGTGTCCGGTTCCTATAACACTGCTGGCGTACACCCAAACAGTCGTGAAAAATTCTAAAACCCTCTTCAACCTGGAAACCCTTGAAGAAAGCTGAACAATGCCAGTCGACGATCAACCGCAGACAGTTGTAGCTACTCACTCGCCTGATAAACGCCCATTCAAGATCCCCAAATACACCCAAGAACAAGAAGGGGATAATAGAACAATGGGCCAAAACCCTAGGACAGTTCAGAGGTACTTGGTTGCAATTGAGTACATTGGAACTCGATTCTCCGGCGCCCAACAGCAAGCGCCTAATTGCAGGACTGTTGTTGGTGTTCTTCAGGTAATTCACTTTTTCTTCCACTATTATTATCACTATCACTATCACGTCTGCCTTATAGCGACTTGTTGCTTTTGACATGTTGGTGGTTTCGTTTAGAGCGCATTTCACAAGTTCATCGGTCAGCCAGTTTCCATTTCCTGCTCGAGTCGGACCGTAAGTTTATAATTGGGATTTACCTTGTGATATTATACACTGACGGTTGTATCGAACTTCCACTTCACCGTAAGTTTATATTTCTTTTGCGTGTGCAGGATGCTGGAGTACATGCTTTATCAAATGTTTGCCATGTAGACGTAGAACGTATAAGCAAAAGAAAACCTGGTGAAGTGGTAACTTGCTTTTAAAGTTGAATTTTTTTTTTCTATGATGTTCTGTGCATCTACTTTTTAATAATGATATCATTAAAGCTGTGTAACTCGCTAACTGAAATTAAAAAAGAAAAACTAAGTAGTTGGCCCGATTCGAGATGGGTAAATCTCAAAAGGATCAAACAATATAACAAAGTTCTAGTCTAGAAAATACAAGAACAACTAATAATGGTACCGCTGATTGAAGGAATTATCATCCTTCTTATGAGCTAAGGGGTTTAAGAGGGAACCGAAAACCCCCTGGATGTGCTCCATGAACCCCTGCTGCTGTTCTTTTACAACTTGAGTGGGCTTGTATCAATAACTTCTAAGTGTGTTTTCTGTTCACGTATCTTTTATAAATTATAAATAAATGTGTGATAAGTATGTTTATATATTCACTATATAAATACCATTATGTATTATTTAAGTTTTTGTAAATTTTTAATACTAAACGCATCGCATACGTGATGCGGCATGCGCTCGCATCGCGCATCGCAGATCGGATTTTAGGATCAAACGCATTAAAACGCATCACGCAATTTAAAACCAAGATCCCTGATTACCTAAAGAATTTGTTTTTGGATTTTGTTTAATAATTTAATGTCTATTTTGAAAATTGTTTGATATATTTTTATTTTTTTATATATTTTTTTGGCCGTACCCTTGCCGTACCCGTATCTAGAATTTTTGATATTTTCCGTTCCCGTACCCCCCTCCCGTACCTGTTCCGGGTGCTACATAGGCCATCAGTTTCTTGCATATTTGAATGCTATCTGTGATTCTGTCTAGGACATATTGTTGAGCATGGTAGTGTGCCTTTATTATATATTTTACTTGGCTTTTAACAAACATTGGAAAAACCCACCACTATGGACTACGGTTGCAATAGTAATAAACTCCAATGTGGGTAACCATTTTATATTCTAACAAAAGAATCCTTTGAACCCTACTTCTGGTGTAATAATAGCATGTTCACACATTATTCGACTATGCAAGTTTTTCCATCTGAGGGTACGCCATAACTAAACTACAGCGTATTGTTGTTTTTTTGACAAACCTATTAAACATCTTAAGCCGCAGAATTAGCATCTTTTGTTTTTGATTCAGTTCCTGCAGTGCAGATCTAATTATCAGGCTACTCTTCTCTTTTAGTTCCTATGTTGATGCAAATGTGCAGTAACCATAAATGGCATGCACTGTTAGTCTGGTAGTTTTGTAATTATCTGTTTATTACAATTATTTGTTTGAGTTCATCAATTATTTTTTCTTGACATCAGTATCTATATGTGTGCTTGCCAATACAACCTATTGAGGTTCATGAAAGTCAGCATGAATGAAAAAGAAAAAGAATTTTTAAATGGTCATTAACCAATGTATGCTATGATAATCCTCTTTAAAGTCCAACCATCCATCGCTCACAACCTCTCTTATACATTTTAATCAAGTCTCGCCTTTTTTAAATCGGTCATTGATGATGGTCACCTTCTTCTACTTCATCCACAAACTAATATTTACTACATTAGTTATTTGTGCATTATAAATATATATATCCTTTATATCCTGTCATTTCATTTATGTGCAGTTGCCACCTCATGAACCTTCTGTGGTCAAGAAAGCTGTCAACCATTTCTTACAGGTATGCTTTAAATGGTATTGTGATTCTTGGTATCCAATTTGTTTATCCTATTAGATAGTTATCAAAGACTTTCACCCTCCCATTGTTTTGTTTTACGCTTTCTGGATCATGGATCACCTTATACGTTGATCATCACTTGTTTAAGAAGTATTTCATTAAAACCATTTTAAGAAAACATTTTTCCGTAATATGTGCCTACAGGGGCGTGCTTATAGAGAATACTAATTGGTACCAGGTTCAGAATGTTGGCAGTATCATATTGTTTTAAGATCGGTCTCTTTTGTCACCTTCAAGAACTATGTTGTGTTTAACGTATTTACATTGATCTTCATATGTTTCATGAACTCTTTGACACAAAAGAAAGAAGGTGATATTATGGTTACTGATGTTCGATGTGTTGCGGCTGATTTTCATGCTCGATACAAAGCTCTAGAGCGAACGTAGGTAAATTTAACCGTGTAATCATCTGTAGCTCTGTACTTGTCTCCGTATATTACTTTTATAAGTTGCTGATAATTTTGTACTCACTTTACATTGATGTTCGTCCTACTATCAAGATGTCTGAGTAGGATGCCTCCAGTCGTTATTTCTTCTGAGTAATTAGTTGTTGAAGGCTCCAAGCATTCTTCCAAATGTTGGATAGGTGTTACATATGTTTGTTATTTGACTTTCATCTCTTCTTCTGTTAGACCTACAAATGGCAACAACAATCAAATAGTTTAATACGAATATGACAGTTGTATTATGATTATACAGTAGCTATCTTATATTAATGATAGGATAACTCTATTAATAGGGATTACGAGGAAGGGTTTAGTAAGCTTGATTTGATTCTGGATCTAGTGTTAACTCGAGCATATTTTGGGAAGAACCTACCTCTCTAAAGTAGACCAAACTGGGGTGATGGCTGCCTCTTCACGAAGGCAGGATTTTTGTGTA
Organism: Flaveria ramosissima; assembly: GCA_025215565.1. Classification (NCBI taxonomy): domain Eukaryota; kingdom Viridiplantae; phylum Streptophyta; class Magnoliopsida; order Asterales; family Asteraceae; genus Flaveria; species Flaveria ramosissima. Next base: position 43,035,983 of record CM046030.1, read on the forward strand.
ATTTGTTTGTATTTTAGTTATTTAAATAAAAATTCATTTGGGTCATATCATCTTCATTCAGCGTTTCTCTCCCCTCCAGGACAATTCAACTCATAGATGCCATTATAGACAGTTTGGTGTCCATTTAGACTTGATAATATGCTTTCTGTGTTTAGTAGATGACTGTGACTTTATGCATGTTTGTGTACATGCTTATGCAGTTACTTCTACCGGCTGCTATCAGGTCCAGAGCATGTATCGATATTTGAGAAAGATAGGGCATGGCATGTATCCGAGGATTTAGATCTTCCAGCAATGCAGGTTGGTTGATATTTGTTAATGAATATGAGATATCCTGTTCATGTTTATTTTAGAAAATTAATTGGAACTTGTTCTGTGTTGATAAAGCAAGCTTGCAAGGTTCTTGTGGGACTTCATGATTTCAGTTCTTTCCGAGCTTCTGGTTGTCAGGTTCTCATCTTCACTGAAATGAAATATATTAGTATTTGCATTCTCATACTTTCCCTTTTATGTTGTATAATAATTCCAAGGTGGTATGTAAGCTTGTGTTCTATTGATCATATATGATCTTTATTAAAGAAAAAATCATCTTTGTGATACGTGTGTTGATCATATGTGGTCTTGCTCTATAATTCAAGTTTTAAGACTGAAGCAAATATCAAGATGATACCTGTGGAAAAGCTTATTGAAATGTCTTATTTTTCTTGTCATTGTCTCCATTTGCTTAACCAGGTTCATTTCTAGGATTATAACAATTGTCTAGAGCATGAATAATCATATGATTGCCTAAGCGATCAACTAGTTTGACAAATAACTTGCTCCTAAAAGCGACTCCTTAAAAATTAAAGATTTTAGCTTTAGGCTGTATTTGTGTTTCTGAGGGCAAATTTTGTTTTATTTATAACTAAATTCATTTTTTGTTTTTGTTTTCTTTTTTCATTTTTAACATAATCGTTTGAAACACTTGACAGTGATACATGCTTATTTCATGTTCCATGGTGGACAGGCGAAATCACCAATTAGAAACCTAGACGAACTCAATGTTATTGAGGTTTTACCATCACCATATTTCCCATCAGCAAGGGACGTAGAAACACAAAATTTAATGGGTCAAGGTCTTTCTGAATCAAATGGTGATTTATCTTGCACTTCTAATCAAATTAAAGCCATTGGAGAGGCGAGTTTAGCGTTTGGCATGAGGAGAGAGCATCGCTGCTTTGTAGTTGTCGCACGCGCACGTTCTTTTCTCTACCATCAGGTTGGGAATATGCTTTTATTTCATCAGATTGCGTGTTGAATAAGTTACTGATTAATTGATTCTTATAAAAGATGAATCTTTTTAAACTCAACCTTAGATGTTATTTCCTCCAACCCCAAAGAACCAAAACGTTTTTTTCTGACCCTTTTACTCACTGATAATCATATTTCGCATCTGCGACATTCTTTGTTTGAAAATTTAACAAATATTTTTATTGAACTTTTGAGCCAGGAAAAATATTGCATATTTTTCTGTATGGAATATGCGCTCTTTCTCCATGTAAATGAAGTATAATTATTTTAGTAAGCAAGTTAGTATGACATGATATTAATCAAATATGCATGGGCAGTGGACACATGAAATCACAAACAAGGCCAGCTCTTTGTTAATTATCCTGAGACTGAGCCACGTACCCTAAACAAGAATGAGACTGATGACTTAAGTTTTGGTTATAAAAGCTCCTGTAGAAAGCATAATGTCAAGTTGTCAATACATTATCCACCTTACAAAATTCTAGTTATGACTGAAGACAACAGCAGTTCATCTGAGTATATATTTTAAAGGTGCTACTTTGTTTAACTTCATAAGTTGCTCAATACAGGTGAGACTTCTCGTTGGTGCTATAAAATCTGTTGGCACCGGAGATCTAACAGTTTCAGATGGTAAGACTTAGTTTCTTTGGCATTTGACCTATTTACCTATTAATCTGTTGATTAGGGCTATGTTTGATCTCTTACCGGGTAAACGGGCCAAATCAAAATAATGTAGTACATAGGAGGTTGAAAATCGTCTAGAAGCATACAACAAGTCTCCAAAAACGTTTCATATAAAAAAAATTTAAAATATTCTAAGGGTGGACGGAGTGGGTGCTGGGCACCCAAGTAGGGTAACTGGTTCTGAAGCTAGGAAATGATGTTTGCGCTTCCTGTCATTCTTCTGCATCTCTTTGTTTGTGTCTACTCCAGTTTGAGAGAAAAGTCTTACTGTTGGTTCTTCTTGTCAGTACCGGAGGCGCCACATCAACAACCCCTCCCTTCCTGCTTTCTCTTTCTCTCACTCTGTCCATTTTGATAAATGTAGGTCTAAAAACCACCGGCGGAGCTTCATAGGGGCCAGGGGCCGCCCCCTCCCTATTTTTTTCGTCCGTAGTGTTAAATTTTAGCTCGATAGTGTAAATTTTTATATAATTATTGAGTTCGCCCCCCCCCCCCCCAAAAAAAAAAAAAAATTAATTTCGCCCCCGCCCCCCTTACGACATAGTTCAAGCTCCGCCACTGCTAGAAACCTATTTAATCCACCCATTTTGCCAACTCTACTTTTTCCTATAGTGAGATCAATGGATTTGGTTGCTTCACTTATCGTTGAGTTGATTTAACATATCTTTTCAGTTGAACGCATCCTGGAAGCTAAGACGGTAACTGCTAATGGTCCAATGGCTCCTGCATGTGGTTTGTACCTTGCTAATGTCAAATATGATCTCCCATGATCGTTTCAGCAGTCTGCAAACAGCCCCGTGGAGATTTTTCTTCCGTAAGTGAATTTGTAGCTTCAGAAACCACGTGACTGTTGATCAACCAATCTTATGAGGGGCGCTCAATTGACTAAACAGGAACACTTTTTGGTGTGTTGATCACATTTCAATGGATGATTTGTCTCTATGAATCATATCCATCACCTACCTCTCGTCCCCTCCTTGATCAACGGTCAAAAAGTGCTTCCTTTGGTTTCCGTTATTAAACAGTTCTCCTTTAACCCATCCCTCATCTGATTTTGCTTTTTTTTGAAGGTTGTGGCGGCAGATGGCATACTATTGATGGTTTCCTGTGATGATATTTGAAGGAATACCTGTTAAGTTGCTAGATCTGTCATTGATATTACTGAAGTACACTTGTCAATATAGAGAATGACGATGTATGTTTGATTTATTTGACATTTTGTTTTCAAATCCATGTGTTTTGACATTTTTGATGGCATACAAAACAATGGCGTAAGGCTAAAAACCGAAAGATCCTAGTTCAACAAGAAACAATTTTGCTTTTTATTTGCTGCCTGATATATGATAATACCTCAAATTCGTCCTGTAGGACGGTAGTTATCCCCTGCATGTGTTTGAAATAATTCAGTCGCATTTTTCACATTATATGCTCTCCATACCCTGTGACATAGGGTGTGAGGTCAACGTAATCTTCAAGTGCAAACTATACATAACACGTCATTATCTGATGTATAGTTACGTGACTACAAGCATAATTGTACTGTGCAATGTAAAGCAAAATTATCTTATCGACTTCGTCATTGTGTATCATATCGTTTCAAATCCTAATTTAGGCAAATAAAGTCAAAACCTATCTAAAATCTGATCTCTACTTGTCATACATTTATGATACTATTTACAAGTTAGACTTCAATTCTCTTGGATCTCTCCCATAAATATTAAATAGTCAAATGTACGTCATTTGAGAGGGTACATAGAATTACGCTTTAAGTATTTTGAAAAAAAAAACATGCTAAATCAAGGCTTGTATGTTATGACCGCCATTTGGAGCTTACGGAGGACTCGAAATGATATGATTTTCCATGTGATACGATCATTGCTTGATCCGATGCTTGACCTGACCTGAGAATATAAGTTAACAAAGCCATGTTTGTTTTTGCATGTTATTAGGAGATAATGTAATTTTTAATATATACATGTTTACCGCATGATCCCATGTTCCGTTGATCCCATGATCCCTTACCTTATCATCTGCTTGTCATGTTTCCCTTTAAAGTTTGTAAGCCTATTTAAAAGGCTATTATCTTTTATTTGAGAGTAGAGAAGGAAATTAATTGCAAAGTTCTATTTTTTTCTTGTTTTTGGGAGTGTTTGCCTATTACAAAAGACTATATTATCTAGGGAGACTGACCATTTCAACTCGATCTCTATCACAATGGAATACCAGTATCCTTTGGAAAGTTGACAGAGGAAGTAAAATCAATCGGGTACTTGTGAGATAAAATCCACTCCGGAGCAACATTTTTATCATGGGAGGATTGGTGTTCTTTTAATATTCATTGTATGGGTGCTTATTTGGTGTTTGTAATTTTCCTCGCTCCTCGCTTCTTGCTAGGGTTTTGTAATAAAATTATCTTTCTTGGCCGTTCAAACAAAAACAACCATAAGATATGTTTTTTGAATTATTAAATTAAGAAAATATGATTATTTATACTGATACGAGTACTCTATAAAATGGTATAATTATTTTTCTGACATGTATCTTTAGTATTATTTAATTCATATTGATCATAGATAAGAGTTTTAGTAACTTTAAGTTAGAACTAGATATTAAAACCTAACGTTGCCGCGAGTCTCTTTTGGGTTTGAAGTGTTTTTTCTGAAACTGTGGTTATTGTGTTGACGCAGACAAAAAATACTCTGTTAAATAACGAAAGAGTTAAATAATAAAAGAGTTAATGTTTCAGATGAAACCATTTAAACGTTTAAATATTAGTAAACATAAACACACTAAAAAGAAATAAAAAATAATAACTTTTTTAAAAATAAGCACAGATCTCACCAGTTATTATTTTAAACATAACAAGTTATAAATAATCATATAATACATTTATACGTGATGCTTGATAGGTTTAATGAAAAAGATAAAGAGAGCGAATAAACAGTTATGTGGTTGTCTTACGAACCACAATTAAAACAAAACGATACAATTGTTTATGTTATGTACCTGGTTTTTTACCATCCCTCTACATTTATACATGGTCATGTACGGTTTATAAAAAAGTATTTATATATGTAACACCCGAAATTTATTATTGTGAAGCCGGCGAAGAAAGAAAAGAAAATAAAGTCCAAAGTCGAGGGACCAAACTCGCCAACGAAGAAAAGTCGGGAAATGAGGTGGTATTTGTGGGGAGAGGGCAGCCAACCCTCCCCATTTCCCCCACATTTCAGCCACCTTAGAGAAGAGAAGAGAGAAAGAGGAGAAAAAGGAGAAAAAGTGGTGTTTCGGGTGATTCGGGTGTCCAAAGTCGTCGAGTAGCAAGCCAAATCGAAGCCCTTGACGTTGTGCTTGATTGTGTGAGTTCTAGGACCCCACTTTTACTTGTTTTCAACTGATTTTGGGGCTGGGAAATGTTCAAAACCCGTTTTTATGTATGTGTGTGTTTGACCCATTTGGGTGTGATGTGTATGATGTGTTTAGAGTATGATTTCGGGCTTGTGTGTGCTTGTATGGTGTTATGGTATGCATTCCTAAGGTCCAGGAGGGTTAATTTAGGCTTAGAATGGGTTTGGATGAGCTTGGAGGCCGAAAATGGCAGATTGGGTTCGGGATGAACTCCATTTTGCATCAGCTAGGGCTAGGCGACCGAATGAAGGCCATACGGCCAAATGAGGGCGATTGAAGGTCATTCGCACGATTGGGATTCATTCGCACGATTGAGGGTTCAATCGCACGACTAAGGTTTCAGTCGCACGACTGGGAGTTCAGTCGCATGAGGATTGCACGACTGAGGGTTCAGTCGCATAGATGCTTAGTCACATGAGTCCATTCGCATGAGATCAGTCGCATAGGTGCCCATTCGCAGTAATCCCATTCGCACAAGGTCCATACGCACGATTGGATGTTCATTCGCATAGATGATCATCCGCATGAGTCCAGTCGCATGATGTTCAGTCGCATGGAGGCCATGCGACTGAAGGGTGTCCATACGCCCGAATAGGGCTGTTGCACTCGAAGGAATGTGTAGTTTTACTTCTGGCCTTCAGGGAAAGGTGCAGATGTAAGCTTTGACGCAATATAACCCGTAAGAGCATGTAAGAGGATGGTTATGGCCTTAGAGAGCATGTAGGGCGTAATGATGATAATGTTGCATGTTTATGCATAATATGAATGTATGATGTTGCCCTGTATGATGATGATGAATGTGTATGATATGTTCCTTATTATGATGTATGCTTATCTTTCTTGTGGCTTTGCATGTCATGCTAATGAATGAATGAATGAATGAAGTATTATGTAATGTAAAGCGAAAGATAATGAAAGAGGAACATGAAGTAAGAATGCATGCATTAATGAACGATGAATGAACGAAAGAAAGGCTTGCAAGCATATATATTGGGGTGAGCGACTTTGTGTTGCAAAAGACTCGGATGAAGTGCAATCATTTAGATTGCCTATGAGGTGAGCAACCTTGTCGTTGCAAAAGACTCGAGTAAGTGCTATCGTGATGTTGCCTTGGGGTGAGCAACCTTGTTGTTGCAAAAGACTCGGATAGCTTACTATCGTGATGGGCAATTGGGGTGAGCAACCCTAGGGGTGCAAAAGACTCGGATAGCGAGCAATCATTGAGATTGCCATTGAGGTGAGCGACCATGTTGTCGCAAAAGACTCGGAAGAAAGAATGAACGAAAAGAACGGAAGATAATGAATGAGATGAAAGATAATAATAATATTATCTGTGTATACGTATGTTGAATGATCGCATGATAAAAGGAACGGTTTTCAATGAAAGTAAAGTATATTTATTTTATAAAACTAGAACTCACTCAGCAACGCTGACTTTTATTACATTTTCTAGTTGGCAGGTAAATGATTGCTGAGGATGGCACGGCAAGGCTACTCGGCTCTTTTGGGATGGCATCCAATTATATAGCTTTTGTGATGTAATGCAAACATGAATTTTGTAACCGGATAATGATGTATTATTTGGCAAAAGTAATTATAATGAAACGTGATGTCATTTTTGAATGTTTCCGCTGCGATGTTTTCTTAATGAAATGTAATTATACGTTTTATGTGCGTTGAATGACCAACTGTAAGCGTCCCGGGAGCGGGGCCTTACAAGTTGGTATCAGAGCCAAAGTTTAAGTGAAATGGGTAAATTTTCAAAATAAACCTTAACTTAAACTGAGAATGGGACGAATGGGGAATGGGATGCCAAACTGAGTAGCTGCGTGCCATCAGGTATTTTCTTAAAGTTAACCGGTTTTATGTGCGCATGGTATATGTTATGTGTTGTATGTAGATTTGAATACTGATGTAGTCAGGACAGGTAATACTTGGGGTATGAAGAGTACAGTAAGTGGCTAATCACAACTGGCCACTGTAATTAGGGACTTACTATACTTGACATAAACTGAGTTGTTTCCTTGAATGACCGTGTTGGTGTTTGAATCTTTCAGTGTGATAGAGAATGGCTGGTGGTAGATCTTCTAGAGCTTCTAGGGGTGGAGGCCGTGATGGCCCTGTTGCTGAACCACGCCCTAAAAGAGGAAGGCCTAGAGCTGAGAAAGAGGTTCCTGCAGAACCTGAGACTCCTCATCCAGAAGCTGGGGATGAGAGTGCGAACTTGAGGGCCTCGGTAAAGGAGGCTGTTGTTGAAGAAGTACATCAGGTCATGCAGACAATCTTACCGTCTGCGGTGACCGAAGTCATCAAGGCTGTGAAGGAAGGGGAAAGGAAGGAGAGAAACCGGGCCTCAGGGGAGCAACCGGAGCCTGAAACGATTTTCTCCGATAATGAGGAGGAAGAGGAAGAGGAGCCTGTGCGGGAGGTGGCACGAGGCTGTAACTACGGGGTGTTTATGAGATGCAAGCCCCCTACTTTTGACGGTAATGGCAATGCTGCTGCTGCTCACCGATGGGTGAGAGAAATGGAAGCTGTTCTCGACATCAGCGAGTGCCGAGAAGATCAGAAAGTAAAGTTTGCCACCCACTCCTTTGTGGACTCGGCACTATGCTGGTGGGACAACATTGTCCAAGCAGAGGGTAATCGGGCGATCGGGAGAATGAGGTGGCCCGAACTGAAGAAGATGGTGATCGAGGAGTTTTGTCCTTATCGGGAAATGGATAAGGTTGAAAGGGAGTTTCTGCAACTGGAGGCGGGAACCATGACACACCAACAGTACACCACGAAATTCAACGAGATGGCACGTCTGGTGCCGGATCAAGTGACGCCTCTGTCCCGAAAGATCAAGAGGTATATACAGGGTTTGCCGGCGGATATTCGCAGGCACATGATCGCCGCCCGGCCGAGCACGTTTAGGTCGGCGGTGGATTTGGTGGGAAGATTGTATGATGAGGGGACGGTGGTGGTGACTGATGGTGGCAGGAAGAGCGGTGGTGATCGAAGCTGGCAGGGGAAGAGGTTTGGTCGAGGTAATGCCTCGACGGGTAATAAGAAGGCACGGGTGGATGATCGTCGTGTGGTCACGTCAAGTGCGGGATCGAGAAGGTGTGGTAAATGTGGACGGGAGCATAGTGGGGAGTGCAGGTTTGGGTCAAACTTGTGCTTCAGGTGTGGAAAGGCGGGGCACATGGCAAAGGACTGTCGTACGATCCGGTGCTTTAACTGTGGTGAAGAGGGTCACATGCTCAAAGATTGTAAGAAGCCGAGGGCTGAGAGTTCAGGGGCAAAGAGGACGGGAGGTGATGGACCGAGGGCGAGCGCCAGGGCATTCACCATGACACAGGAGGAAGCTAGTGACGTCGTGTCCGGTACATTTTGGTGAACCAAACTTTAGCTTCTGTGTTATTTGATTCTGGTGCGAGTAAGAGTTTTATTTCTGCTACTTTCTGTGCTAAGCTGCCTGTTAGTAGTAGATGTGTTGATGCGCCCTTCGATGTAGAAACTGCCATAGGTAAGTCTACCAGGATTTCTGAGATGATAAAGAACTGTGATGTGGAACTCGAGGGTCATAAGTTTCCTGTTAGACCGTTTGTGATGACCTTAGGTGGTTTTGACTTGGTTCTTGGGATGGATTGGTTAGCGGACTTCGAGGCGAACATTGTGTGTCGCAAGAAGATGATTCGGTTGTTGGCGCCTGACGGTAGTTCAGTGACGGTTTATGGTGATCGGGTTACTACGATTCTGAAGGTGATCTCGATGGCAGTGGCGGGAAAGTGTATCAGGCGTGGGTGTAGTGTCTACTTGGCCTATGTAAAGGATGTGGATACGCCATCACCACAACTAGCCGATGTACCAGTTGTGTGTGACTTTCCAGATGTGTTCCCAGAAGACTTATCAGGAGTGCCACCTGACAGAGAGATTGAATTTCAGATTGATCTGATACCGGGTGCCCAACCTGTCGCCAAGGCACCGTATCGGTTGGCTCCGACCGAGATGAAAGAGTTGATGGAGCAGTTGCAAGAGTTGCTTGATAAGGGGTTCATTAGACCGAGTATCTCTCCTTGGGGTGCTCCGGTCCTATTTGTAAAGAAAAAGGACGGTAGTATGAGGATGTGCATCGACTACCGCGAGCTGAACAAGTTGACAGTGAAGAACCGATACCCCTTACCGAGGATAGATGATTTGTTCGATCAGCTTCAGGGTGCCAGTTGGTTTTCGAGAATAGATCTTCGATCTGGTTACCATCAGTTGAAGGTGAAGGAGCAAGATATTCCTAAAACAGCTTTCCGTACGCGCTATGGTCACTACGAGTTTCTTGTCATGTCCTTTGGCTTGACCAACGCGCCAGCTGCTTTTATGGATTTGATGAACCGTGTGTGTCGGCCTATGTTGGATAAATCAGTGATTGTGTTTATTGATGATATCCTGATTTACTCGAGGAGCGAAGCAGAGCATGCCGGACACATTCGGGAGGTTCTAGAGACGTTGAGAAGGGAGAAGTTGTATGCAAAATTCTCCAAGTGCGCGTTCTGGTTGCGCGAAGTTCAGTTCTTGGGTCACGTGGTGAATCCTGATGGGATAATGGTGGACCCGGCGAAAGTGGAGGCGGTTATACAATGGAAGTCCCCAAAGACGCTATCCGAGATTCGTAGCTTCTTGGGTTTGGCGGGTTACTATAGAAGATTTATCCAGGACTTCTCTAAGATTGCTTCTCCACTAACCAAGTTGACCCGAAAAGATGTGAAGTTCGTATGGGGTCAAGCTCAAGAGAAGGCGTTTGAAGAACTGAAGGCGAGATTGACTCAAGCTCCTGTTCTGTCATTACCCGATGGAAGTGAAGATCTGGTGGTTTACTCCGATGCTTCTTACTCGGGGTTGGGGTGTGTGTTAATGCAGAGAGGAAAGGTTATAGCCTATGCATCCCGACAGTTGAAGGTTCATGAGGTCAATTATCCTACTCATGACTTGGAGCTGGCAGCCGTGGTCTTTGCTTTAAAGATTTGGAGGCACACCTCTACGGGACGAAGTGCATCATATTCACTGACCACAAGAGTCTGAAGTACTTCTTCGAGCAGAAGGATCTGAACATGAGGCAGAGACGGTGGTTGGAGCTTATAAAGGATTATGATTATGAGATCCACTACCATCCGGGCAAGGCCAACGTGGTGGCTGATGCCCTTAGCCGGAAAGAGAGGCCCGAGCCGATTCGGGTGAAAGCGTATCAGCTGATCATGACCTCCGATGTGATGAAGCAGGTTAAAGAGTTTCAAGATGAGGCATTGAAAGAAGATCATCTTAACTCTGAGAGAATGAGAGGTCTGGTTGGGGAATTGGGTGAAAACACACTCGGTGTTAGGACCCGATTCGATCGTGTGTGGATTCCTCGTTTTGGGGATCTACGGGTGAAGATAATGGATGAAGCTCACAAGACTCGGTACTCCATTCATCCTGGTGCCACGAAGATGTACCATGATATGAAGAAAGATTATTGGTGGCCGGGTATGAAGCGCGACGTGGTGGAGTATGTGAGTAAGTGCCTTACTTGCTTACAGGTGAAGGCCGAGCATCAAAAGCCGTATGGGAAGATACAACCTTTGGATATACCGGAATGGAAGTGGGAGCACATCACCATGGATTTCATTATAAGCTACCGCGTACTCCGAAAGGGTACGATGCCATATGGGTGATAGTTGATCGTTTGACGAAGAGTGCTCACTTCCTACCGATCCGCGAGACATATTCATCTGAGAGGTTGGCTGATCTGTTCATTAAGGAGATTGTGACTCGTCATGGTGTACCGGTGTCTATTGTGTCGGATCGTGACACCCGGTTTACATCTAAATTTTGGAAGAAATTCCACGACGCTATGGGGACGAGGTTACATATTAGCACGGCTTATCATCCCCAGACTGATGGTCAGTCAGAAAGGACCATTCAGACGCTGGAAGACATGCTTCGGGCATGTGTGATCGATTTTGGTGGAAGTTGGGACGACCACCTACCGTTAGCCGAATTCTCATATAACAACAGCTATCACGCCAGCATTGGCATGCCTCCATATGAGATGCTATACGGTAGGAGATGCAGAACACCCGTTTGTTGGGGTGATATTGGTCAGAAGGAATTGGGGAGCGTCGAGGTAATCGAGGCTACGACTGAGAAGCTTGAGAAAATCAAAGCCTTCATGAAGGAAGCCAAAGACAGACAGAAGTCGTATGCTGATAAACGACGCAGACCGATTGAGTTCCAGGTGGGTGACCGGGTTATGTTGAAGGTCTCACCTTGGAAGGGTATCATTCGTTTCCGAAAGCGGGGCAAGTTGAGCCCCAGGTATATAGGCCCTTTCCGAATCATTGCTCGAGTAGGAGAGGTGGCCTATAGACTAGAGTTACCGGATGAGTTAAGTGGAATTCACCCGACATTCCATGTATCTCATCTGAGGAAGTGCTTAGCTGATGAAGATATGATTGTTCCATTGGAGGATATCGAGGTAGACGAACGGCTCAATTATGTGGAGCAACCAGTGGCAATCATCGATCGCAAGGAGAAAAGGCTAAGGAATAAAGTGGTTCCTCTTGTGCGTGTACAGTGGAAGCACAGGAAGGGATCCGAGTCAACGTGGGAGACTGAGGAAGAGATGAGACAGCATTATCCACGTTTGTTCGAGGAATAACAGGTTTCGGGGACGAAACCTATTTAAGGGGGGTGGACTTGTAACACCCGGAAATTTATTATTGTGAAGCCGGCGAAGAAAGAAAAGAAAATAAAGTCCAAAGTCGAGGGACCAAACTCGCCAACGAAGAAAAGTCGGGAAATGAGGTGGTATTTGTGGGGAGAGGGCAGCCACCCTCCCCATTTCCCCCACATTTCAGCCACCTTAGAGAAGAGAAGAGAGAAAGAGGAGAAAAAGGAGAAAAAGTGGTGTTTCGGGTGATTCGGGTGTCCAAAGTCGTCGAGTAGCAAGCCAAATCGAAGCCCTTGACGTTGTGCTTGATTGTGTGAGTTCTAGGACCCCACTTTTACTTGTTTTCAACTGATTTTGGGGCTGGGAAATGTTCAAAACCCGTTTTTATGTATGTGTGTGTTTGACCCATTTGGGTGTGATGTGTATGATGTGTTTAGAGTATGATTTCGGGCTTGTGTGTGCTTGTATGGTGTTATGGTATGCATTCCTAAGGTCCAGGAGGGTTAATTTAGGCTTAGAATGGGTTTGGATGAGCTTGGAGGCCGAAAATGGCAGATTGGGTTCGGGATGAACTCCATTCTGCATCAGCTAGGGCTAGGCGACCGAATGAAGGCCATACGGCCGAATGAGGGCGATTGAAGGTCATTCGCACGATTGGGATTCATTCGCACGATTGAGGGTTCAATCGCACGACTAAGGTTTCAGTCGCACGACTGGGAGTTCAGTCGCATGAGGATTGCACGACTGAGGGTTCAGTCGCATAGATGCTTAGTCGCATGAGTCCATTCGCATGAGATCAGTCGCATAGGTGCCCATTCGCAGTAATCCCATTCGCACAAGGTCCATACGCACGATTGGATGTTCATTCGCATAGATGATCATCCGCATGAGTCCAGTCGCATGATGTTCAGTCGCATGGAGGTCATGCGACTGAAGGGTGTCCATACGCCCGAATAGGGCTGTTGCACTCGAAGGAATGTGTAGTTTGACTTCTGGCCTTCGGGGAAAGGTGCAGATGTAAGCTTTGACGCAATATAACCCGTAAGAGCATGTAAGAGGATGGTTATGGCCTTAGAGAGCATGTAGGGCGTAATGATGATAATGTTGCATGTTTATGCATAATATGAATGTATGATGTTGCCCTGTATGATGATGATGAATGTGTATGATATGTTCCTTATTATGATGTATGCTTATCTTTCTTGTGGCTTTGCATGTCATGCTAATGAATGAATGAATGAATGAAGTATTATGTAATGTAAAGCGAAAGATAATGAAAGAGGAACATGAAGTAAGAATGCATGCATTAATGAACGATGAATGAACGAAAGAAGGCTTGCAAGCATATATATTGGGGTGAGCGACTTTGTGTTGCAAAAGACTCGGATGAAGTGCAATCATTTAGATTGCCTATGAGGTGAGCAACCTTGTCGTTGCAAAAGACTCGAGTAAGTGCTATCGTGATGTTGCCTTGGGGTGAGCAACCTTGTTGTTGCAAAAGACTCGGATAGCTTACTATCGTGATGGGCAATTGGGGTGAGCAACCCTAGGGGTGCAAAAGACTCGGATAGCGAGCAATCATTGAGATTGCCATTGAGGTGAGCGACCATGTTGTCGCAAAAGACTCGGAAGAAAGAATGAACGAAAAGAACGGAAGATAATGAATGAGATGAAAGATAATAATAATATTATCTGTGTATACGTATGTTGAATGATCGCATGATAAAAGGAACGGTTTTCAATGAAAGTAAAGTATATTTATTTTATAAAACTAGAACTCACTCAGCAACGCTGACTTTTATTACATTTTCCAGTTGGCAGGTAAATGATTGCTGAGGATGGCACGGCAAGGCTACTCGGCTCTTTTGGGATGGCATCCAATTATATAGCTTTTGTGATGTAATGCAAACATGAATTTTGTAACCGGATAATGATGTATTATTTGGCAAAAGTAATTATAATGAAACGTGATGTCATTTTTGAATGTTTCCGCTGCGATGTTTTCTTAATGAAATGTAATTATACGTTTTATGTGCGTTGAATGACCAACTGTAAGCGTCCCGGGAGCGGGGCCTTACAATATATATATATCTGTCCTTGAGCGATGCAATGTTTAAAGAAGAAAATTAAGTGACCATGCTACCCGAAAACGTCTTCCGGGAAGCCGAATCGGAAGCTCTAGACACAAGCCTTTACTAAATGTTTGAAATAAATACAACTAAATAAATTTAATTATCTTACTATAAATAATCTTCAAGAAAACATCTTTTAGAATTGTTAAAGTGAACTATTTGAATAACACCAAGTAAATTAATGGAACGAAGTCTTAGTTATATAATCAGTTAAAGTATGACGATGAATATTTGTGTTTTTTATACTAAATAGTTTTATAAAATAAGTTTATAATTACACAAATATCTAGTTTTATAAGAGGATTATTTTTAAAGAGTAATACTTAAATGGGAATGGTTTAAATAAAGTGCTAACACTTAAATAATGTAAGAAGCAATATCAACTATAAAATTTTTTAATCAATGGTTGAGATCTAATTGTAGAAATTTTTTTTGTTGGAGAGGTATTCTAGGCATAACCACTTTTGTATACTTTTTTTAAGTTCTTTTATTTTTTTAAATGTTCATAACTTTTATATATGACATTACTTTTTTATAAAAAGTACACCATAATAACAAGCATTTTTTTATTTTTAAAATGAGTACAATATCGTTATACCAAAAGATAATAATTATCTTTATATTTTTAAACTCTTATGATTACTGCGTGTCATTGTTTTTTAGTACAGTTCATTATGTATTTTTGTTAAATATTATGTGTTTCTACAGTGATTAATTCTAAAAATCTTATAATGGTGAAATAACACTCTTGTGTACTTTTAGTATATAAAACACAATGATATATTAACTAATTAATCATATGTATTAAAAAAAATAATAAAATAACATAAATTGATTTAAAACACAAACACAATGATAAAATGTCTCATTGTATTTTTTTGATTGTTATTATATTACCTTTAACACTATGGCTTCTGAAAAATATATTGGTTAAATAACATCATTATGTAAGTCTAATTGTAAAACACAATGATAAATAACAAAACGTTTATATAATCTATAAAGAACAATAACAAAAACAACACATTGTGTGATCTTAAACACAAGAGTTTTGAATAATACATTGGCAAAATAACATCATTATGTACTTCTAATTGTAAAACACAATGATAGATAACAAGTTTATATAATCTATAAAAATAATTAAAGACATAAACACAATAATAAATACATATAACAAATGATGAAATATATATATAAAATGAAATGATATTTGACACAACAAACGTATTAGACACAATGATCTAACGTATTTGTCACAATGACCAAAATATCATCCACTTTAAAACAATAGAAGGTACGTGTTAAGCCCACAATACTTCTTCGTCTTTTAGATTAAATAGCCTTATTACTATAACCATACAATAAGTCAACTACACCATGAATTTTATGATACTATTTTTTTAGTTTAAGCAAGTCAAATTGTTTTGTTTTATTCGTTTTAATTTTTTTTATTTATTTCCGTTCTATTGAGGTATAACTATCTTTTTTCAATATCAAATTATTCAAATTATTTCTTATATGTAATTTCAATCATATCTTATCTTTAAAAGCCATTCTATAATTCTTGAATCTTAACTATTAACTATTTAATTATTATTTTTTATTCAATTCGTGTAATACAAGGGTTTCTAACATAGTACTTTAATATATTAAAGCCACTTTAACGCATGTTTTTTAAATATATTTATAATATAAATTACTAATGTTTTGTCTGGGTGGATTTCGATTGTATCGAATATAATAATTGTTGCTATTGAATCACTATAGCCAAAATTCGATGATCAATAATCATAAGAACAATAGAAATACACATAAAATTCTCTTTGTATATATTAATATTCTCCAAATACCCAAAGTATGAAAGTATGGTTCTAGCGTTTTATCATGCGAAAACTAACTTTCTATTTCTAGGCCTGACATATGATCTGTACTATTGATTAAACTACCCTGACATAAATAACTACATCCAAGTAGTCACACCCCGGGCCCAGGTAGGGTGGGACGTCACAGACTAGCAATAACATATGGCAGCGGAAACTAACCATCATAAGAGCACAAAAGGAGAGAACATCACATGGCATTATAGTTTAAAAAAAAGAAACCGGGATAAAAGTAGGTCTAGCCCCCAATACAAGTACATAATTTATCAGTACAAATTGTTTCCAACATAGACAAATTTAAATTGTTCCAAATGTTTTTAATAATCCAACAATCATTAAGGTGCTAGGTCAAGGTCTTCTACATCAGCTAGACTCCCATCAAGTATTACCTGAAACATGCTCAAAAGAAAATTATGTCAACTAAAAATTTGGTGAATTAAGTCTTCTAAACTTTCGAAGTTGTTAAAACTTTCGAAGCATTGAAGGTCAAGTCCAATCTTCCAAGGATGGTGTGGAAGATGAAGGAAGACCAAGTAACTGAAAGTTCTTCATCAATAACAACAAATGATCCCCAAAGTCTTACATATGATCAATTACTGTTGCATTGTCTTTAGTCTATTTTGATAAGCCAAGGACCAATGAGGCTTGGGTTTACAAATGTAACTTATCTTCTTTTATGCAGGAGCAATTGAAGATCAGGAGAAATGTATGGATCATTGATAGTGGCTGTTCTAGGCACAACATGCAATGGCTCTTTGCTTTAAAACTTTAAGAAAATTGATGGAGGGCCAATTGCTTTTGGAGGAGATGCAGGAACTTACATTACTAGAAGGGACATGGTCACAAATGGTAAGCTTAACATTAAAAAAGTAAACTTTATCAAAGAGCTTGGGTACAATCCACTGAGTGTATCCCAATTTTATGATCAGAGTCATAACATGCTCTTCACTGAGCATGAGTGCATTGTTCTCAAGCCTGGGGTGGTCATTCCTCAAGAGCATATCCTGCTCAAAGCCCCTAGGAAAGAAAACATATACAAGATAGATTTGCAGGAAACATCTCCCTCTGGAGAAGTTTCTGCCTTTCTATCTAAAGCAAATAGTGATGAGTCTTTCCTTGGAATAAAAGAATGAGCCATGGAAACTTTAAGAACATGAATAAATTTATTAAGAATGATTTGGTGTCACACCCCGGGCCCAGGTAGGGTAGGACGTCACAGACTAGCAACAACATATGGCAGGGGAAACTAACCATTATAAAGAGCATGAAAGGAGAGAGCATCACATAGTATTATAGTTTTTTAAAAAAAAGAAACCGGGCTAGAAGTAGGTCTAGCCCCCAATACAAGTACATAATTTATCAGTACAAATAATTGTTCCAAATGTTTTTGATATTCCAACAATCAATGCTATGGATTAAGGTGCTAGGTCAAGGTCTTCTACATCAGCTAGACTCCCATCAAGGATTACCTGAAAATGCTCAAAAGAAAATTGTGTCAACTAAAAGTTGGTGAATTCAAGTGCTTAAAGTTTAAAAACAAAAGGATTCAATGGAATACACATTTGATTAAAAAAATCATAGTTTCATTGTTGTGGGGGATCACAATCAACCCTGCACTCAATCCCGGCTAGCCTCTTTAAAAGTTATGTTGTTCCGGTTAATCCCGAAGGAAGAACTGAGCCTCAAACAGTGGACCATACTTGCTGGATGGTTCACCCTAGTATCTTATAAAAACCTATCATATGACATAAACGACCCGCCAGGATCTTAGTGTGGTACCCTTCCCGTTCATCACGAAAGGCACTGTGTGTGGGGGATTCCCCAAGTAGATCTACCCATATAGTACAAGCGATTCACACAAGAATTATTGATGGTGATACAAGTAAAAGCAGGTTCTAACATTATCCACAACATACAAGTATCATACAATAGCTCATAAATGATTTCAGTTTAAGCATAGCATGTTTCATTCCAAAAGCAATAGTAAAAAGGAGATACTAGAACTCACCTTGAGTTTCAAGCAACGGGTTCTTCGAGTACCGGGAAAAATTTAAAGTCTAGCACCCCACCATCAAGATTAAGTGATAAGCCACTAATTCTAAGGTCATAAGAGGTGTACTAGGTGTGTCAAGAGGTTAAATGTACAACTAGCTTTGGTTTGCTAAGGCTTGCACTAAAAAGTTTTCGTTTATAGAAAGTTAGGGTTTCTTAAGGAAAAATACATGTTTTACTATATTGGATCATTTATACAAATTAGATTAAGTTTAAAAAATGGTTATTAGTCCAAGGTGTAGATACATGTGTACCTAGTTTAGGAGCTCAAATGTAAAATGTCTTTCTATTCTTACATATATGTAATAGCATGGGTACTGAATGAAATACAATGTGTGATTGTGCTTATAATGTTGAATATTTCATTGCTTATTATGTAATAACGCATGGTTGAACTAACTATATAGGTTTGTGGTTATTTACATAGATCTTAGTCAAGAATGGTTGAGAAATATGTTTAAACTTAGTCATGTGAAGTTCTTATGCGAATGGCCCATGCTAATGGACCATACGCATGAACAACTTCATGCTAATGAACCAGTCGCACGACTGAACCAGGAGACTAGATCAGTCGCACGATTGTGACATGAGATTGACTCAGTCGCACGACTGAAGCCTCAGTCGTGCGGATGGAACAATCGTATGACTCAGTCGCACGACTGAACCATACTAATGGTTCAGTCGCACGAATGAGAAACCCTAACCTATAAATGCCACTTAATTCGTGGAAAAACGTAACAATTCGAATCCCTACGTACTAAATCGTACCCTAGCCGTCCAGAGACCTCAGAGAACCTGTTCCAAGTTCATAGATCGCACTGAATCGTATTGCAATCGTTCTTAACGTTGAGATTCATTCTAAGATCGATTCTACGTGTGTTCTCACTGATTGGATCACCAATCAAATAGGATTCCGCACTATTTGAGTTGGTATATGCGTAAATCAGTTAGTACTCCATCCCGTACACGGTCCCTAACAAGTGGTATCAGAGCTTTGGCTCTTGATTTACGTGTGATTCAATCGATTTTGATATAAAAATTGTGTTTTTCACTCAAAACCGCAATCTTTTTGTGTCAAACAGTGTTTTAGACGTCTCCAGGTCAAAAAGTTAACGTTTTCCGGCATACAGCAATTAGGGTTAGTGAGAAATTCGTGTTTTTGCGTCAAAATACCTTAAACCTTCGAATTCTCAAAATTCAGCAGCTTCAGTCGCACGATTGACTCAATCGCACGATTGAATCCATCTGCATCCCTCATACGCACGATTGGACTCAGTCGTTCATCCATTCGTACGACTGAATCGCCTATTCGCATTGTTCATCCGCATCTGTCCATTCGCACGATTGAGCCATCCGCATTGGTTCATTCGCACGACTGAGCCATTCGCATTGTTCAATCGCACGAAGTGTTCAATTGCATTCCTTCAGTCGCACAAGTAAAACAGTTTGTTCTAAAGTTCAAAGTCGATAGTAATGGAGGACCAATATTCAGCTTTCACCGCAGGGAGGGATTCAAGGATCCAGAATCTATTGCTTCTGGAAAATGAAGTGGGGAATCACAATAAACCCCCTAAGCTCATAATGTTAGATGATTACCCACAATGGAAGCAAAGATTCGAGATCTACTTAAATGGAGTAGATCCCAATCTGTGGGAGTCGATAGAGACATGGTATAACATGCCTGTAGGTGCAGATGGAGTCAAACTTACCTTAGGCGGCATGACTGATGGCCAAAAGGTAAAGTACAATGCTGAGAAGAAAGTATATGCAATGCTAACTCAGTCAATTCCTAAGGACATCTTCCATCAATTTTCTGAGAACAAGCAAGCAAAGAAGCTGTGGGATGAATTGGAAAACGGTATGACGGGAATGCGTCATTGAAAGCTCTAAAGGCTAAAGCGTTGAAGAAGGAGTTCGACAACTTCTCGTCAATGGGTAAGGAGAGCTTGGATGACGTCATCGATCGGTTCTACCACTTGATGAGTGAGCTGCACACTCATGGAGTTACAACGTCTATGGAGGACAAGGTGTCAAACTTTGCAGATGGGTTGCCAGAGAAGTGGGTTTCCTTTGTATCCAACCTTAGACAGAATGAGATGCTGGCGAAGTTAGATATCAATGATTTCATTCTAAAGCTGAGAGATGAAGAGTTGAGGATGAAGTACAGGGCCCAAAAGTCTTCATATGATCAGAATCTGTCACTGTACAACTCAACTCCACAAGCTAAAACGTCTGGAGCACCACTTCAAACGACATTTGTGTCGAGTTCAGCTACTACTTCAGGATCTGACACGTCAGGGTTGTCTTGTACCCAATACATAGCACCTGAAGCCAATGCTACAAAACTGAAGACCGAGAATCTCGGGAATGTGACAGTAGAGGTAGCAAAAGAGCATATGGATCTCTTCGCAGCTGTCGTTCACTATTATGACGAACTAGTTGCTGGGAAAATTGGGAACTGCCATCTGGCAGATGAGGACTACGAGCAGGTAGACGAGACAGAGCTGGAAAGTATGGACATCATGTGGGCCTTAGCAAGTGCTGTCCGGAGAGCTAAGAAGTTTGTCAAGAAGACCGGACAGAACCTGATTGCTACTAAGGACACAACTTTTGGTTTTGACAAGACCAAAGTTACCTGCTTCAACTGTGGGGAAAAGGGGCACTTCAAGCGTGAATGTGTGAAGCCCAAGAAGACAGGAAACGGGAATCCATTCTCATCTTTCAATCATCAGGATAAACCCACAAGTAGTCCTACTTCGTCAAGCAAAGATCCTAAGGCCTTGACCGCTCAGGATGACGAAGGACAAGATTGGAGCTTTCGGTTTGTGTCTCCGGGAGAATCCAACATTGCAAATGTCGAGGTGTTGGATGACGATACTGAAAGTGAAGACGATATCGCAGTCGAAATAGCCATGTCAGAAACTGAAGAAGCTGCGAAAGTGATCAAGCCTGTGATTGAAGAAGATGACAAAACTACATGTTCAGAATCTCCAGCAGCTGAAGAGACAATCTCTGCACTGATGGCGGATTCAACTGAATCTTCTCAGGTAAGTTCTAAAGACCAATTGTTTGATAATCATGCTTGTGTTGAATGTAATAAATTTAGGGAAAGCATTGATTTGAAATTTTCTAGGTTATTAGATCATAACGATAGCTTAGTAAAGGACTTGCAACTGTGCACAGAAGCAAATCACGTTTTAAAACAAAATGAGCACAGTTACAAAGAGAAAATAGAATTGTTAAATAAACAACTTAGGGAAACCGAAGTTGTGGCTTTTAACCAAGCAAATGACAGTAAGTTCTATTTAAACTCCCTTGAAGAAACTAAAAAGGAAAAAGCAGTTTTGGAAGTCGAAGTAAATTCATTAAAACAAAAACTGCACAGTTGGACTAGTTTTTCTCACATAGTTAAAAACTTAGTGAAAGAACGAAATAACGGGGAGGGATTAGGTTACAAAGTGGTTCCACCACCACATGAGATCTTGTTAAATACTAAATGTCAACCAGTAAATAACAATCCTATTAAGGATCATGTGGTGACCACTCCTCTAGTTAGTGATCCAGATTCCACGTGTCAAACGGTGGAATCTGTCACTAAACTGAAGGAGGACACTTTGAAATCTAAGGGTAAAATGCCTATATTTAATTTGGATGAGCAATTTGAGAAGGTTGAGGTTAATTCAGGTTCAACAACGTCTAATAATGAACACAAAAAGACCAAACAAGTTAACCAATCATGTGACTCATGTCTAATTCCAAATAAACAAAAGGGTAAAGATGTTAAAAAGGTTCAAACAATTAATTTTTTTAAAGAAGATAAAACATCTAAACAAGAAGTGACAAAACCCAACAAGCCCAAAGTCACCCCGGTCTCACACACTTCCCCACAGAGACGTCTTTCCCAACATGTTGAAGGTCGATCGTGCTACAATTATGGAAAGAGAGGACACATCGCTTCTAACTGTCCTAAGTATCAGACACCAAGAAAGAAAGTTGAACTTTATGATACAAAACATATTTCTTCTAAAAGGAGTTCTATTACTCCACCTAAAAGAAATAATGAAACTAAAGTTCAAACCATAAACCAGTCGTCTATTTATCACAAACAGGCCTTGCACAAAACTGACATGTGGAAAGAAAAATCTAATCAAGTGTCTGATACTGAGAGCAGTAAGAAGCATGATATGCCCTTACCTTCAAATGGATAGTGGGTTGAATTTATGATGTGTGATGCCTCTGGGTCACCCAAGCAAGTTAAGGCTTGGGTACCTAACCTAAACTAATCATTTCCTTTATATGTGCAGGGTGTTCGCTATAGTGCTGAAACTAACACTTGGATCGTAGATAGCGGAGCATCAAGGCACATGACTGGAAACCGGGCACTTCTGTCAAACGTCAAACAAATTAAAAGAGGTCATGTTTCTTTTGCGATAAATAAAGGAGGTTACATCACAGCTCAAGGGGAAGTGGGGAATCAGAAAGTGAAGTTTGATAAAATAAACTACGTTCAACAACTTCAAAACAACTTACTTTCTGTATCCCAAATATGTGACAAAGGATTTAAGGTAGTATTCGACAACAAGAAGTGTTATGTCCTGAAAAAGGACTATGTGATCCCGGAGGACCAAGTCTTAATGTCTGCCTCAAGATATAATGACCTTTATGTCTTGGATCTATCAAAGGCCTCTACAACGGATCATCAAGTTCAGTGCTTCTTGTCAAAGGCTACTGAGAAGGATTCTATCTCCTGGCATAGGAGAATGGGACACATCAATCCACAGAAGATGAATCACTTGATCCAGAATGATCTAGTGCGAGGAGTAAACGTCAAAAACTTCCAACTCCCGGATTTTTGTGTCGCCTGCAAGAAAGGCAAACAGACGAAGAAGTCTCATAAGGAAAAGAAAGTTCACTCCATTGAACTGCCTCTTGAGCTTCTTCACATGGATCTGTTTGGTCCAGTCAGTACAAGAAGCATCGCAGGCGACTTGTACTGCTATGTAGTTACAGATGACTACTCAAGATTCTCTTGGGTGATGTTTGTGAAATCAAAATCAGAAACATTTGAGTCATTTAAAGAGTTAGTAACTACACTGGAGTCACTCTACAAGCTGAAGGTCAGACAAGTACGCTCAGACAACGGAACTGAGTTCAAGAACCAATGGATGGAGGCTTTCTGCAAAGAAAAGGGAATTGTGCACCAGTTCACTTCCGCCTACACTCCTCAGATGAACGGCGTTGCTGAGAGAAAGAATCACAGCTTGATAGAGACAACACGGACGATGCTAGTAGACTCGAAACTGCCCATCCAATTCTGGAATGAGGCAGTTGCCAATGCGTGTTACACGTTAAATCGAGTTTTGGTGGTAAAACGTCATGGCAAGACGTGTTACGAGTTACTTCAATGACGTAAATCAAATCTAGATTATCTCGAACCGTTTGGCGCACCTTGAACCCTATTGAAGAAAACTCAGGAAGGCAAGTTCAACGAGAAGGCTGAAGAGGGAATCTTTCTAGGATACAACATACCGAATAAGAGAGCTTACAACAACTCAACGGGTCAAGTAGAAGTGTGGTGTAACGTGGACGTTTAGAGATACACCACCCCTCCAGCTGGAAATGACCCGCATTCTTTTTCGATTATGATGGATTCTTCAAGTCCTTTAACATCTCTCTCTCCACTTCTGACGATGAGTTAGCAACCAAAATGATGTATGATGTCTTAAACACACCATCACAAGACTCCACATCATCTGGTTCACAAGGTGAATCGTCTAACCATTCAGGGGGAGCACTTGAGGTAAGTGACTCCTCCTCTGACGATGAAGCCGTGGAGAATGACCAGAACTGTTGGACCAAAAGAACCAATGAGCCAGATCAGAAAAACCTTTAAGTCCCACAGACATCATAACAACTGAAGTGGTCTACAACAGCTGAAGACAAAGTCTGAAGACAAAGTCTGAAGACAACTGCTGAAGACAAAGTCTGAAGACCAAGTTCTCAGAAGTTGTCACAACAGCTGAAGTAGTTCTTTTCAGTAGTTGTGATGGTTTACTTTTCAGTAGTTTGTAATCAGTAGTTTTATTTTATGTAAAACATCTGAAGTTCTTACACTTCAGATGTTATAACTTCTGTAGTTGTAATTTTAGCTTGTACTTAGCTTTTTGTGAAGGTGTCCTCAGTTGTTGTGGACATCTTCAGTAGTTTAGTCTACTTTCAGTTGTTTGTATAAATCAGTTAGATGTCACTATCAAGTGACATCAGCTGATGTCACATTCCTTTATAAAAGGAATGTTGACCTAATTGTTTTGGTAGAGAAGCTTATGCGTGAATGAAAATATTCTCTTTGCAGAAAACTGTCTCTCTCTATAATCGTCACTGTTTGATTGAATATTCATATTATTCTTGCTTAAATTTCGTCTAATTCTTGTTCTATTCCGCTGCAAATCTTAATCTAATTGATCAAACTAGATCCCGATCCTTTCAAATGGTATCAGAGCTGGTTAATCATTGATCGATTTAACAATTGATCATTGAAACTGCTCTTTTGATATCTAAGTTTGATCGAATTAGCAAATTTGCAAGAATTGGTTATAGAGTTTGATTTTCTGTTGCTTCCGGTGAATTAATTTGAGATTCGTCTTGTTCAAACTATGTTGTTGAGTTTTTGAGCTAGATTTGTTAAAATTTCATTGAACCTGTTTGAATCGGTGAAAATGGCTACATCAATCAATGATCCTCACAATACTGGCTCCTCAACAAAGCCTCCGATGCTTGTTAGGAGTGAGTATAACATATGGCAACGCCGAATGCTCCATCACCTGTCTGTCAATAGTTGAGGTTGTTGGAAATCTGTGGTTCATGGACCATATAAGCCTATGGTGAGTAATCCGGAAACCAATGAGATGGTTTCGAAGAAGAAAGAGCAATACTCAGATGAAGATCTGAAACTGTTTGAAATTGATGCTAAAGCCCATGGAATTCTAGCCATGGCACTGCCTAATGAAATCTATTCTGGACTTATGCATCATGAAACTGCTCATGATCTCTGGGTTGCTCTGAAAGAACAATTTGGAGGAACTGATGAGGTCTTGGCAAACAATAGAGAGATCCTTGCCCAGCAATATGAGACATTCTCTCATAGAAAGGGTGAGTCACTGACTCAACAGTTTGAGCGATTTTCTCGTTTGATATCTGAGCTGAAAATGGTTCAACATGAATATACAAACAGTCAGATGAACAACAGATTCCTCAGATCCCTGCCTGAGAGATGGGACACATATACTATTGTCCTACGCTCCAGTGCAAATCTGGACAATCTATCTCTCACCCAACTTCATGGGAAACTGTTAACATTTGAAAGAGATATAAAATAGAAAAGGAAACTGGCTTCATCTGGGAAGCTCACTGATGATTTTGTACCAGTGAATACTGCTCTGGTTGGTCATGAGTCAGAATATGCTGCATCAGAAAGTTCCTATGATGAGCATATAGATTTCTCTTCAAACAGTGGAGATCATGCTTTTGTTGGTGTTGATAGTAATTCAGGGTGTAGTAGTGATAATTTGTGTTTATTGATGGATGATTTGAAAGGAATTGCTGATGATGATCTGGAAGAGATGGATATTTTAAGCCAAATGGCATTAATCAATATAAGATCTCAAAAATTTTACAAAAGGACAGGTAGAAAATTTCCTGGTCTCTCTGGAAAAAGCAAAGTTGGTTATGACAAGAGCAAGTTAAGGTGTCACAAGTGCCATAGACTTGGACATTTTGCAAGAGAGTGTAGATCATCTGGATCTAACTCTTCTGCACCCTTAGTGACCTTTCCAAGCAATAGCTCACAAAACAAAGGGCAACATTCTACCAGTTCTGATCATCATTCACAAATTCAATCATCTCCTGCATTTTTTGTCCCTCAAGGTCCAATGCCATATCCTTATCCTTGTTTTTACATGCCTCAGTCTAGTCAGGTTCCAGTACCCATAGCTCAGCAACCACATGCCCTACCTGATCCTCAACCATCTCAATCAAATCAACAATCTCAATCTCAATCACATCAAAGTTTTTTCACACCTGAAGTTGTTGACTGGAGTAGCTTACCAGATGATCTTTCTGGTTATCCTGAACAATTGTTTACTGGTGCTGGTCAACATGGGGGTGAAAATCCTTTTGGAAATCTTGCTCTTATGGCCCTGGAGTCAACTGATGGTTCATGCTCAAATGCTTCATCATCACAGGGTTCTTCAGCATGCCATAGAAGCATCTGGTATGTGGACAGTGGAGGATCTATGCATATGACAGGGAACAATTCTCTTCTTCATGACTACTCTCAAGGAAAGAAGGGATTTGTATCTTTTGGTAATGATGCTAAGGGTTACATCATCGGCAAAGGCTTTGTGTCAAATGGTGAGATAAGATTCGATGATGTTAACCATGTGGAGAATCTCAAGTACAACCTGTTGAGTGTCAGTCAAATGTGTGATAAAGGGCATGTTGCACTTTTCACCAGCCAGAACTGTCGGATTCTGTCTTCCAATGTTCTGAGAATGATTGACAAGATATTGGATGAATATACTCTCCTGAAGGCCAACAGGATTGGAAGAGTATATGCCTTAGACTTATCAAAGAAAATTGATATAAAAGGCCATCCATGTCTGTTCTCTAAGGCCTCTCCTCAGGAATCTGAACTATGGCATAGAAGGCTTGGTCATGTGAATCTTAAAAACATGAACCAGCTTATCCATCATGGTTTAGTAAGAGGTCTGCCATTAAGGGAGTTCAAATGTGATGACAACTGTTCTGCTTGTTT
This sequence comes from Flaveria ramosissima, assembly GCA_025215565.1. NCBI lineage: Eukaryota > Viridiplantae > Streptophyta > Magnoliopsida > Asterales > Asteraceae > Flaveria > Flaveria ramosissima. The sequence continues at coordinate 43,062,932 of CM046030.1, forward strand.
AAAAGGAAAGCAACACAAAGTATCATTCCCTCCAATAGAAGAACCAAAGTCCACTGCTTGCTTGCAATTACTGCATATGGATCTTTTTGGTCCAGTAAGAGTGATGAGCATGGCAAAGAAAAAATACTGTCTGGTAATTGTGGATGATTATTCCAGATTTGTATGGACCTTCTTCTTACATTCAAAAGATGAGGCTGTTCAAATCATCATCTACTTTGTGTTGTATGTGGAAAAGCAGTACTCCCTTCCAGTCAAGTGTGTGAGGAGTGATAATGGCACAAAATTTAGAAACCACACACTTGATGAATTCTATTTATCTAAGGGAATCAAGAGGCAGTATAGCATTCAAAGAACTCCTGAACAAAATGGAGTGGTGGAGAGAAAGAACAGGACCCTTATTGAAGCCGCAAGGACAATGTTGGCTGATTCTGGTTTGCCACTAACCTTTTGGGCTGAAGCTGTTAACACAGCTTGCTATGTGCAAAATAGAGTGTTAGTAAATCAGAGGTTGATGAAGACTCCTTATGAGTTGTTACATCATCTGGCCCCTCTGATTTCCTTTTTTAGAGCATTTGGGTGTCCCTGTTACATTCTTAACACAAAGAATCCACTTCAGAAGTTTGAATCAAAGGTGGATGCAGGGTACTTTGTTGGGTATTCATCTACTTGCAAGGAATACAGAGTTTTTAATTGCAGAACAAAGATAGTTGAAGAAACCTTGCATGTAAAGTTTGATGAATCTCCAAAGGACAAACTCCCACAAAACTCTGTGGAGTTATTTGATTTGGACATACTGCAATATGTTTCTTATCAGTCTCCAGCTGTTGCAGATTCTGAGGATCCATCATCTCCTGCAACTAGTCATCCATCTGGTGGTATAAATGAAAGTTTTAGTGATCACCTGCCTAAGTCTACTAAACTTGATATTCCTGTAGCTTCAGCAGTTCCATCCACAACAAATGCTGATGAGATCTCTGAATCCTCTACTTCATTTGAACTGCCATCTCATTCTAGGTTTCAAGAGTCTGAATCAATATCTGTTGCTGCTGAATCTCCTACAAACACTTGCACAGATCTTATTGAGTACCAAGAACTGAAGAATCACCCCATGTCTCAGATCATTGGTGACATCAATGCTGGTGTTTCAACTAGACGTCAATTGTCCAATTTCTGCTTTTATGCTCTCTTCATCAGTCACAAGAGCCAAAGAACTATCATATTGCATTAAGAGACAATGGATGGGTTGAAGCCATGCAACTTGAGCTTCTTCAGTTTCAAAAGCAGCAAGTGTGGGAACTGGTTCCTCTACCCCAAGGTAAGTGTGCAATAGGCACTAAATGGGTGTTTAGGAATAAAACTGATGAAAAAGGTCAAATTGTTAAGAACAAGGCCAGACTGGTTGTACAGGGGTTTTCACAAGAAGAAGGTATTGATTATGATGAAACCTTTGCCCCTATAGCCAGACTGGAGGCAATCAGATTGTTCTTAGCTTATGCTGCTTTCCATAATCTTAAAGTTTTTCAAATGGATGTCAAAAGTGCATTCTTATATGGTAAAATAAAAGAAGAAGTTTATGTGTGTCAACCACCAGGTTTGAAGATCATAAACATCCAGATTGGGTGTATAAGCTTGATAAGGCTCTTTATGGGTTAAAACAAGCTCCCAGAGCCTGGTATGATACACTGTCTAACTTTCTTCTTCAAAACAATTTCACTAGAGGCTCCATAGATAAAACTTTGTTCATTAAGAAAGTAGGCATGCATAAGCTCCTTGTTCAAATTTATGTAGATGATATTATTTTTGTATCTTCTGATCCACAGTTTTGTGATGCCTTTACTAAGTTGATGCAACAAAAGTTTGAAATGAGTGCCATGGGAGAATTACAGTTCTTTCTGGGTTTGCAAATCAAACAAATGGCTGATGAAACTTTCATTCATCAGTCAAAATATACAAAGGTTTTGTTGAAAAAGTTTGATTTACAAAATTGTAAGCCCTGTTCTACTCCCATGTGCAGCACCACACAACTGGATGCTGATCAGAAAGGTAAAGCAGTTGATGAAACTCTTTACAGATGTATGATTGGTTCCTTGATGTACCTTACAGCTTCTAGACCAAACATTATGTTTGCAACTTGTGTCTGTGCTAGATTTCAGGCTACACCTAAAGTATCCCATATGATTGCAGTCAAAAGGATCTTTAGATACTTGCAAGGAACTCAATCTCTAGGACTTTGGTATTCCACTGGGCACTCTTGCAAATTAGTTGCTTTCTCTGATAGTGACTACGCAGGGTGTAAATTAACCAGAAAATCAACCTCTGGTGGATGCCAATTTTTAGGCAATTGTTTAGTTTCTTGGCAGAGTAAGAAACAAACTTCAGTTGCTACATCCACTGCTGAAGAAGAGTACATTGCTGCTGCAAGTTGTACATCTCAGGTACTCTGGCTTCAGAATCAATTACTGGATTATGACATTACAGAGACTAAGACTCCTTTACTGATGGACAGTGCTTCAGCTCTTTGTATTGTTAAGAATCCTGTCCAGCATTCTAGGACCAAACATATTGAGCTCAGACATCATTATATCAGGGATTGTTATGAAAAAGGTCTGATTGATCCAAAGTTTGTTCCTAGTGCTGATGAGCTTGCAGATATATTTACTAAGCCTTTGGACAGTGCAACTTTCCAAAATCTAGTGCTAAGGCTTGGTATGCTGCAGCTAGAATGATTTGACAACTACTGATGATCTCAGTTCACAAGTACTGATGAGCATTAGTATACAGCTGTCAAAAATAAGTATTGATAAGTTATTTTATCTTCAGCAGTTTTCATAACTACTGAAGACTAAATTACTTAAAAGTACTGAAGTTCTTTATTTGTTGAAAAGTACTGATGTAGTTACAACTACTGATGTCTGTTCTAACAGATAAGTACTAATGACCAATGAAACATCTGAAAATCAGATAGTCTGCTGAGTAAGTGTTAAGGTCAATGAAACAACTGAGATCGTGAATTGACGACAACAACTGATGAGAAATTTTACTCTTCAATTGTTTCCAACAACTGCTATTTCATTTCAAAACAACTGTAGCCAAAACCAAGTCTTCAGTAGTTTCAAACTACTGATGACTAACACCAAGTCTTCAGTTGTTTACAACATCTGAAAGTTAAAACCATGTCTTCAGTCGTTTTCTAACAACTGATGACTAACACCAAAACTTTCAGTTGTTTTCTTTCAGCCGCTTCATAACCTATAAATACCTTACCCTAACTTCAAACCTTTCATAAGTCGTTTTCCGAACTTTCATCTTCCATTAATGGCGACCATGCAAATCAAACCACGACACAACTGTGTTGCCTACCTCACAAAATCGGCCTTTTGGACTAAGTTTGATGCTGCCATTGATCTGATGGTTGATTCCCCGTATCAAACTGCTTTTCTTCTGAATCCAACCATCTATCCCGATACCCTTCGCCAATTCTGGACAAATGTCACTGTCCATACTGGTGAGAATGATGTTGCGATCACTCTCCAGTCGTTTGTAAACCAGAAGAAGGTGGTAATCACTTCTGCTATCATTCGCCAAACCCTAGATCTGAATGATGCCACCTTTGTCACCAAATACCCGAAAGGCACCACTGATCTATCATTCATCAACCATGGGTATGAGGGCGACCTAAGTGCTACCACAATTCTGAAGAAGTACTTCCATGATGCTGAACGCCTAATCTTTCATATGATCAATGTCTGCCTTGCCCCCAAAACCTCTTCATGGGATCAAATGTCATCCAGGTGGCAGCAGGTATTGTATTCTATCCTTGAACGCCAAAGCTTAAATTTTTCTAAAAATATATTTTTGGAATTAAAAGATCTGGCAATGAAACCTATGGCTAACAGATGGATATTATATCCAAGGTTTCTTATGGCCATAATCATCAATCAATTAAAATCTGACGGCCTTGTTGGCCTTGGAGTCCCTGCTATGGTAGTTTTGCCTGAGGTATACTCCAGGCACAACTCTAACCCACAACTCAAAGAGGCTGCCAAACTGCTAAAACCCAAGCAGAGGGAACCCACAACCTCATCCTCCAGATACAAAGTCCCCTCCACACCACGATCCAAACAAACCAAAAAGGCTACTCAGGGAGTTGAGTCCCCTGATGATGCCCCTGCAACACAAAGGCAGGATTGAAACTACTGGTAGTAATCCCCTTGTAGTTTCCAAGACTCTACCAGCTGAAACCGCTCAGGTATCCTCTCAACAGGATCCTGATGCAACCAAAAATGGGGAAACCACATTACTGGAATCTCTCTCACTTGAGAAGATTACCATTGAAGAGCACCATTCACCCTAGGTGCAATCTTCTTCACACTTATCTCCCACTGAAACCACCACTACAAGCCCAACTGTGATTTTTGCACAAGTGCTGACTCAACTACATTCCTCTACCCCTCCCCAAAAACCTATTACCACTAGGAAAACCTCAACAGTTGAGGGAGAGGATTATAATGTGGCTGATAACCCACAGCACAGGGATTACAGAGTTCAATCTCCCTGTGTAGAGGAGGAGATTCGAACATCTGGTGAGGCTGCCTCTTCTCCTGTTTCAGCACATGAACAGGATGAAGGTGGTATTATCTCTAAGACCTCACCAGAGGCAACTGCCAATGAAGGACATAATCCTGAGGCAGGAAGTCCCCAGTTCCAAGAAATAGGGGCACATATGAATACTGATCTACACTCAGCACATGTTCATCCTGATTTAATTAGGAGGTCAGATGATTCAGCAAAGACTGATGATGACCTGGGCTTTTTCTTTGATGTTCTAGCCCACAACACCATTCTTGAGGCTGAGGTATGCAGACTACAAAAACTGCTTGCCAAATCGTCTCAAGAATCAAGTCCATCTGCCTAAATTCACCCACAGATGGCAGCTTCTTCTGAAGCTCTCCCAAACACTGAGCCACTCCCAACAACTGTGCCACCAGCCTCTGTTTCAGGCACCATTTCTCAGAGACAGAACCCCTCTGAGCAAATGGTTGCTGCCTTTCAATCCTCCTTACCTCTCATCACTCCCATCATCACTAACATTGTGCATCATGCCATTGATGAGAGGCTTTCCTCAAATATTCAAACCTTAGTTGATGATGCTATTTCTAAGAGACTTTCTGACATTTAAACCCCTGAACTCAATGCAACCAAAAAGGGGGAGTCTAAGTCAGTGAAAGCAGACAAAAGAAAGAGAGTTGATTAGGAAGAAGAAAAAGAGAAGAAAGAAAAGGAGATGATCACATACAAGAGAAAGAAGAGTGTTGAACAGACTGAAGATGAGAAAAAGTTAGAAGAACTGATCAAAGAAGCTGATGAGCAACATAGCAGATCTATGGATAAGATCATTGATCAACTCTTCAGACAAGGTTTTGACACAACCAAACTTGACTCTGAAATTAGAAGGCTAGAGATTCAAGAGATTGAGCATAGATGGGCAAGTTGTAATGAGAAAGAAAGGGAAAGGCTGGAAGCTATGATAAGATTCATATCAAAGCATTTGGGAAAATCAATCATTGAAGTGAAGTCATGGTCCAGAGACAGTATTTTGGAGATAACCACCAGAATCTGTTCTTCTGAAGTATTCAACAAAGGATTGATCATAGAAGCTCTTGATGAAGCTGGTGCTGGGAAAAGGTCTGATATGGCAAAGTTATCCAAAGCCTCACTCACAACCAAGATGCTAGAGCAGCCTGTACAATCTCCCACACCAAAACAACCAACTTCACAACCCTCAAAACCAACTCCTTTACCCAAGAAACCTACTCAAACAAATACCAATGATGCACCCAAGAGGAAGAGAAGGGTGTTGAGGATGGAAGAAGAAGAAGAAGATGATGAGGATGATAGTTTGCCAATCTCTGCTGTTCTAAAAACAAAGATGCCTGAGCCCAGGAGTCAACCAACAACAATCACACCTGACATCCAAAGGCAAATGGTAAAAGTGAAACTTGAAGAAGAAGAACAGCACAAACAACATGATGAGCAGCTGTTAAGGATGGTTGATAAAGAGTTTCCTAAGTCTTCATCCATACAAGCTATGAAGAAACATGCTCAAAGGTTGTATGCTCTCAGATTCACATTTCAATATCAGAAAGAGAAAGTGAGAATTTGGCCTGACCCCAGAGTAAGTGACAGAATTCATAAAAAGAATATTCCAAGTCGATACAATGGCCAAGTAAAGAAGACTGTAGATGCTGTGATAATGCTGGCCATTGTAGTGTCACCCTGGGAAATCCTTGATGAGTTCAAGAGAGCTTACAAGTCTAAGATGACTCCACAAACTTTACTAGAAAACAAAATGGTGAAGAAGGGGTTGATTTACAAGAAGCTTGAAGAAATAAGAAGAAATGAGCTCCAGTTGTTACTTGAAGGTACTCATCCTGATGAGTTTGCATACAGAGAAATAACTACTGTGGAGCTAAAGAATGGAAAGAATGTTAAATACTTATCAGAGTACTATAGGCCTGAGTTCTTCTTTGAAAGTGAAGCTGAAGAACTCACAATGGAAGAAAAAGTTGTATTACTTGAGGCCTATGTTAGAGAGTCTTACAGACTCATCATTGGGAAGTAGGTCTCATGAATAGGGTAACAACTCTGTGTCCAATTCCCCAATACAGAGTTCCCATTCATCCTTTGCCAATCAAACTTTCTAAAACCTCTTCCCTGGCCTGAGCTTAATTTGGTGATTTCTGAGCTGATCCAGAAAATGTTTCTGCCAATAAGTGGGACTTCAATAATCTTAAAGGTTTTGGCTGCATTGGTTCAGGGGGAGTTTGTTGGACCAAAAGAACCAATGAGCCAGATCAAAAAAACCTTTAAGTCCCACAGACATCATAACAACTAAAGTGGTCTACAACAGCTGAAGACAAAGTCTGAAGACAACTGCTGAAGACAAAGTCTGAAGACCAAGTTCTCAGAAGTTGTCACAACAGCTGAAGTAGTTCTTTTCAGTAGTTGTGATGGTTTACTTTTCAGTTGTTTGTAATCAGTAGTTTTATTTTATGTAAAACATCTGAAGTTCTTACACTTCAGATGTTATAACTTCTGTAGTTGTAATTTTAGCTTGTACTTAGCTTTTTGTGAAGGTGTCCTCAGTTGTTGTGGACATCTTCAGTAGTTTAGTCTACTTTCAGTTGTTTGTATAAATCAGTTAGATGTCACTATCAAGTGACATCAGCTGACGTCACATTCCTTTATAAAAGGAATGTTGACCTAATTGTTTTGGTAGAGAAGCTTATGCGTGAATGAAAATATTCTCTTTGCAGAAAACTGTCTCTCTCTATAATCGTCACTGTTTGATTGAATATTCATATTATTCTTGCTTAAATTTCGTCTAATTCTTGTTCTATTCCGCTGCAAATCTTAATCTAATTGGCAAACTAGATCCTGATCCTTTCAAGAACAATCAGGAGGAACAGGTTCCTACTACTGCAAGTCCACAAGCATATGACGTTGATGCCTCTGAGTCTTCGGAACCTCACACTCCTACTGTCTCAGATCCGGAACCAAACGTTCATAATCTTGATTTTGAGGTAGTTGTTCCCACCACTCCTGGATCACGCCTCAATGTCTATCATCCTTTGGACAATGTCATTGGGGATGTCAGATCAGGAGTTCAGACAAGAAATCAGCTATATTCAGCTGATTATGCCTCGGTAATAGAAAAGGGATACCTTCACGATGGTGCATATCGGTGTTTTATGTCTCAGTTTGAGCCAAAATACGTCAGTGAAGCCCTAAGTGATGAGGCATGGGTAAGTTCCATGCAAGAAGAACTTCTTCAGTTCAAGAAGTTAGGTGTATGGACACTAGTTGATAGACCTAAAGGTGCTAAGGTCATTGGCACCAAATTGGTCTTGAAATGTAAGAAAGATGACCAAGGTGTCATAATCAGGAACAAGGCTCGACTTGTAGTTCTAGGATTTTGACAAGTCGAGGGAGTTGATTACAATGAAGTAATTGCACCTGTGGCGAGATTGGAAGCCATCCGTATCTTCCTAGCCTATGCCTCTTACATGAAGATTAAAGTCTATCAACTGGATGTAAAGAGTGCATTTCTTCATGGTGAAATCCTGTAAACAGTGTATGTTAGTCAACCCGAAGGATTTGAGGATCCATATCATCGGGACAAAGTTTACAAACTGAATAAGGCTCTCTACGGGCTTCACAAAGCCCCAAGAGCATGGTATGAAAAACTCTCAACTCACCTTGTGAAACATGGATTTCGCAGAGGTGTAATTGACTGTACACTGTTCATCAAAGAAAAGGATGGTGATCTACTGCTTGTTCAGATTTATGTTGATGACATAATCTTCGGCTCCAAGAACGAAGACTTAAGGCAGAATTTGAAATGAGTGCCATGGGAGAGATGAAGTTCTTTCTCGGGTTATAGGTGGATCAAACACCAAAGGGGATATTTCTACATCAGACCAAGTATGTAGGGGATATTGTCAGTCGGTTTGTCATGGAGAATGCTTCCGCAGGTGGGACTCCACTTGCTACAAACCATGATGTAACACCCGACGAGAATGGTGATCTGGTCGATGCCACCATGTACCGAGGAATGATTGGATCCCTCATGTACCTCACTGCCTCAAGACCTGATATCATGTACACGACGTGTCTTATTTTCAAGATATCAGGCAAAACCAAAAGTTAACCATCTTATAGGGGTCAAGAGAATATTTCGTTATCTGAAGGGTACACCAACACTTGGGTTGTGGTATCCTCATGACGATGATTTTGAGCTTACCGCGTATAGTGACTCTGATTATGGCGGCTGCAAAATGAACTACAAATCCACCTCAACAGGTTGTTAATTCTTAGGGTGAAGATTAGTCACATGGTAGTGTAAGAAGCAGACATCAGTTGCATTGTCAACTTGTGAAGCTGAATAGGTTGCTGCAGCAAGCTGCTGTTCTCAAATCATCTGGATTCAACAGCAGATGCGGGACTACGGTTTGCAATTTTCTAACACTCCTATATTTGTTGATAATACTGCTGCAATAGCCGTTACAAAAAATCCGATCCAACATCCTAAGACCAAACACATCGGTATTAAATATCACTTTATACGTGATTGCTTTGAAAAGAATTTAATCGATGTTGTTAAAATAAATACGGATTTTCAACGCGCTGACCTCTACACAAAAGCCTTTGATAAACCACGTTTTCGATATTTGTTAGAGGTCAACGGCGTTAAAAAGAAAAGTGATGTCATTCCAGAGGATGAAAATGCTTAGTCCGACAACATTTTCTTTTTATTTTCTTTTATTTTTCTTATTTTAATTTCCTGTCTCGTTAAAATCCAAAAACGAAAAAAAATATTTTCGGTTTTAGAATTTTAGGGGGAGAATAGGTTAAATTAGTATTAAATTAGTTGTTTTAATTTCAGTACTTAAAAAAACGAGAAAGGACAGTCTACCTAACAGAAATGAGATCGTATCTGTGATACTGATTCAATGTTTATGGAAAATGATAGTACACAGGAACAAAGAGTTTAGGACTTTAAAAGAACTTAACTAATTAAGATGCAAAATTCGAAGTATAAGTCTGAGTAGTCTAAGCAAAATAAAAGAAAATTTGATAGTAAAACTAGTATGCTAATAAGGTAACATAAAGAAAGTAGACCCAGAGGTTGCATGTTCATTATATGATGTGTCGGTAGATTCAACACAATAGATGAGTAGACCTCATTGGTGACTTACATTCAAACTAAATTGTTCAACTTGCTGTGGGTTCCCATCTTATCCCTGGTTAACACAATCAACGTAGTTCCAATAAGGGGTAACGAGCAAATAAACGCCACAAATGTGTGCGGATGACCATAAAGAGAGCAAAGCACGAAAAAAAAAATTTGTGTAAGCGCTATCAAGCTGATAACAAATGTTGTTGGTGCGTTACATACAAAAAGAAAAGAAAAATGCTCTCACAAGAAGATAGGTTGTGTGCCTCTCTGCTGTGCAATGGCACTGACCTGAGGATAAGCATAACCTAAATATTCTAGAATACATTGTTGTTTGCGCCTCTCTGCTGTGCGATGGCACTGACCTGAGGCTTGGCATCTCTTTGAAAGCTCTGAGAATAGTTTCTTTTTGTCAAAACACCCGTAGACCGCTCAAAAAATCTCCTGAGGAATGTTGATTACCATATAAGCGTGGGATCCACACATGTTTGTTGAAATAATTAAACCTTAATTCATCACCAATGAGTGTCAAAAATCTGTGTATGGATTTAAGAGGACAAGTATACTGACACTCATCGTGAGCAGCAACTCTTGAAAGTCCAAATCAGTGTGTGCATCTTATAGCTCTAGTATGATTTCCTAAACTTGCTAATGACTCTCGATGAAAACAAGAATCTAGTATCAAAAGGCTTTGGTAACATGTCCCAAATGATTTGATTACCTGTATGATTCCATAATGAATCGTTCCAGTTATGGTCACAATAACTTGAAGCTGTACTGTTCTAGAAAGAAATCTGCTAGATATCTATCTTAAAATTTCAACCTCACACAAAATCACAAAAATATGTTCAGTTTTATCTCTTAGTTATAGTTGTTTTATTTTGTTTAACTTTTTAGCCAATTTAGTTTTATACGTCAGACTATGCCGTGGAATTCAATCTGGGAGTTAATCACTTAAAAAGGGTCACGTCTGAGGTGACCACACGTGTTTTAAATGTAAAATGGGTCACATCTGAGGTGAGAAAAGTTTTTGTTTAAAAGGATCACGATTGAGGTGATCAAAGGTTTTCTAAGTTAAAATGATCATGTCTGAGATGATCGAATGCTCAAAATGTTTATTCAAAAGTTAACAAGGGCTAAGTGTTGAAATGTCATAAGGTCAAACTCATAAGTATGAACCATTCGCACAACTGGACCATAAGTATGGACCAGTCGTATGATTGAATCATACTTATGAACCAGTCAGCCGAATGGAGCATGAGTATGAACCATTCACCCGACTGGAGTCTAAGAATGAGCCAGTCGCCTGATTGGGGTTGACCGAATGAGTCAGTCGCCCGACTAAAACCCAGTCGGCCGACTGAATTTGACCGACTGAACCAATCGCACGACTGAGATCCAATCGCACAAATGATAAGAGCAAATGGATCCAGTCGCCTGATTGAAATCAGATTTAGTATAAATAGGGCTAAAGTCGGCCGCATATGCTCATCACTCCTCATTCGCCCTAAAATCGCCCGATAGTGTCGTTACTCTGCCCGATTTTCTACTGACCTTGCTTGACTACAAATCGCTATATTCTGATGATTGCCAGTGTTTATACAGGTATAATGCGGTGCAATCTACTCAAATGGCAATCAATGAGTACCCTAAATGACTGAATTCAACCCAAAAATAGAACCGAGACTTAGTTTGACAAATTAACTAATAAAACTAAGCATTTTGTGAAATAGACAGTTATTAGGAGTTATATCGGTCACTTGTGAGACAAATGAGCCAAACCACGATGTCTAACACTAAATTTTTTTCAAAATTGGAATTTGAATTGAACAGACAGTCTGTCATGCAAATGGAAACCCTGATGAACTTCAATCGTATGACTGAGCTGAGCGAATGACTCAGTCAGCCGAATGAACGAGGCGTATGAGCTCAGTCACCTGACTGACCCCAGTCGCAGGCTCAGTCGCCCGACTGAACTCAGTCGCAGGCTCAGTCGCCCGACTGAACCCAGTCGCATGCTAAGTCGCCCGTCTGAAGTCAGTCGCATACCAAATCAACAGACTGAACTCAATCGTATGATCAATCGCACGATTGAACTAGACTGATCTCAAACAGTTTAAAGTGAAATGGTTTCTGTTATGTGCTGATCTAATATGTATGTGTCTTCTGTTACAGATTCATGGCAGATCGGTGGATCATAAACACCAAGCACAATATTTGTGCTCACTTGGATGCCACCTCTTGTAATGCTGCCGAGTTTGCTGGTATTATAGTATTCCTAAAGAGATCGAGGATATATAGAGCGATATCTACACCTTGCACACCCTATAGGTCGATACAGCACGCCTTCTAGGAAGGTGCTTCCGTTGACTGATCGACTGAGCCCTACAGTATACGTAGCTCCATAGTTGGCCAGGAGATTGAGATCACCACAGCTGATCTGAGATGTGTTCTTGATTTGGGAGATGATGCTGCTTACCCCACCAGACTACATCCTCTTACCGTAAGGGGACGGTTTCTTCGGATGAAGTACACCCGGGACATCAACATATGTGTGCTCAGTAAAAGCAATCTGTGTCCCCAGTTCAAGTACCTAGTTCACGTTATACTGAAGTGCATTGCTTCGAGAAGGGGGGGATTTGATGACTTATCGGACCAAATCCAGAATGCCTACGTGGCACTGGTGCTGAATCACCCCTTCAGCTTCTCCAACATGATTTTCTCCTACCTGATCGAGAATATAGAGGCAAAAGGCAAAGAGGGCTTCTGCATGTACCCGAGATTTTGCAGATGATCATCGACAAGAAGCTTCCTTCTTTGCCTAAGGAGAGCCATGATGCTGTATCACTTGAGGTGATGGATGACACCACATTGGGCCGCATGAAGGTGTACAGGGGAAAGCAGGTTAAGCCCCCTGTGAGGAGACTGTTCGGGCACCTGGCCCGGGAGGATTACGTGGCACTGGCAAGGCGTAAGTGGCGTCACGAGGAGAGTGACTCAGATGTTGAGCAGATTGCTCTTCCATCCAACGACTCCGATGATGATGACAGTGGCGATGGTGGAGACTCTGGCCTCGCTTCATCTAGGGCCACCACTGCACATGTTACACCTCCACCACCCACTCATGGAGATGCCACCACAGCCAGTTTCCATCAGGATTTCAGACCTGATGAGGAGGAGGAGAGTGATGATGAGCCATTAACGAGAAGGGTGGGCAGCAGGGTGGTTGCCACCAAACATGGGATAGAGGCGGTTGGAGGACGCCAAGCTGAGTCTGGGGAGACCACTAAAGATCCTACTTATATCCCAGACCAGCTCCGCATCCCAGGGGGAGCATCCTCCTCGAGGGGTTCGAGGAACAAGAGGATGGCTCAGCCCACGGGATGAAGCCGAAAAGACGGAGGTTCACGCTGATTTCCACCTCAACCACCACTGCCACCATATCTACCACAACCACCACTACCACCATTCCACCCACCACCATTACTACCACAGCCACTCCACCACCTATCTACACTCAACCACCTATCTACACCACTTCCACCACCACTACAGCTTACCCATCACCACCCACACATATACCACCACCCATATTCACCACTACCACCACTAGCCACCAAGCCGGTCCCTCTTCCAACACCACATTCACTACTGGATCTACTCTACCCTCTAGTGGAGTTGAGGAACAGCTGTCAGCACTAAATCGTATGGTGCTGAAGCTGTTGGCTGCCGATGACGAGAAGACTGCTCAGCTACGACAGCTAATGGAGCTAACTGCTGCCTAATCACAGCAGATCTCTCATCAGGCTCAGGAGATCACCCAACTCAAAGAGCATAAAGCTGAATCAGCAAAGAAGATTGAAGAGTTGGAGACATCTAACAGGTCTATCATGCTCAAGCTTAAGGGATCAAAAGAAGAGCCTCTGAACATCAGAGAAGATGATGTAGATGATGGTGAGGATGATGAGGATGATGATGATGATGAAGAGGATGATGAAGAGGATGAGACAGAGGGAGGAGAGGATGAGAGTGCAGGAGATAGAGGAGATGATGAAGAAGGAGGGGATGCATCTGCATCGGGTACCACACAAGCAAGAGAGAGGCGGACTAAGAAAAATCAAGATCAGGGTGCCACAACATCAGCCCCGACTGCAGAAGAGCATATGATTCAGGACAAAAGTAATGATTAGACGTTTCTGTATTTTGAACTTTTGTGTAATTGAATCATGTATTAAAACTCATGTAATGAATATTTATGTATATATTGATTATTTAACTATCTTGATTATCTACTAATGAGTGATGTGTTACATGTTTTAAATCAAGCAGATCCATAATATCAGCGGGATGAATACGATGTTGCTCCCCTTCAGCAGATCAAGTCTCAACTCACAATGATACTTGATCTGCAAGGGATCCTCAGGAGGTCTGTGAGTTAAAATCCTGAAGAAGGAGAAATAATTCACGATCTTACTAATAAGCAACTGGCTGAAATGTTCCGACTGAAATCAGATGAGATCGTGAAGGATGCTCCTACAGTTGACATGGGTAGTGACGATGAGCCTAACGATGTGGATGAGATTGAGATTGAAGACGTCACGGCACAACATTATCCAGAGTATGCTGACAACGAGGGAAATATAGTCCCCAATCTGGGTGACACTCTTGTCAGTGATACATTTGAAACACTGGATAAGATGGAGCAGGAGTCGGAAAAGAAGGAAGATCAAGCCCAAGCCTCAAACGCCGATATCAACATCAAAAAGGCTGAATGGGCGGCATGTTTTGTAGAGATCAGAGCCCAACGCAGTGCTCCAAAGCCTAGTACCTACACCAAGCTCTATAAAGTGAAGAAGCATCTGAAGGTGTCAGGAAAGATTATAGCATGGGCATATTTTGATGATCTAAATGTTTATGCTATCAAGAGAGAGAAGGGAATCGAGTACTTCAGATACCCACATGATCTGAAGACTCTACCCGGTTTTGAGCTTAACCAGCTGGCCAAATTGAAGCTGTTATATGCTGACCCTCGAAAGATGTCTGGATGGTTTGAAGCAACTTTGAATAGAGAGTACCACACCAGGTGGGTCAACTTCAAACCTCAACAACCAACGAGGTATATCAGAAGATCTAAAGTTGATGCCATTACTGGGAAGCCAAAGATTGTGCTGAAAAGGAGTCCTCCGCGCACGATGTCGAGTATCCCTCTAAGGGAAATGCCTCAGGACTTCACTCCACAGTTTAAATGGTGGTACTATGATTGGAGAACAGGTGAGGCGGTCATAGTTTTGAACAGAGCTGGAAATATGAAAACAATCAGGGAGTTTGACCTAATGTGGCTCACTAACTTGTCAGCTAATGATGTTTACACCTTATACAAGTTGCCACTGTTCTATGACGCGCAAGACATTGTACAAGCCCTCTAGTTTCAAAATGTTATAAGGCTCTGTTTCGCATTTGAGATACATGCTGGAGCTAAAAGAGAGGAGATACAAGAAGTTTGAAAAATTGATGAAGAATGTTAGACAATAGAGTAAACTAGGTCCAAGGGGGAGTTTGTAGATACATGTGTACCTAGTTTAGGAGCTCAAATGTAAAACGTCTTTTAGTTCTTACATATATGTAATAGCATGGGTACTGAATGAAATACAATGTGTGATTGTGCTTATAATGTTGAATATTTCATTGCTTATTATGTAATAACGCATGGTTGAACTAACTATATAGGTTTGTGGTTATTTACATAGATCTTAGTCAAGAATGATTGAGAAATATGTTTAAACTTAGTCATGTGAAGTTCTTATGCGAATGGCCCATGCTAATGGACCATACGCATGAACAACTTCATGCTAATGAACCAATCACACGACTGAACCAGGAGACTGGATCAGTCGCACGATTGTGACATGAGATTGACTCAGTCGCACGACTGAAGCCTCAGTCGTGCGGATGGAACAATCGTATGACTCAGTCGCACGACTGAACCATACTAATGGTTCAGTCGCACGAATGAGAAACCCTAACCTATAAATGCCACTTAATTCGTGGAAAAACGTAACAATTCGAATCCCTACGTACTAAATCGTACCCTAGCCATCCAGAGACCTCAGAGAACCTGTTCCAAGTTCATAGATCGCACTGAATCGTATTGCAATCGTTCTTAACGTTGAGATTCATTCTAAGATCAATTCTACGTGTGTTCTCACTAATTGGATCGCTTATCAAATAGGATTCCGCACTATTTGAGTTGGTATACGCATAAATCAGTTAGTACTCCGTCCCGTACACGGTCCCTAACACAAGGGGGTCGGTTTATAGAGATTTGGTAGAATTTACAGTTTAGTCCTCCAAGTTCAAGAATTTATAATTTATACCCTAAAGCTTATTTTCTTACATTTATTGACTTTTATGGCCAAATATCAGATATTTGGAGTTAAGTAATACATCTTAAATAAGTTAAATTCCCAAATTTTCAGAATCTTGATTCGGATCTATTATACTTATATTTTACGTCACCGATACGGTAAAACCGAAGGTTTTTAACGGTTATGTATTAAATATTATGGTTTTAAGTCTTTAAATCTTTAAATATTATTTTAAGTCTTTTGATAGGTTTTATAATATGTTGAGAATGTATTTTTAAGCCTCTTTTAGTTGAAAGCCTCATTTTTAGGTTTAACCCGTTAAAACGCATTTTTACTCGAAATTGTCTGTTCAAAAACTTGTTTGACCATATTTTCACCATATTTAAGTTTTATAGTTCCTAACTTACTAAAATAATATGGTTTCCATCTATTTTTGGTTTATCCTTTTATTTCCAAGATTTTCTTCCAAACGTTACCCGGTTAATACTTGTTTTTAACTAAAAATTCCATTTAAACTTTTCTTTGTCCATTTATTCAACAAGTCGGTCCATACCACTTTATCCACCATTTTTGAGCCTAGAATACTTTTTAACATGGTCATTCCCAAATTTCACCTATTTTTAAAGTTGTTTTACCACCTTTCGGGTCCCCGAATAAGCTCAAAATGCCTACAATCCCAACTTTTATTATTTTTCAGCCATTGACATCACCTCATACACCTAATAACACCCCCCAAAACTTACTGAAATAATGATTCTAACTTATGGGTTTAACATATAACCAAAGAAAAAGTTGTAGATAAGTGATTTCACCATTTTAACCCATTACACATGTGTAAAACGTTATAGATCATGCTTAAACATTACCAAATCCTTTTATAACTTTCAAAACAGGTTACTAAAAGGTTTGAAAACTATTTTCGAGCATGTTACATGCTTTACTTTGGAGAGTTACAAAATATGAAAGTTAGATGGTGCAAAAATCACCCAAAAAGAGGGTTTTCATGGTGTAACTCGAGTTCCACCTATAGAATCACTAACATATCGAATGAGATACCTTCAAGGATGTTAGAAGCTCCTCAAGAACAAGGTGATAGCAGTAGGCTTCTGTTAGAACAAAGAAAGTAAGGTTTTTGGTGGATAAAAGAAAGAATAACACATGACATAGCTTGTTTCGGGTAAGATGAAATTTACTCTTTGTATGGTTCATGATTTGGAGAGTGTAGAGAGATAAAATGATCTGGAAATCTTCGAACAAGGGCTGGAGAATTCGAACTTGATGAAACCGTGAATCAAAAGCTCACAAGATAGCACTTTCTTGCTAGTTTGAAGCTTGACCTATGATGTTTGATGATGTTCTTCAAATGTTATGGCTGGAATGGTGATGGAACAATGGGTGTGTGTGTGTTTCTTCTAGAGAGAATCCTAGAGAGAAGAGAGAAGGAGGAGAGTGTGAGAATGAGGGGTGTGTGAGTTGATTGCATGAAATGGGAGTGGAGGAGAGGGTGATGGTGTCTAGTGGAAGAGATGGGAGGGGATTGGTGGTCAAAGGGGCGGCCGATTTGGAGTGTAGTGGAGGTGTTTTGATTTAATTTTTAATAGTAAATGATATTATGTAGTGTTATTTTGTAGTGTAGTGTAGTATTTTTGATGGTAAACACTAGTTAGTTGTTAAGCATTAAGCATGCATATGTGTGTTTCAACCGTGAATTATGTGTATATACACACATTTTAATTGTTTCAATCAAGATTTAATTTTTGCAAGGGTGACTAATTGACTTTCCCGGAACACGAAGTTACTCATGCTAAGGCTAGATTTAGCTAAATCATCTCAAATAGCACATGAAATAACAAAAATGACAATAGTAGCAATAACAATAATAATGCTAATACCAATAATAATAATGATATTAACATTAATATTAATTGTATGGGTAATGATGCACGAGGTTAAAGGTTAGAATTATAACCTAGAGGTCGGTTGTTACATTTGGTAACTGGAATGCCAAATAAATTTTACAAGTGATGATCACTGTGTTACATGTCTGAAAGGAGAGCAACACAAGGTGTCTCACAAACCAAAGGAAAAGAACTCCATCACTACTCCCCTACACTTATTACACATGGATCTATTTGGCTCCACTAGTGTAATGAGTCTAGGAACGACCTCATACTGTTTGGTGATCATAGATGACTTCACAAGATTCACTTGGGTCTTTTCCTTAGAACTAAGGATGAGACTC
Organism: Flaveria ramosissima; assembly: GCA_025215565.1. Taxonomy (NCBI): domain Eukaryota; kingdom Viridiplantae; phylum Streptophyta; class Magnoliopsida; order Asterales; family Asteraceae; genus Flaveria; species Flaveria ramosissima. Next base: position 43,081,275 of record CM046030.1, read on the forward strand.
CTAAGGTCTAGAAGAACTTCATTCTGAAAATTAAAATCAATATGATCACAAGGTCAAGACCATAAGATGTGATCAAGTAACTAAATTCAAGAACCAAATCCTTGACAAATTTTATGATGAAAAAAGGTATTACAAGACAATATAGTGCTCTCAGTACTCCTCAGCAAAATGGTGTTTCTGAGAGGAGAAGCAGGAAACTTATTGAAGCTGCAAGAACCATGCTGTTTGACTTTAAACTACCCATCACCTTCTGGGCAGAGGCTATCAACACTGCCTGCTATGTTCAAAATAGAGTTTTAGTAGTTAAGACTCATGGTAAGACTCCTTATGAGCTGCGCCTCAAAAGGAGATCTTTTATTGGTTTTCTCAGATCATTTGGATGTCTTTGTACCATCTTTAATACCAAATATCAAATAGCCATATTTGATGAGAAAATCAGATGATGGACACTTTATTGGATATTCTTCCCAAGCTAAGGCTTATAGAGTATACAATCTCAGAACTAGAGTAGTTGAAGAGTCGGCCAATGTGACCTTCAATGAGCAAACTCCCAGTGTAAAAGGTTATTGTCGTGATTGGTTATTTGATCTTGATTGAGTTACCAACTATTTTAACAAATCATATGAGAATGTTTCAGGACCCACAGATATCTTATCAACTGGAGATCCAGACCCAAGAATATTTGAGCTGAGAAGACCAAACAATCATACTACTTCAACTTTAGGGGTAACAAATCCTTTAGATAGAGTTCCTATCAGCACAACCTTGACAAATCCAGCTGATACATCTGAGATGCCTATAAATTCCAGCTCAGAGGCACAAAACTCAAATGAAGGAGTTTTAAATGTAAGAGGAAATGGTAGTGGTAATAGTGACTAACAATTTCTTAATACTGATGTAACACCCCGAAAAGTCAAAACGAGTCATCAAGGATAATGGGCTTAATTATTGGGTATTTAATAAAGGTAGAAAATGGGTTATGGGCTAAATTAGGCTTATGGGCAAGATCCTAAGTGATTAAGGGCCCATAATCAGCCCTTTAACCCACCTAATCAGCCACCATCTTCCTCATTTGAACCCTAGCCACCCAAATTCATAGAGAGAGAAAGTAGAGAGAGAAAGTGAATAAAACTCAAGATTTGGAGCTTCAAAGGTTAAGGGATTGAAGATCTGAACGATTGAGCATCAAACCATAAGAAAGGAGCAACAAATCCAGGTAAGAATCGACCTCTAAACCCTTCTGTAGATCAAACCCGGATTCTAGGGTTTGCGTTTTGAAAAGTTGCAAAGAATCATATAAAGGTCACATTTTTACGTATGAAAACATGTATAAAGCTAAAATATAGCCTCATGGTTGATAAACTAAGAAATTGGACGTAAAAAGTTGCGATTTTGGGTTAAAAACGGGCTGATTCGTAATTTTTATGCGATCTACGAAACTGTCTGTGCATCCAGCGAAATTGCATATTCAAACTGCGAAACTGTGGGTTTTCTGCGAAACTATAGTTTCGCAGGTAATTTTGCATCCATGGAATTCCAACGAAAGTTGGGCGAAACTGCCATGCGAAACTGGCAGCGAAACTGTCAGCGAAACTGCTTTTCTGGCAACGAAATTAGCAGCGAATTTAGGCAAAAATTAACCCCTTTAAGTGTTAACTTATCTGCAGACTGTGTAGTGTGATCCTAGCCTAGAAAGCTTAGTTTAGAAGTTACTCACGGTATCCAGGTGAGTTCTAGATCTCCTGTTTATAAGTTTTTCTATGTTTTTAGGTTATTATGCATACTAAATATACGTTTTTAAATGACCTAGATTTTATGAGGTTTTAACAGAAAGATCGATTTTTCTATAAGGAAATATGCTATATAAATGTTTAAACATAAAAATTTTTCGCGCTGACCTGGCAGCCTGGCCCCACTAGGGGCTGCTGCCCCTAGGACCCCGCTGTTAGGGGCTGCCGCCCCCGAACCCCCGCTGTCTCGCGGTGGGTCAGTGATGTTTTTATGATGACATGTACTTGATATGTTGTGTTGTTTATCTGTAAAGTATTATATATTAAAGTGGGAGATGATATTAATGAAAAGTGAAACTTAATGAATGTTACCCCCGGGCCCATTTGATGATAAAAAGTCATGGAAGCACTATGATCGACTTCACTTACGTGAGTCTGATGTATGATGATTGATCCATATTTATGAGCGGGCTATGTGCCTTGTAGTGTGGATCATCTGTCGGGGGTTAGCTACCATGATGATGTGTACCGACAGGGATCGACATTCGTTGTCGATAAACATGGAGCTCTTGCTTTGTGTAATCTCATTTATGATGTAAATGAAAGATAATGAAAGAATGAAAGATAATGAACATGCTTATTATGATGCAAGAAATGTTATGTATTATGATTTATGCGTGGTCATTTATGAAGGATAAAGTTTATATTCTCTTATTTATCTAAAAGTAGAACTCACTCAGCAAACCTGACTTTTATGCATAATAGTTGGCAGGTAAATGCTGATGTTGAGGATGGCACCGGTTGGAGGCTACTTGGATGGCAATGGATGGTATTCCTATTTATGAAATCTTTTATTGTAATTTAAGAAAAAGTACTATGTTTTATTTACAATTAAAGGACAAATGTTGATCACAATATCAACTGCAAGTTTTAAGTAAATGTTTATTTTATTCCGCTGCATTGTTTTGTTATTAAAATGATTTTATGCTATGATTAACCAACTGTGAGGTTTCTCGGAAATGGGGCCTTACAAGTTGGTATCAGAGCCAAAGTTTAAGAGAATTGGGTAAACTGTTTTCAAAACCTAAACTGAAAATGGGACCGAATGAGGGATGCCAATCAAAGTAGCTACATGCCATCAGGTTAAAGTTTTCAAGTAAAACCGGAATTATGTGCGTGTGCTATTTGTTTTATGTGCTTGTAGATTTGAATACTGATATGTGTTAGGATAGTGATTGCTTGGACAGGAGGGTAAGGTAAGTGGTTAATCACACTTCGCCACTGTAATTAAGGACTTACCGTACTTATAATGATCTGAGCAATTATCTTGAATAACCATTTTGGTGTTTGAATCTTATAGGAATTAGTTATGGCTGGTAGAAAATCAGGGAGGGCAACCCGAGGAGGTGCTCGTGGCGGGCGTACTACTGAGCCACATGTCACCCGGAGCAAAGCTAAGGCTCCCAAAATTGTTCACGAGGAGTCAGACCTCCATAGTCACCCGAAGGGGGAGGGATCAGCCACCCTCAAATCCACTGTGAAGGAGGCTATCGCTGACTGTAGATACATGTGTTCCTAGTTTATGTGCTTAAATGTAAAAGTCTTTCATGTCTTACATATGTGTAATTTGACGAAGTAATGGCATATGATATATGATTTGATGTTTATTTATCTTTGATTCATATGTATGAACTTCTTATATAGGTTTGAGGTTTTTGTACACAATTCTAAGTCAATAATGATTGAGTATTATGTACAACCTAGTCGGGTGATTATTCATGCTAATGGACCATAATTATGGACCATACACATGAATACATCATGCTTATGGATCAGTCGCATGATTGAACCAAGAGACTAGATCAGTCGTACGATTGAGACATAAGATTGACTCAGTCGCACGACTGAACCTTCAGTCGTGCGTATGACTCAATCGCATGATTCAGTCGCACGACTGAACCATGCGAATGGTTCAATCGTACGAATGAAAAACCCTAACCTATAAATACCCCCTAATTCGTGGAAAAACAAAACACTTGAAGAGATATTGCGAATACACATAAACCCTAGCTGTCCAGAACGTCCCAAAAAGCTTGTCCAAGTTCATAGTTCGTTCCTGATCGATTCCTACTCGTTCTTAACGTTTAGTTCAATCTTATATCGATCGGGTTATCGTTCTCACTTATTGGATCACTAATCAAATAGGATTCCGCACTACTTGATCTGGTATAAAGGCATAATCAGTTAGTACTCTGTCCGTACACGGTCCCTAACAAGTGCTATCAGAGCTTTGGCTCTTGATTTTGCGTTTGATTCAATTAGGTTTGGTGTCAAAAACCTACGTGTTAATCAAAAGAGTCACCACTTTGATTCTAAAGGTGTTTTCGACGTTTTCTGGCATTAAATTTTTGATTTTTCACTATACGGCAGATTAGGGTTCTTAGAAAATTCATATTTTGTGTCAAAGTGTCAAAATCTTCGATTTTGCAAAAACAATAGCCTTCAGTCGCACGGTTAACTCATTCGTACGATTGAACTCATTCGTATACTCCATTCGCACGACTGAACCCAGTCGCATTACTCATTCGCATGACTGAACAACTCCAGTCGCTTGAGTCCATTTGTATTGTTCATACGCACGACTGAATCCAATCGCACGATTGAATTCATTCGCACCCTTCATTCGCTTGAGTTATCCATACTCATAGTTCATTCGCACCCTGTTCTCCAAGTACCAAGTTCATAAAGATGGAAGATCAATTTGCTGCGTTTACTTCTGGGAAGGACTCACGCATCCAGAATATACTATTTCTAGATAATGAGGTAGGAAATCACAATAAACCGCCGAAGCTTATAACGTTAGATGATTATCCTCAGTGGAAACAACGGTTTGATATTTACTTAAATGGAGTTGTCCCAATCTTTGGACATCCATCGAGACTGGTTATACGGTGCCAGTTAGTGCTAATGGAGTCAAGTTAACCTTGGGAGGAATGAGTGAAGCTCAGAAGATTCTCTACAATGCTGAGAAGAAAGTTTATGCCTTGTTGACTCAGTCAATACCGAAGGACATTTTTCATCAGTTCTCTGAGAACAAGCAGGCTAAGAAGTTATGGGATGCTTTGGAGAAGAGATATGATGGAAATGCAACGTTAAAGGCACTGAAGGCTAAAGCTCTCAAGAAGGAGTTTGATAATTTCTCTTCGATAGGGAATGAGAGCTTAGATGATATTATTGACAGATTCTATCATCTCATGAGTGAGCTGCACACTCATGGCGTAACCACATATATGGAAGACAAAGTTTCAAGCTTTGCTAATGGTTTGCCTGAGAAATGGGATTCATTTGTGTCTAATTTGAGACAGAACGACATTCTTGTGACATTAGACATAAATGACTTCATCTTGAAGTTAAGAGAGGAAGAACTGAGAATGAAGTACAAGTCAAAGAAAGGATCCTACGTTTAGAATCCTTCACTCTACAACTCAGTTTTGTCTCCAGCTGTTTCAGGAGCACCATTACAAACAACATTCGTGTCTAGTTCATCTGCTGCTTCCCAAACCACTGCTTCAGGACCAGAAACATCAGGGTCATCAGGGACCCAATACATAATGCCTGAAGCCAACACTACAAAGTTAAAGATCGAGAATCTCGGTAATATCACAGTGGAAGTTGCAAAGGAGCACATGCATCTTCTAGCAGCTGCTGTCCAATCCTATGATGGTTTAGTTGCCGGGAAGATTGGAAATTGTCATCTTGCAGATGAAGATTACGGACAAGTTGATGAGAATGAGCTAGAGAGAATGGACATCATGTGGGCCTTGGCAAGTGCAGTCAGAAAAGCTAAAAAGTTAGTCAAGAAGACGGGACAGAACCTAGTAGCCACTAAGGATATGACGTTTGGTTTTGACAAAACCAAAGTTACATGCTTCAACTGTGGTGAAAAGTGGCACTTTAAACGTGAATGTGTAAAGCCCAAGAAAACTGGAAATGGAAACCCATTTCCCACATTCAACCGTCAAGACAAGGACGTGATTGGAACTGCTTCTTCAAGCAAAGAGACAAAGGCTCTAACTGCTCAAGGTGATGAAGGACAAGACTGGTCCTTCCGATTTGTTTCTCCTGAAGAATCAAATATTGCTTTTGTCGAAGCAGTAGATGATGGGTCTGCTAGTGAATATGAGAGTGCATCTGAGCAAGCGATGTCGGATACCGCAAAAGCTGCGAACGTTATAAATCACTTGGTTGAGGAAGAGCTCAGAGCAACAAGTTCAGAATCTCCAGCCACTGAAGAGTCTAAATCTGCTTTGATGGCTGATTCAACCTATTCCTCTCAGGTAAGTTCTAAAGACCAAATGTTTGAAAAACATGCTTGTAATGAATGTGACAAATTTTGAGAAAGCATTGATTTGAAATTTTCTAGGTTATTAGAACATAATGATAACTTAGTAAATGATTTACAACTATGCACTAAAGCTAATCGTATATTAAAACAAAATGAGTGCAGTTTTAAAGATAAGATAGAACTTTTGGGGAAACAACTAAGAGAAACCGAGGTTGTAGCCTTAAATCAATCAAATGATATAAAGTTCTATTTAAATTCTATAGAAGAAACCAAAAAGGAAAAAGCAGTTTTGGAAGTCGAGGTTAATTCTTTAAAACAAAAACTGCATAGTTGGGCTAGTTCTTCTCACATAGTTCAAAACTTAGTGAAAGAATGAAATAATGGGGAAGGTTTGGGTTACAAAGTAGTTCCACCACCACATGAGATTCTTTTGAATACTACATGTAGACCTATCAATAATAACTCGGTAAAGAATCATGTGGTGTCCACTCCTCTGGTTAGTGATCCTGATTCTACAAGTAAACCTGTGAACTCTATCACTAAACAGAAGGAGCCTACCTTAAAATCAAAAGAAAAAATGCCTGTTGAGAATTTGGATGATAAAATTAAAAGGGTTAATGTAAGGTCAGGGTCACAAACGTTTACTTCAGAACCCACATTGACTAAATTAGTTAACCAAAAACGTGTTAATCATCAAAGTCCAAGTAAACTAAAAGTTAAAGATGTTCAAAATGTCAAAACAATTAATTTTGTTAAAGAAGCTGAAACATCTAAAAGAGAAGTGACAAAACCCAACTAGACAAAGATCACACCTTTACTAAACTCAAACCCACGTAAATATTTTCCTCAATCTGTAGAAGGGAGATCTTGCTACAATTGTGAAAAACGAGGAATTATTTCTCCTAATTGTCCTTATTATCAGACGCTCAAAAAGAAAACTGAACTTTTTGATGCAAAACCAAGTTTTTCTAAATCCAGATCTAATACTCCACCTAAGAGTATTAGTGAACCTAAAGTTAAAACAATAAGCTAGTCGTCTGTTTATCACAAACAGGCCTTACACAAAACTGGCTTATGGAAAGAAAAATCAAGTATAGTGTCTGATAATGAGGAGATTAAGAAGAAAGATATGTCCTCATCCTCTAAAGGGCAATGGGTTGAGTTTATGATGTGTGATTTCTTCGAGTCACCCAAGCTAGTTAAGGCTTGTGTCCCAAACCTGAACTAATCATTTCCTGTGTATGTGCAGGGTGTCCGCTACAGCACAATCACAAGTACCTGGATTATTGATAGCGGGGCGTCCAGGCACATGACAGGAAATTCGTCTCTCCTTTTCAACGTCATACAAATTAAAAGAGGACATGTTTCATATGCTGGGAATAAAGGAGGTTACATCACAGCTCAAGGCGAAGTTGGAAACGAGAAAGTGAAGTTTGACAAGGTCAACTACGTTCAACAACTACAGAACAACTTACTTTCAGTCTCCCAGATCTGTGATAAAGGATTTAAAGTTGTATTTGACAATAAGAAGTGCTACATGTTGAAGAAGGACTATGTGATTGAGGAGGATAAAGTTCTTATGTCAGCTTGAAGATATAACGACTTGTATGTCTTGGATCTATCAAAAGCCTCCACAACTGATCACAACGTTCAATGCTTCTTGTCAAAGGCAACTGAGAGGGATTCAATTTCCTGGCATAGGAGAATGGGACACATTAATCCAAAGAAGATGAATCATTTAGTTCAAAATGATTTAGTGAATGGAGTAACTGTCAAGAACTTCCAACTTCCAAATTTTTGTGTAGCATGTAAGAAAGGGAAATAGACCAAGAAGTCTTACAAGGCAAAGAAAGTTCATTCAATTGATCTTCCTCTTGAGCTTCTACACATGGATCTGTTTGGCCCTGTCAGTACAAAGAGCATTGGTGGAGATCTGTATTGCTTTGTAGTAACGGATGATTACTTAATATTCTTTTCGGTGATGTTTAAGCAAAATCAGAAACTTTTGAATCATTCAAACATCTAGTTACTACTTTAGAATCACTCTACAAGCTGAAAGTAAGGCAGATTCGATCAGACAACGACACAGAGTTCAAGAATAAGTGGATGGAGGCATTCTGTAGAGAGAAAGGAATTATACATCAATTTACATCTGCCTACACTCCACAGATGAATGGCCTTGCTGAAAGGAAAAACCGAAGCTTGATAGAGACTGCCAGGACAATGCTAGCTGACTCGAAACTGCCTGTTCAATTCTGGAATGCGGCAGTGGCTAATGCGTGTTAGACGCTCAATCGAGTCTTAGTGGTCAAACGACATGGGAAAACATGTTATGAGCTGCTCCAGCGGCGTAAACCCAACCTGGAATATCTAGAACCGTTTGTCGCGCCGTGCATGCTGGTGAAGAAAATTCAGACAGGGAAATTTAGTGAGAAGGCAGAAAAAGGTATCTTTCTCGGATACAGCATACCAGACAAGAGAGTTTATAACAACTCAACGGGTCAGGTAGAAGTGTGATGCAACATTGATGTTCAAAGATGTAAGGATTCCTGAAGTCTGATGCAACCCAAAACAGCTTAAGTGTCTCAGCAAACATGCACTAAGTACTGAAGTGAAGAATGCTTCGGAAGTTTTACACAAAGCATTAGAAAATACTCTAAGTGTAAAATCTTCCGAAGCCAAGACCAATATCTTCCGAAGCCAAACATGAAGTCTTCCGAAGCTTCAGAGACAAAGTCTTCCGAAGCCTCATCCTATGAAGACAGATTTCTTCCGAAGACTTTTAGTACACATGCTTTATCTGATGTACTGTTCCATAAAGCACCTTTTCCGCTGCATCTCTGTAAAGTCACCAACTTACATGAGTTGGTGAAAAGGGTCATGCTTTTGGTAACTGTACATTGAGGTCTTGAGTCTGTAACTTTCCACTTTATGTACTTATCCTTTTTGTATTGTAAAAGGATGTGAGCTATGGCATGTCATAGTCACAAGGTCAAAAGGCAGATATGCCTTTTGATCCTACAATTGATTTTGTTTGTGTCTAGTCAATTGTATCCAGCTGGCTTCAAAGTATGGCCGGCTGTAGGTTGTAGTATAAGTATTTCAAGTTCTTGTATCTTTTCTTATGCTTTGTAACACTTGTAAAAGAACTTGAGAAAGCAATATACTGCCTCCTTGAAACCCAACTCTCTTGTTCTGTCTCTTTACTTTACTTGTGTTCTTTGTATCACTTGGTTACCCAGTTCACTGTTTGATTAGAGCTTAGTTATTCTCCTCATTGTGTTGTTGTGTTGTAATTGTGTTAAGCCCTTAAACGGTCCTGCAATTGGTATCAGAGCTTTCCAGGCTCTTGATATAAGATCTAACCATCTTAAGATCCCTCACAACACACAAAGCTAAACTCTTCAAATGGCTGCCATCTCTAAGACTGATATGGAGACTGGAACCATGAACAAATCCCCACTGATCACTCTTGATGATTTTGACACCTGGTGCATGAGATGGAAGGCTTCATCAGGTCTCTTGATTCAAGAATGTGGGAATCTGTTGAGAATGGACCTTTCATACCCAGCACCCTCTGCTACTGGTGCTGGTATGATTCCTAAAGATGTGGCCAACTACTCAGATGAAGATAGAAAAAGAGTAGAAATTGACAGGAAGGCCATGACTGCTCTTCAGACTGCTCTCCCAAACTCTGTATACAGAGGCTTCAAGAAGTGCAAGACAGCCAAACAGCTGTGGGATGCACTGAAGCTGATGTATGAAGGCTCCTCTGAAGCCAAGGAGAACAAGAAAGATCTTCTGAAGCAGCAGTTTGAAAATTTCACCTTCAAAGCAGGTGAGACCATGACTCAACAATACTTCAGGTATGTTGAGATTGTGGATACCCTAGTGGATGGAGGAGTTCCTCTTGAGAACAGGGACATTGTAAGGAAGTTCATGTCCTCACTTCCTAGGCAATGGACACACTATTGTGTGGTGATCAAGAGGACTGAGAACCTTAAGACTCTTACTCTTACAGAGTTGTATGGGATTCTCAGTGGATACCAGATGGAGATGAACATGCAAGGTTCATCTGGCAACTCCAACAATCAAATGGGTTCAGCCCTTCATGTGGTTGAAAGGGACAGCATAGAACCTCAGCATCATCTCTTATGCTACCCTGACAACTCACAAAAGGGTCCTTTCATCACCTTCCCGGAGACACCAAGGGAGAACTTTACTCAAGGAAGCCCATTCCAAGAGACAAGTTCTTCTCAAGCCTTTGTGTCTGCAGATGAAAGCTGTGGGAATTATCTCTTCACTCTTGAAGACCTGGACTGTATCCATCCAGATGACCTGGAATACATGGAGATAGTTCAGCAGATGGCTCTCCTCACTCACAGAGCCAAGAAGTTCTACAAGAGGACAGGAAGAAGATTTCCAAGCAATGCTACCAGCAGCAAGTTTGGGCTGGATAAAAGCAAAGTTAAGTGTTACAACTGTAACCTTATGGGTCACTTTGCCAGGGAGTGTAAGGCACCTAAAACAAATGGGGGCCAAACACAACCCAGACCAAACTTTGCTGACAAAGCTCCTCAAGCTGAGAAGACAAAGCAACATGCTGCTGTTGCTGTTGAAGAAGGAGGCTTTGACTGGAGTTTTCAGGTGGAGGATGCTTCTCCAAACCAAGCACTGATGGCTGACCATGATGAAGCCAAGGTATTGGAACATCTCTGCTCCCCTGAATGCATTGCTAAAGTAAATAGATACAGGTCCTATAACCTAGAGATGAGATCTGATCTTGAGTCATTAAACATATTAAAATCTGATTTTAGAAAGTCTGAAAATGATTACAAGTTAAAGATAGAAGACTTGGAGAAAACCATTTCAGTACTAAAACATGAACATACAGATTTCAGAACTCAGATCCAAGATCTCATCACTAAGTTAACTGAGTGCCAGGCTGAGCTTGTGATCAGCAAAGCCAAGGCAGAGAAGAGTGTTCTTGAAGAAGAGACCTTCAAGAACATGATATCCTCATCCCTGCACAACAAAGTTTGTTATCAAAACAGACAGGGACTAGGATCAAATGAGATAGCTCCTCCACACACAATCTTGTCTGTAAGATCTCCTAGGTGTGGAACTTGTGAAGATGAGCTTCCTCTCATAGATCCTGTAAGTGAGGATGATGAAGAAGTGATAGTGAAGAATTCCTCTGAGAAGAGTGAAGAAGAGGATTCTCCCAAGGGCCACTATCCTTCTGAGGAGAAGAAATCAACTGTGATGACCAAGTCCAAAAGAAAGAACTTGATCAGAAAGAGCAAAAGAAAAGCAAAGAAGGCTCAAGAAATCAAGGCTACTTTTGATGCTAAGCAGAAACAAGTTTTTATCTCTGCAGGTTTCAAAGTAGTAAGGACTGAAGACATCAACCAAGACTCCTTAGCTAAGAGTCATGGTTCTTGTTCAAATCATCTCAGTGCCAAGAAGAAGACTGATTTGCTGTGTACCACTGCTGCACAGCCTGGACCATCAAACTCCAAGAACAGTTCACAGCCCAAGGGAACTGTCTCAGCATCTACCAAGATGAAGATGGAGAGGGGATGTGACCAAAGTCAGTCTTGTTCTCAAAGGGAGACTTCTTTGAAGAAGATAATGTTATGTGTCATGTGTGAAAGTACTTCTCACATTGCTAAGGATTGCCCATACAATCCTAAAAGTACTGTCCACATGACTAAAACAAAGACTTCAAAGAGTCTCAAGAAATCTCAAGCTTCGGAAGGAAAGTCTGTTTCCTTCGGAAGCTCCAAATCAAAGAAGAAGGTAAGTGGAAAATTACCTTCGGAAGCAAAGTTGGTCTCGGAAGAAAGGAATTCTTCCGAAGCACTAAAGTCTGCTGCAGTGACTGTAGACTCTTCCGAAGGATCAGTCATCAAAACTTATGAAGTTCTAAAAGCTTCTAAGGTTTTGAAGGTCAAGTCCAAGACTCCAAGGTGGTGTGGAAGTCTAAGAAAGACCAAATGACTGAGGTTTCTCCATCAACAACAGCTGAAGATCCCTATAGTACAACCATAGGATCTATTACTGTTGCATTACCTTCTTTTACTGTTAATGAGCCCAAGACAAGTAAGGCTTGGGTTTCAAAATGTAACTAATCATCTTCTCTGTGCAGGAACAGCTCAAGACCAACAGGAATTTGGATAATTGACAGTGGCTGTTCCAGGCACATGACTGGCAATAGGTCTCTACTCCACAATTTTGAGAGGATTGATGGAGGACCAGTTGCTTTTGGAGGAGATGAAGGTGGTTACATTTCTGGAAGGGGCAAGGTCACAAATGGTAAGCTCAGCATTGAGAAGGTAAACTTTGTCAAGGAGCTTGGGTACAATCTTCTGAGTGTATCCCAATTTTGTGATCAGAGTCATAACATGCTCTTTACTGAGCATGAGTGCATTGTTCTCAAACCTGGTGTGGTCATTCCTCATGAGCATATCCTGCTCAGAGCCCCCAGGAAAGGGAACATGTACAAGATGGATTTGCAAGAAACATCTCCCTCAGGAGAAGTTTCATGCTTTCTATCTAAAGCAAATAGTGATGAGTCTTTCCTATGGCATAAAAGAATGTGCCATGTAAACTTTAAGAACATGAATAAATTAATTAAACATGATTTGGTAACTGGAATGCCAAAGAAAGAGTTTACTAGTGATGATCATTGTGTGGCATGCCTGAAAGGGAAGCAACACAAAGTATCTCACAAGCCTAAGGAAAAGAACTCCATCACTACTCCCCTACACTTGTTACATATGGATCTCTTTGGCCCCACCAGTGTAATGAGTTTAGGAAGGACCTCTTACTGTCTGGTGATCACAGATGATTTTACAAGATTCACTTGGGTCTTCTTCCTTAGAACTAAGGATGAAACCCCTGAGATTCTGAAGAATTTCATCTTAAAAGTTGAGAATCAATGTGATCACAAGGTCAAAACCATAAGATGTGATCAAGGAACTGAATTCAAGAACCAAATCCTTGATGCATTTTGTGATGAAAAAGGTATTACAAGACAATATAGTGCTCCCAGGACTCCTCAGCAAAATGGAGTTGCTGAAAGGAGAAACAGGACACTTATTGAAGCTGCAAGAACTATGTTGTCTGACTCTAAACTGCCTATCACCTTCTGGGCAGAGGCAGTCAATACTGCTTGCTATGTGCAAAACAGAGTTTTAGTAGTTAAGACACATGGTAAGACTCCTTATGAACTTTGGCACAAGAGGAAACCTTTCATTGGTTTTCTCAGGTCATTTGGATGTCCCTGCACCATCTTGAATACCAAAGATCAAATTGCCAAGTTTGCTGAGAAATCAGATGATGGACATTTCATTGGATACTCTTCTCAAGCTAAAGCTTATAGAGTATACAATCTCAGAACTAGAATTGTTGAGGAGTCAGCCAATGTGACTTTCAATGAGCACACTCCCTGTGTGGCTGGTTCTGGTCCGGATTGGCTGTTTGATCTTGATTTAGTTACCAACTGTTTTAACAAATCTTGTGAGCATGTTTCAGGATCTGCAGAAAATCTAAATACAGGTGATCCTGATCCAAGATTTGAGCTAGGAAGATCTTCAACTCATACATCTTCAGCTCCAGTTGGAACTACTTCAGCAAATGAGGTTTCTATCAGCACAACAATGACAAATTCAGCTGATACATCTGGCATGCCTTCAAATTCCAGCTCAGAGGCCTCTCAACCAGATAAAGATACCTCACTTGTAGAAGACAACAATGGTGATGGTGATAGTGATCAGGAATTCCTTGATGCTAATAACCACACCATAGATGACAACATCAATGATGTCTCACACTCATTGGATCAAGTTAATCTTGATAAGTGTGATAATGTGGAGGGTGAATCTTCAGGACCAGATTTAAATTTCTCAAATTTAGATCTTTCCCAGCAACTTGCTGTGATCCCTCAGCTAAGGATCCACAAGTCTCACCCACCACAAACATCATTGGAGATGTTGTCACAGGGGTAAGAACAAGAGGACAAACCCATGAAGCAAATGTTTGTCTTCACTCTTGTTTCTTATCTCAGATAGAGCCCAAGAAAGTTGATGAAGCTCTAAAGGATGGAAGTTGGGTTGAAGCTATGCAACAAGAGCTGCTTCAATTCAAAAGGCAGAAAGTTTGGAACCTTTGTCCTCTTCCTCATGGGAAGACTACCATTGGAACCAAATGGGTTTTTAGAAACAAGAAGGATGATAGGGGAATCATCATCAAGAACAAGGCAAGACTAGTTGTTCAAGGATACACACAAGAAGAAGGGATTGACTACACTGATGTCTTTGCTCCTGTAGCAAGACTAGAAGCTGTTAGGATATTCCTGGCATTTGCTGCATCCAAGAACTTCAAGGTCTACCAACTTGATGTAAAGTGTGCTTTCTTATATGGAGTGATTGATGAGGAGGTTTATGTCAAACAGCCACCTGGTTTTGTAGACCCTGATCATCCTGATTATGTCTGCAAGCTTGACAAAGCTCTTTATGGGCTGCATCAGGCACCCAGGAAGTGGTATGAGACACTATCTAAGTATCTCTGCAAGCATGGATACAGAAGAGGTACTATAGATGGAACCCTCTTCATCAAAGGACAGGGAAATGACTTATTGCTGGTTCAAGTATATGTTGATGACATCATCTTTGGTTCAACTAATCCAAAGCTCTGCAAAGACTTTGAGAAGCTGATGAAGGACAGATTTGAGATGAGTTCAATGGGAGAACTCAACTTCTTTCTGGGAATTCAAGTGAAGCAGGTTGAAGATGGCATCTTCATAAGTCAGTCAAAGTATGTTCAAGACATACTCAAGAGGTTCAATATGACTGATTGTAAGATTGCTAAGACACCCATAGCCAGAAACCACTCCCTTGGTCCAGATCTTGAGGGGGAGTGTGTAGATGAACACTTATACAGGGCTATGATTGGGTCTCTTATGTATCTTACAGCTAGCAGGCCTGATATCATGTTTGCTACATGTATTTGTGCAAGATATCAAGCCAACCCTAAGATGTCTCACTTAATCACTGTGAAAAGGATTTTAAGATACCTCAAAGGTGCTTCAACACTTGGTCTATGGTATCCAAAGAATCCAAATTTCAATCTGTATGCCTATACAGATAGTGATTATGGTGGTTGCAATATGACTGCAAAGTCTACATCTGGGGGATGTCAATTCCTTGGTGGAAGGGTGGTCTCATGGCAATGCAAGAAACAATCCTGTGTGTCTGCATCAACTGCTGAGGCTGAATACATTGCTGCTGCAAGCTGCTGTGCTCAAGTGCTTTGGATTCAAAATCAGATGCTGGACTATGGATTTAACTTCAAGGAGACTCCTATCCACATAGACAACAATAGTGCTATCTCTATCACTGAGAACCCTGTGCAGCACTCAAGGACCAAACACATCAACATCAGGTATCATTTAATAAGAGATAACTATGAAAAAGGATTAATCAAACTAGTCAAAGTTCATACAGATGAACAATATGCTGATCTGTTCACCAAAGCTTTTGATGAACAGAGATTTAAGTATCTGATATCAGCTATTGGGATGATTAACTTTGAGTAGACTTTTTATTAAAACTAATTCTAATTATTTCTTCTTAAAATATGTGTGTCCTAAGTTGTCTAGTTCATCACTTTCATAAGCTCATGTTTTCTTTGGATGTAAAATTCTTTTTGAAGACTTTCCTTAGATTCTTGAAAATTTCTGATACTTCGGAAGATAAGATTTTATCTTCGGAAGAAAAACATGTCTTTAAAATAAATAACTGTCTAAGAGATTTTACCTTCGGAAGAAGTAAAGATTCATCTTCCGAAGCTTAAAATTTTATCTCAGACACTTATCTATTTTCAAGAACCTTTTCCTTCCGAAGCAAAATTAACCTTCGGAAGCTTTGTTTATTTTCATACAAAGCATTCAAAGGTTTATTTCTCTTCCGAAGCATAAATTATCAAGACTCTCAGGAAAATCTTCCGAAGCCATTTTAGCTTCGGAAGCTTTTTAAATCAAAACTTCCGAAGACAAATAAACTTCGGAAGCTTTTCGAATTCCAAGAAAACTACTTTTTGAGCAAAAGTAAACTACTTTTTCAGAGGTGGGACCGACTTTCGGATTTCAAAGTTTATCCTCTTTCATTAACTTTGGTTCAAATCCCTTTTCATATAAATACCCAACGGTTCCCCCTCTTTCCCACTATCTTCCTCAATTCTACTGTTTCTCTAACCTAATTCTCTAAACCGCCTTTGCTTTCTACCTTTCTTCACCCTTAAGCTTCTAAAATGGCCAACCTTAACCGCAGAAACAACCCTGATTTCTCCATGCAACTACACAGGCAACATAATCAAGTTGCTCTGTTAAGCTCTGAGAAAGATGCAAGTTTCTCAGAGATTTGCCAATTCTTGACTCTATCTAACTACTTCACCTCCCTGACCATTGATCCTCCTCTATATGAGGATCAGTTGCTTGAATTCTGGAAGACCTGCCAAGAGGTCATTATGGATGGGGAGAAGGCACTGTCTGCCACAGTGCAAGGGAGGACAGTCTTCATCACTCCGGCCATCATTAACCAACATCTACAGCTGGATGATGAAGAAGGTGAGGTGTCCTTCCCAAAAGAAGCTGTAAATCATTCTTTTGAGCAGATGGGCTATGAAGGAGATTTCTCTGTAAAGACCTTTAGGAAAGGGAAGGTCTCATCCCAATGGAAATTCCTGCTCCATGTGGTTATCCACAGCTTGTCAAACAAGCATGGTGGATGGGACCAGATTCCTGAGGATCTCTCCTTCATTGTTCATGGAATGGTTCAAGGGGTCAAGTTCAGGTATTCACAATTTGTATATACTAATTTACTTGCAAACTTAGACTCCTTAGAGTATTACATGTTTCCTAGATATGTTCAACACATTCTCAACTGTGAACTGGGCTCACAGTTGAGGGAAACAGGTAATATTCTTAAATTGGGACAGATGAAGCCCGGCATCTTTAAAATAATGAAGAAGCCAACTGTAGGCTTCTCTGGGGTAGAAACAGCCCTAGTCCCAAAAATGTTAGAGCTCATTGCTCAAGGTGACAACCTAGCAACACAAGCTAGTGTTGAACCCACACCTCTTTTGTCCCTACCATTAAAAAGACCAGAAATCACCCTCACCTACCAAAGAAAATCCAAACGAACCCCTGCTCAGACTATTGAGTCTGTGCAGGCCCCCAAATACTCAACCTTACAGGAAGAAGTGGACACTAGAGCTCCCACTTCTCCTGAGGAGCAAACCACTCCCATTACTTCACCTATCAGGGCTGAGGTTCCTCAAGCTCACCCTGATGAGCTCAATAGCCCAACAACCTTAAGCCTTCACTCTGAGTCTCAACACTCAAGTGGACAACCTTCAGGGGACAGCTACCATCCCCAGCCTTTGGATCTCAACCAACCAATTCCCAACCTATCCTTTTACACTGATGAAGACTTAGGATTCAGTGAGTACCATGAGTCTCTCTTCTCCTCCCCTACTCAAAGAGAGATGAGTACCTCTGACTCTCCTCAGTCTATCCCCCATCAGTCACCTGTTACTGAGGTGGACACTTCTGAACCTGTTCAGGATGTCCATATGGAAGAGGCTCTCACTTTTGAAAGTGATTACATCATTAAGACCTCAACCATGGCAACTCAGCCCATTGGCATCTCAACTGAGGCTGCCAGTGAGCAGAGGAAAACCAGCAGCCAAGAAACTCAAGCTGGTGGTGAGAGAGAGGACTTTGGTCCAATCATCTCATCCCCCAATGAATCTTCTGATGAAGATGAGGGGAATTTGAGGCTAAAGGTGCAAAAACTGTCAAAAACATGCACCTATTTAGTCTCTAAGGTTAGTCACTTGGAATCTCAAGTGACTACCTTACAAAACAGGGTCAATGATCAGCAACTCCAGATTTCATATCTGCAGGAAAAACTAGCTGGGAGACCTTTAAGAAGAGCTCAACCAGGAACACAAGAACCTGTGGAAGTGATTGACTTATCCTCCAGCTCACCTATGCAAGTGGGTGATGCTACCAAAAAGGGGGAGAAAGTTGTTACAACCACAGAACCTGGGAGTTCTTCAGAGAGAATGGACATAGAGGACTCACCATCCTCACTTGCTGTTGTGCATTCTCAGCAACTTCCTCAAGTTCACATTAATGTGGACTCTATAGACTCTCTCATCAGGAGTCTCTTTGAGGAAGGCATACCAAGGGCTGTCTCATCTCCACCACTGGGAACTAGCAATCAAATCATAAGGTGGAGGTATGATGATGACAGAAGAGCCCTCATACTTCAAAGAGTTCAAGGCCAACAAGAAGTTTTTCAATTCCAAAGCCTGAGCTTTTATGAAAGACTGGATTTAGTCAACCTGCCACTTGTCAATCCAAGCAATTCAAGACAAGCTGATAGGCTGGCTCAAAGAATCCAAGACAGGATCATGGCAGAGTTTTCTCTAAGAAGGAGACTTAGGGAATCAGGCAATGTCATCGGTCAACTGGATGTTGAGGTGGACCCTAAGATTAGTTTCATAGGGGAAACCTTGACTGAAGGCCCAGTGACAGAACCTGAGACCCCTGTCTCATCATCAACAACTGCTGCTGAGGTCCAAACTCCACAGAGACACCTGCTGGTGAAGGTGTTTCTCAGCCTCTCTCTGGCCAGAGCATGGAAGCTACTCCAAGCAATGAAGGCCAAGCCTCAATCCTCCCTGAGTCACAAAGGTCTGTTGGTGACAAAGGGAAAAGGATAATGACTCCTGAGGAAATTGAGGAGGAAGAGAGAGAGAGGAAAAGGAGACTAAGGGGAGAAAGTTCCACTGGGTCATCTAGCTTCATGCAAGCTGCAATCAGGGCTGCCCCCAGACCAAATACTCAGGATGATGAGTTAAGGGCAGTCAGGATTACCTACTTACAGACCAGGAACTATGATATTGATGAGATCATCTCCCTCCCCTTAGAAGAACTGAATGAACTGGCTGACAGAGAAGTGTCAAGAGAGTTGAAGGAGAAAGAGGATGCAATGATACTTCTCCAACTCAAAGAGGAGAAGAGACAGAAAAGACTTACAAGCATGCTCCTACTCTCTCACCAGTTCAAGAAAGTCCTGCACAGAAGATGTGGCTCCACAAGAACCTCAGGTAGATAAAGAGGAAGATAGGATCAAAATGATCAACTACCTGAGTGCCACAGGCTTCTATCAGGCAGATGCACTTCTCCCTTTATCCTATGACTTCATTGAGTTTGAGTATTTAAAGCAACTTGAACTTGAGTTAGTCAAGGAAAGAAAGACAACCAAAAGGAAACTAAGGGAAGAAGCTGCAAAGTCAAGGGCCACCATTCAAAAGAATGCAAAGAAGTCTGCTGACAGACAAAAATGGTGAGCTTCTTGAAGCTGTATGGATTCTCCGGAAGGAGACTTGGCCCCATGTCTCTATCCACTATGGATGAGCACATTAGGGTGATCAAGCAGAAGATTAAGAGTGGAGAACTTATTGACTTGCACTCTCTTCCAAGTCAAGTCCCACCTGAAGTGGAGGTCAAGTTTGAACAACCAGAGACACCTCAACCAGCACCTCCAGCTGAGCCCCAGCAAGCTTCATCTTCTGATCCTAGGCAGGGTCAAACTCCCTCTCCTTCTGAACCTGTGAGGGAGGAACACCCAACTGAGAAAGACACTGATGATCAACATGGTGCTGCAGACCAGTCTTCTCAGTTAAAGACAACCAAGAGGAAGAAGAGGATGGCTTCTAAACCAAAGACAAAGAAGAAGAAGCCAAAGTCATCTACCTCTGCACCTCAGGCTGAATCAGATCAACCTGAGGAAGTGCATGATGAGGCAGCCCAATCAACTCCTATTCAAGTGGCTCCTCTAACTAGTGAGACACCCATCTTGTCCTGGACATACTCTACCAATCCAGAGAGATGGACTGTTATAAGAGATCAAGGTGTTGAGAATGTCTACTCATGGCAAGACATAATCAACTTACCTCTGCATGATCTCTTTGAGATGAGAAGATACTATGAAAGTCTTGATGATCCTGACCATCTCATGAAGAAAGGAATGGTCCTGATTGTACTGAAGACTACCAACATTTGAAGATCTTCTAAGTGTTTTGGTAGCATCAGCCTAGGGGGAGTTTGTAAGGATTCCTGAAGTCTGATGCAACCCAAAACAGCTTAAGTGTCTCAGCAAACATGCACTAAGTACTGAAGTGAAGAATGCTTCGGAAGTTTTACACAAAGCATTAGAAAATACTCTAAGTGTAAAATCTTCCGAAGCCAAGACCAATATCTTCCGAAGCCAAACATGAAGTCTTCCGAAGCTTCAGAGACAAAGTCTTCCGAAGCCTCATCCTATGAAGACAGATTTCTTCCGAAGACTTTTAGTACACATGCTTTATCTGATGTACTGTTCCATAAAGCACCTTTTCCGCTGCATCTCTGTAAAGTCACCAACTTACATGAGTTGGTGAAAAGGGTCATGCTTTTGGTAACTGTACATTGAGGTCTTGAGTCTGTAACTTTCCACTTTATGTACTTTATCCTTTTTGTATTGTAAAAGGATGTGAGCTATGGCATGTCATAGTCACAAGGTCAAAAGGCAGATATGCCTTTTGATCCTACAATTGATTTTGTTGTGTCTAGTCAATTGTATCCAGCTGGCCTTCAAAGTATGGCCGGCTGTAGGTTGTAGTATAAGTATTTCAAGTTCTTGTATCTTTTCTTAATGCTTTGTAACACTTGTAAGAGAACTTGAGAAAGCAATATACTGCCTCCTTGAAACCCAACTCTCTTGTTCTGTCTCTTTACTTACTTGTGTTCTTAGCTTCACCTTGGTTATCCAGTTCACTGTTTGATTAGAGATTAGTTATTCTCCTCATTGTGTTGTTGTGTTGTAATTGTAGTTAAGCCCTTAAACGGCCCTGCAAAAGATACACTACCCCCCTGCTGGAAAAGGAACCTCTTTCTTCTTCGACTATGAGGGATTCTTTAAATCCTTCAAACTACTGCATTCTCCCACTGATGATGAGCTGTCTGCGAGGATGATGTACGATGTTCTGAACACTCCACTACCAGACTCAACATCAACGACTCCATTAGATGATACTTCTAGCCCTTCAGGGGGAGAGCTTGAAGTAAGTGATTCATCTTCTGACGATGAAGCAGTTGAGACTGCAAATGTGGAACAGGAGGAACAGGTCCCCACTAATGAAGTACACAAGCATCACATTCTGATGTCTCTAACACTTCGAAACCTCATACTCCAACAGCTTCAAATACTAAACCTGGGCTTCACAATCTGGATAATGAGGTAGTTGTTCCCACCACTCCTGGATCCCGAATTAATGTTTATCATCCCTTGGACAACGTCATTGGAGATGTTCGATCAGGAGTACAAACAAGAAATCAGCTATACTCGGCTGATTATGCCTCAGTCATGGAAAAAGGATATCTTTACGATGGTGCATATCGATGTTTTGTGTCTCAATTTGAGCAAAAATATGTGAGTGAAGCCCTAAACAATGAGGTATGGGTTAGTGCAATGCAAGAAGAACTCCTACAGTTCAAGAAGTTAGGAGTATGGACCCTTGTGGATAGACCAAAAGGTGCTAAGGTGATTGGCACGAAATGGGTCTTGAAGTGTAAGAAAGATGACCAAGGAAGTATAATCAGAAACAAGGCTAGGCTTGTGGTTCAAGGGTTTAGACAAGTCGAAGGCATTAACTACAATGAAGTGTTTGCACCTTTGGCTCGGCTGGAAGCAATCCGTATCTTTCTAGCCTATGCATTCTACATGAAGATTAAAGTCTATCAACTAGCTGTAAAAAGTGCATTCCTTCATGGTGAAATCCGTGAGACAGTCTACATCAGTCAACCCGAAGGATTCGAGGATCCTTATCATCGGGATAGAGTTTACAAACTGGACAAGGCTCTCTACGGGCTCCATCAAGCCCCTAGAGCCTGGTATGAGAAACTCTCAACTCATCTAGTGAAACATGGTTTTCGCAGAGGAATTATTGACTGTACGTTATTCATCAAAGAAAAAGATGGTGATTTACTGCTGGTACAGATATATGTTGACGACATAATCTTCAGTTCCATGAGTGAAGAATTATGTAAAGAATTTGAATCTGTAATGAAAGCAGAGTTTGAAATGAGTGCTATGGGGGAGATGAAGTTCTTCCTTGGCTTACAGGTGGATCAGACACCCAAAGGAATCTTCCTGCATTAGACCAAATATGTAGGAGATATCCTCAGTAGATTTGACGTGGAGAATGCTTCAGCAGCTGGAACTCCACTTGCCACTAACCATGATGTGGCACCGGACGAAAATAGTGATCTGGTTGATGCTACAATGTACAGAGGAATGATCGGATCCCTAATGTACCTCACAGCCTCTCGTCATGATATTATGTACGCAACGTGTCTTTGTTCCAGATATCAGGCAAAACCAAAAGTGAATCATCTCATCAGAGTTAAACGGATCTTTCGTTATCTGAAGGGTACACTAACACTCGGGTTGTGGTATCCTCATGATGATGACTTTGAGCTTATAGCGTATAGTGACTCGGACTATGGTGGTTGCAAGATGAATTACAAGTCAACATCTGCGGATGTCAGTTCTTTGGTAGACGGTTAGTCACCTGGCAGTGTAAGAAGCAGACATCAGTTGCTCTGTCAACTTGTGAAGCTGAATATGTTGCTGCTGCAAGTTGCTGTTCACAAATCATTTGGATTCAACAGCAAATGCGCGACTACGGTTTGCAATTTTCTAACACCCCTATTTTTGTTGATAATTCTGCTGCTATTGCTGTCACCAAAAATCCGGTCCAACATCCTAAAACTAAACATATCGGTATTAAATATCACTTTATACGTGAGTGTTTTGAAAAACAATTAATCGATGTTGTTAAAATTAATACGGATTTTCAATGCCCCGACCTCTACACAAAAGCATTTGATAAACCGCGCTTTTTATATCTTTTAGAGGTTAATGGCGTGAAAAAGAAAAGTGATGTGATTCTAGAGGAAGAAAGTGCGTAGTCCGACAAGTGTTTTTGTTTCTTTTTATTTTCTTTTATTTATTTTATTTTCCTGTCTATTAAAATCCAAAAACACAAAAAGATTTTCGGTTTTAGAATTTTAGGAGGAGAATAGTTTAGTTTAGTATTTAATTCGTGCAGTATTTAATTACTTAAAAAAAACGAGGAAGGAGGGCAGCTTAGCTAAAAGAAATGAAATCAACTCTGTGATTTCTATTCAACGCTTATGGAAAATGACAGTACACATGGAACAAATTGTTTGGGACCTCAAAAGCACTTAAATGATTAAGATGCAAAATTCAAAATATAAGTCTGAGAAGTCTAAGCAAAATAAAAGGAAAAATGATAGTAAAACTAGTCTGCTACTGAGGTAACATAAAGAAAGTAGACCTAGAGGTTGCTAGTCAATTATATAATGTGACTGTAGATTCAACACAATAGATGAGTAGACCTCATTGGTGATTTAAATTCAAACTAAGTTGTTTAACTTGCTGTGGGTTCCCATCTTATCCCTGGTTAACACAATCAACGTATTTCCAATAAGGGGTGACGAGCAAAATAAACGCCACAAATGTGTGCGGATGACCATAAAAATGAGCAAAGCACAAGAAAATAATGTTAAGCGCAATCAAGCTAATGACTAATGTTGTTGGTGCGTTACGTGAAAAAAGGAAAACATGCTCTCACAAGTAGATAGGTTGTGTGAATCTCTGTTGTGCGATGGCACTGACCTGAGGATACACATAACCTAAATATTCTAGAATTCATTGTTGTTTGCGCCTCTCTACTGTACGATGGCACTGACCTGAGGCTTGGCATCTCTTTGAAAGTTCTTAGAATAGTTTCTTCTTGTCAAATACCCGTAGACCGCTAAAAAATCTCCTACGGAATGTTGATTACCATATAAGTGTGGGATCCACAAATGCTTATTGAAATAATATAACCTAACTCATCACTAATGTGAGTCAAAAATCTGTGTGTGGATTTAAGAGGACAAATATACTGACAATCATCGTGGCTGCAATTCTTGACAGTCAAAATCATTGTGTGCATCTTATAGCTCTAGTATGATTTCCTAAAATTGTTATTGACTCTCGGTCAAAACAAGAATCTAGCATCAAAATGTTTTATTAAAATGTCTCAAGTGATTCTGATATACATGTATGATTCCATAATGAATTGTTCCAGAAATGATCAAATGAACTTGAAGCTGTGCTGTTTAGGAAGAAAAATCTGCTATACGGTTTTCTTAAAGATTTCAATCCATCTCTAATAAAAAAACCCAAAAATATGTCTTGTTTTTCTTTTAAATTTCAAAGTTGTTTTCTATTTTCCAGTCTTTTGTAGTGTAGACGTCGGACTATACAATTAGATGAATTTTGTGAATCACTCACTAAAAGGGGTCACGTCTGAGGTGACCAATCATTTTCAAATTAAAAGGATCACGTCTGAGGTGATCAAATGTTGTCATATTAAAATGATCACGTCTGAGGTGATTAAATGATGTTTAGTTAAAAAGGTCATGTCTGAGATGATCATTGTTCATAATGTTATATCAAAAGGTAAAACTTTAAGTGTGTGAAAGTGTATGAGGTCAAACTCATAAGTATGAGCCAATCGCACGATTGGACCATAAGTATGAGCCAATCGCACGATTGGACCATTAGTATGAGCTAATTGCACGATTGGACCATGAGTATGGGGCAATCATACGATTGGACCATGAGTATGGAACATCTATACGATTGGATCACCAGAATGAACCATTCGTACGACTGGATGAAGGCGTATGGGTAGAGTCGCATGACTAAACATTAAAAGCAGTATAAATAGAGGGGTTAGTCGGTCGTAACCCTTACCACCCTTCAAAGCATTCAAAAATACTCTCATACGTAGACACTCTGCCCAAATTTCGTTTTACCTTTATTACTTGCCGATTGTGATCCTAACCAATTTCTCATTCATCTACAGGTATTGTGAGACTGCAATCGATCTAAATGACCAGTGTAATCAAATCCTAACTGACTTAATCGACTAAAATCAAGAAATCAGTTAAACCCTAAAAATAGACAACTTAAATGGACATTAAAGTTGATTTAAAGGATATTAAGTGCTATTTAGAGTCTCTACGGTCCAAATGAGTCTAAACACGAAGTCTAATATAAAGTTTTGACAAAGATTCAAATCTAGGGTGTTAAATAGTGTAGGATGTGAATGGACATGCTAATGAACTTCAGTCGCACGATTGAGCCAGACGCACGATTCAATCGCACGTATGAATCATACGCATGGGTTCAGTCGCACGACTGATTCAACCGCATGGCATAGCACATGACTGAACTCAATCGCAGGCTCAATCGCACGACTGAACTCAGTCGCAGGCTCAATTGCAAGACTGAACTCAGTCGCAGGCTCAATCGCACGACTGAACTCAGTCATATAGTTCAATCACACGACTGAGCCAGTTTGATCAAAACAGTTTAAGTTCCTACTGTCTTCTATTATGCACAAATCTAACGTATATGTTTCTTGTGTTACAGCAACATGGCTGATAGATGGTCCATGAGCCCCAAACACAACATCTGTGCTCACTTAGATGCTACCACTCGGAATGCTTTCGAGTTTGCGGGGATCATTGCCTTTCTCAGAAGATCGAGGATCTTTAAGGCCATATCTACTCCGTGCACTCCATACAGATCACTCCAGCAGACCTTCTGGGAAGGGGCTACTGTTGATAGGTCCACTGAGCCCTACAACATCTGGAGCTCGATCTTCGGACCGGAGATTAGTATTACTGCAGCCGATGTTAGGCAAGTCCTAGATCTAGGTGAAGATGGTGACCACCAGACCAAGCTACACCCTCTGACAGTTAGGGGTTGCTTTTTGCGGATGAAGTACACTGGGGACATCAACGCAGGTGTGCTCAATAAAAGCAACCTGTGCCCCCAGTTTAAGTACTTAGCTCACGTCATCATTAAGTGCATTGCGTCGAGGAGAGGAGGATTTGACGAGATGTCAGATCAAATCCAGAATGCATATGTTGCTCTGGTGCTGAACCACCCGTTCAGTTTCTCCCAGATGATATTCTCATACATGGTCGAGAACATAAAGGCAAAGGGGAAGGAGGGGTTCTGCATGTACCCAAGATTTCTACAGATGATCATTGATCAGAAGCTCCCTTCACTGCCTAAAGAGAGGGAGGATGCAGTTGTTTTGGAGATTATGGATGATACGACACTGGGTCGGATGAAGGTCTACCGGGGAAACCAAGTCAAGCCCCTGGTAAAGAGACTGTTTGGCCACTTGGCCAACGAGGGGTACGTGGCGCCATCTCGCAAGAAGTGGCGTCACGATGACAGTGACTCCGACGTCGAGCCCATCATGGCACCAACAGATGAAGACGAAAACGACGACGATGATCAAGGTCAAGGTGGTGAGGCACCTAGTGGAACTGAAAGTGCTGCCTTCCACCAAGTCTTCTTGGTCGATGAGGATGAGCCGTTAATGAGGACTGTCGGGAGCCGAGTTATGGCCACAGACAGAGGGATCGAGGCGGTTGGCGGACGCTACGCTAAGTTGAGGGGTGCTGATGCTGATGTTACTGATCCTACTTACACCCCCGACTAGCCCAGCAGCCAAGGGGGAGCGCCAATTGCAAAGGGCTCCCGGAAGAAGAGAATGGCTCACCCTCATGGAAAAAAGGGTAAGAGGCCGAGGTATACAGTGATTACATCTTCTGCCATAACCACCACCACTGTCACAGCTACCACCACTACCACATCACCTACTACCACCACCACAGCTACTACTTCCACCACCACTCCTCCCACTACCACTATCACTCCTCCCACCACTACTACAACAACCACTCCACCACTATCCACTCCCATTCACCCTCCCATCTTCACCACATCCACAACCACAACCACCACTCAACAAGCAGGTACATTCACCCAAGCCCCAATGACACATGACTCCACTCTACCCAGTGTTGGGTTAGAGGAACAGCTGGCAAACCTTAACAGGTTGGTGCTAAAGCTGTTAGCTACAGATCACATGAGGGCAAATCAGATTAACCAGCTGATAGTGGTCAACAACGCCCAAGGCAAGCAGATCGTTCAGTTGACAGAGAAGAATACTCAGTATGAGAGAGCTTTAGGCTGAGCTCACCAAGCACTTCAGAGTCAAAATGAGCTGGTGATGGCGTCGGTAAAGAGGACAGAGGAGCTTGAGAAGAAGAACAAGAAGATACTCCTAAAGCTTAAGGGATCAAAGAGTGAGCCATTGAAGATCAAGGATGGTGATGATGATGATGACGATGATGATGATGAGGATGATGATTCTGAGGAAGA
Source organism: Flaveria ramosissima (assembly GCA_025215565.1). Lineage (NCBI taxonomy): Eukaryota > Viridiplantae > Streptophyta > Magnoliopsida > Asterales > Asteraceae > Flaveria > Flaveria ramosissima. The sequence continues at coordinate 43,108,790 of CM046030.1, forward strand.
TGTTAATGAAGGAGGACTGAGCGGTAAAGATAAAGAGGATGATGATGATCAGGAAGGTGATTCACCTGCGTCAGCCTCAAATCCTCAAGCTAAAGAGAGGCGTACTAAAAGAAACCAAGATCATGGAGCCTCGTCCTCAGATCCTCAAGTTGAAGAGACAAAAGATCAAGACAAAAATGACGGTCAACAGACAGATGAGTATGATGTCGAACCCCTTCAGCAAGTTAAGACTCAACTTACAATGATTCTTGACTTGCAAGGGATAGTCAGGAGATTTGTGAGCTACACTCCGGAAGAGGGAGAAATTATTCATGATCTGACGGGAACAACTCGCTGAAATGTTTAGACTAAATCCTAACGAGTTGGTCAAAGATGCTCTAGAAGTTGATGTCGCGAGTGATGATGAGCTGAACGATGTAGATGAGATTGAGATAGAAGATGTCACTGCAGAGCACTATCCACAGTACACTGATCTGGAAGGACATGTTATTCCCAACTTGGGTGAAACATTTGATAGTGGTACTTTTGATAAGTTGGATGAATTAGAGAAAAAGAAAGAAAAGGATGAAAGTAAAGCCCAAGCTTCAGAGGCTAATGTTGATCTCAAGAAAGCTAAATGGGTCGCTTGTTTTGCAAAGATGAAAGCCCAACGCGTGCCACCAAAGCAGAATGCCTACACAAAGCTCTACAGAGTCAAAAGACATCAGAAAGTGTCAGGCAAGATTATAGCGTGTGCATATTTTGAAGATTTGGATGTTTATGTTGTTAAGAGGGAGAAAGGAATTAAGTACTTCAGATATCCACATGATCTGAAGACTCTTCCTGGTTTTGAGCTCACCGTCTGGCATGTTTAGATATTCTGTATGCTAATCTGAGGAAGATGTCAGGATGGTTCGAGGCTGCATTAAAGAAAGAATACCACACCAAGTGGGTAAACTTCAGACCTCAACAACCTAAGAGGTTCATTCATAAGTCTGAAGTTGATCCTATTTCTGGAAGACCAAAGATGGTGCTGAAGTGGAGTCCCCCATGCACAATGTCCAAGATTCCCTTACAGGAAATGCCTAAGGACTTCACTTCCCACTTCAAATGGTGGTATTATGACTGGAGGACGGGCGAAGCTGTCATAGTATTGAACAAAGATGGAAAGATTGATACTATCTGTGTATTTGACCCAATGTGGCTTACAAACTTGTCGGCTGAAGATGTCTACACATTATACAAGTGGCCACTGTTCTATGACACGCAGGATATTATACAAGCTCTCCAGTTCCAACATGTCATAAGACTCTGTTTTTCATTTGATATACATGCAGGAGTGACAAGAGAAGAGAAGTACAAGAAGTTCCCGAACATGTGAAGAATGTTAGACGATAGGGTAAACTAGGTCCAAGGGGGAGTTTGTAGATACATGTGTTCCTAGTTTATGTGCTAAAATGTAAAAGTCTTTCATGTCTTACATATGTGTAATTTGATGAAGTAATGACATATGATATATGATTTGATGTTTATTTATCTTTGATTCATATGTATGAACTTCTTATATAGGTTTGAGGTTGTTGTACACAATTCTAAGTCAATAATGATTGAGTCTTATGTACAACCTAGTCGGGTGATTATTCATGCTAATAGACCATACTTATGGACCATACACATGAATACATCATGCTTATGGACCAGTCGCGCGACTGAACCAGGAGACTGGATCAGTCGTACGATTGAGACATAAGATTGACTCAGTCGCACGACTGAACCTTCAGTCGTGCGTATGACTCAATCGCATGATTCAGTCGCACGACTGAACCATGCGAATGGTTCAGTCATACGAATGAAAAACCCTAACCTATAAATACCACCTAATTCGTAAAAAAACAGAACACTTGAAGAGATATTGCGAATACACATAAACTCTAGCCGTCCAGAACGTCCCAAACAGCTTGTCCAAGTTCATAGTTCGTTCCTGATCGATTCCTACTCATTCTTAACGTTTAGTTCAATCTTATATCGATCGGGTTATCGTTCTCACTGATTGGATCACCAATCAAATAGGATTCCACACTATTTGATCCAGTATAAACGCAGAATCAGTTAGTACTCTGTCCGTACACGGTCCCTAACACTGACGAAGTCTAAAATGTCATGCAAAATGTCTTACCCTCGGTGGTGATCAAGGTGATCAAAGTAGTCAAGGATGGAGAGAAAGCTGATAAGAAGGGGAAGGAAAATGAGAAAAAATCAGGAAAGTCCACCGGAAGGACGGAGGAATCTAAAGAGGAGCCATCAAACCCTAAGGTGGTAGTCCATGATGATGACAGTGATGAGGAGTCCGAGAGAGAGACTACTAGGGGGTGCAACTATGGGGCATTTCGAAGGTGCAAGCCCCCGACCTTTGACGGTAACGACAATGCTACTGCCGCTCATCGTTGGGTTAGAGAGATGGAAGCAGTATTGGAAATTAGTGAGTGCCGGGAAGATCAGAAAGTTAAGTTTGCCACTCATTCTTTCATCGACTCAGCGTTGTGTTGGTGGGACAATGTTGTCCAGGCTGAAGGAAAGCGACCGATAGCCAAAATGAAGTGGTCTGAGTTGAAAGAGTTGGTGTTGGAGGAGTATTGTCCCCACCGAGAGTTAGACAAGATTGAAAAGGAGTTCTTGTATTTGGAAACCAGGAACATGACTCATCAAGAGTACACCTCCAAGTTCAATGAACTTGCAAGAGTTGTGCCAGACATGGTGACACCTGCATCCAAGAAGATCAAGAGATACATGCAGGGTTTGCCCGTGGACATCAGGAGGCACATGATTGCGGCCAGACCGGGTACGTTTAGGTCTGTTGTGGATTTAGCTGGGAGACTGTACGATGAAAGAGATACGATGCCTGTACAAAAGAAGGTGGAGAGATGGAGTGGGAATAAGAATGGAAATTGGAAGAGGTTCGGAGGTGACAACTTCAGGATTGGGGAGAAGAGGATGAGAGTTGAGGATCAGTCAGGGAGGTGAGGAAGATCAGGTGAAGGAGGTGCTTGTAGAAAATGTGGAAGGGGTCATTTAGAGGAGTATAGAGTTGGGACTGGAAAATGTTTTAAATGTGGGGGCGAGGGCCACTCTGCCAGGGACTGCAAGGCGGTAAAGTGTTACTAGTGTGGCGAGATGGGACATGTGGAAAGGGAATGCAAGAAAGGAAAATCAGGAGGTACAGGAACAGTTAGAGCTGGAGATAAGGGAAAGGGTGACGGTTCGAAGGCGAAGGCGAGGGCATTCAACATAACTTGTGAGGAGGCTTGGGCGGATCTAGAAGTAGTTTCAGGTATGTTTCTGGTGGACCATAAATATGCTTCTGTGCTCTTTGATTCTGGTGCTAGTAGGAGTTTTGTGTCTGCTGCTTTTTGTCGTTTGTTGCATGATAAGGGTAGGAAGTTAGACGAGCCTTTCTATGTAGAAACAGCCATTGGTAAGTCCATTAAGGTAACTAAGGTGGTTGAGGATTGCTTGATTGAGTTAGAAGATTGTAAGTTCCCTGCTAGGTTGCATGTTATGGCCTTAGGAGGTTTTGATGTGGTGTTAGGCATGGATTGGTTAGCTAGCTATGAAGCCAATATAGTATGTAGTAAGAAGATAATTCGTCAAACAGTGCCCGACGGTAGTTCTGTTACGATTCGTGGAGATAAGGTGTGCTGTGTACCGAAGGTCGTGTCGATGATCACAGCTGGAAAGTACTTGAGACGTGGGTGTAGCGCTTACTTGGCCTATGTAAAAGATGTGGACGCACCAGAGACACAATTACCAGACGTGCCGGTAGTGCGCGAGTTTCCTGACGTCTTTCCCGAAGACCTGACTGGTGTGCCGCCTGACCGCGAAATTGAATTCCAGATTGATTTGCTACCTGGGGCACAACCCGTCGCTAAAGCACCGTATCGATTAGCTCCTTCGGAGGTGGTAGAACTGAGAGACCAGTTGCAAGATTTATTGGATAAAGGCTTCATCCGACCGAGTATCTCTCCATAAGGTGCTCCAGTTTTATTCGTCAAGAAGAAAGATGGTAGCATGCGGATGTGCATTGACTATCGCGAGCTCAATAAGCTGACCGTAAAGAATCGGTATCCGTTACCAAGGATCGACGACCTGTTCGATCAACTTCAGGATGCTAGCTGGTTTTCGAGGATACACCTGCGGTCTGGTAACCACCAACTGAAGGTGAAAGAACAAGACATCCAAAGACAGCGTTCCGTACGCGTTATGGACACTACGAATTTCTCGTCATATCCTTTGGTTTAACCAACACGCCAGCTGATTTTATGGATCTCATGAATCGGCTATGTCGACCGATGTTGGATAAATCGGTGATTGTGTTCATTGACGACATCTTGATTTATTCAAATAGTAAAGAGGAACATGCCAATCATATTCGAGAAGTATTGGAGACGCTCAGAAGTGAGAAGTTATATGCTAAGTTCTCTAAATGCGCATTTTGGCTTCGAGAAGTTCAATTTCTAGGGCATGTGGTTAATCCCGAGGGGATCAGGGTGGACCCTACGAAGGTTGAAGCGGTGATGCAATGGGAACCTCCAAAGACGCCATCCGAGATTCGCAGTTTCTTAGGCCTGGCAGGTTACTATAGGAGGTTTATCCAGGATTTCTCCAAGATAGCTTCTCCTTTGACTAAGCTGACTCGGAAGGACGTGAAGTATGAATGGGGTACTGATCAGGAGAACGCCTTCCTGGAACTGAAGATGAGGTTAACTCAAGCCCATATCTTGACGTTACCTGAAGGGAACGAGGATCTGGTAATCTACTCGGATGCCTCGTATGCAGGATTGGGTTGCGTGTTGATGCAAAGAGGGAAGGTGATAGCCTATGCTTCTAGACAATTAAAGGTCCACGAGGCCAATTATCCTACCCATGATTTAGAGTTGGCTGCGGTGGTGTTTGCATTGAAGATTTGGAGGCACTACCTGTATGGGGTGAAGTGCACCATCTTCACTGATCATAAAAGTCTGAAGTATTTCTTCGAACCAAAGAAACTCAACATGAGGCAGAGGAGGTGGTTGGAACTGATCAAGGATTATGACTGCGAAATTCATTATCATCCAGGAAAAGCCAATGTGGTTGCTGACGCCCTTAGCCGGAAGGGACAACCCGAACCAATTCGGGTGAGGGCTTACTAGATAATCATGACGCCTGATGTTATGAAAAAAGTGAGGGAGTTTCAAGATGAGGCATAGAGAGATGAAAGAGTCAACTGTGTAAGGATGAAAGGACAAGTTTCAGATTTCGGGGAAAACACCCTGGGTGTTAGAACCCGATCTGGGTGAATGTGGATCCCTTCTATGGGGATCTGAGGGGGAAGATCATGGATGAGGCTCACAAAACTTGATATTCCATTCATCCCGGTGCCACGAAAATATCAGGATCTAAAGAAAAATTACTGGTGGCCGGGAATGAAGCGAGACGTGGCTAAGTACGTGAGCAAGTGCCTGACTTGTCTGCAAGTGAAGGCAGAGCACCAAAAGCCATATGGAAAGATCCAGCCTTTGGATATTCCTAAATGGAAATGGGAACACATCACAATGGACTTTATCATGAAGCTACCTCGCACGACGAGAGGAAGCGACGCGATCTGGGTGGTTATTGACCGTTTAACAAAGAGCGCCAATTTCCTACCAATTCGTGAGAGCTTTTCCTCTGAGAGGTTAGCAGAGCTATTTATCAAGAAGATCATGGCTCGTCACGGCGTGCCAGTGTCTATCATTTCGGAAAGGGACACACGGTTTACGTCCAAGTTTTGGAAGAGGTTTCACAACTCAATGGGGACTAGACTGCATATTAGTACGGCTTACCACCTGACGGATGGTCAGTCGGAAAGAACGATTCAGACGTTAGAAGACATGCTACGAGCATGTGTAATCGACTTTGGAGGAAGTTGGGATGAGCACTTACCGTTGGAGGAATTTTCATATAATAATAGTTACCATGCCAGCATTGGTATACCATCTTATGAGACACTGACGGTAGGAAGTGCAGAACGCCCGTGTGTTGGGGTGATATCAGGCAAAAGGAATTGGGAAGTCTTGAAGTGATTGAGGTCACAACCGAGAAGTTAGATAAGATTAAGGCATTCATGAAAGCCGCAAAGGATCGCAGAAGTCTTATGCTGATAAGAGGCATAGACCAATAGAGTTTAAGGTTGGTGACAAGGTTATGCTCAGGGTATCTCCATGGAAAGGGATCATCAGGTTTCCAAAACGGGGAAAGTTAAGCCCAAGGTTCATAGGGCCATTCTGTATTGTCGCAAGTGTAAGGGAAGTTGCCTACAAATTAGAACTACCCGATGAGTTGAGTGGAATTCACCCTACGTTCCATGTATCTCTGCAGGACCGGTGAAGGGTATGCACTTACAACACAACAACACAATGAGGAGAGTTGCTTAGAACACTTAACATATCAAATAAGGAACTGGTTAACTTGTTTATGAGAGATGCTAAGAACACAAGTAAATGTGAGACAGAACAAGATTGCAAACAACACAAGTATTTGGTTTTCAAGAATGCTGTATATTGCTTCTCAAGTTCTATTACAAGTTACGAAGCATCGATGGAAAGTTACAAGTACTTGAGATACTTTATACTACATCTTACAGCCAGCCCATACTTTGAAGGCCAGCTGGATACAATTGACTAGACAACTACAAAATCAAATGTAGAGTCAAAAGGCATATTTGCCTTTTGACTTGTGACTATGACATGCCATAGCTCACATCCTAATATATTACAAAAAGAATAAAAGTACATAAAGTAGAAAACATGGACTCAAAACCTCAATGTACAGTTACCAAAAGCATGGACCTTTCACCAACTCATGTAAGTTGGTGACTTTACAGAGTAGCAGCGGAAAGGTGGTCCAGCTTTATTGTAAAGTACATCAGATAAAGGCATATCTCTAAAAGTCTTCGGAAGAAATCTGTCTTCACTCTTTGGCTTTGGAAGACTTTGTCTTTGAAGCTTCAGAAAACTTCACTTTTGGCTACGGAAGATGTTGGTCTTGGCTTCGGAAGATTTTACACTTAGAATATTTCTAGTGCATGGTGTAAAACTTCCAAAGCATTTCTACTTTTGTTCTTTAGTGCATGCTTGCAGAGAGACTTTGGGTGTTTTGGCTGCATCAGACTTATAGGAATCCTTACAAACTCCCCCTAGGCTGATGCTACCAAAACACTTAGAAGATCTTCAGATGTTTGTAGTCTTCAGCACAATGATGACCATACCCTTCTTCATCAGATGGTCAGGATCATTCAGACACTCATAATATCTTCTTATCTCAAAGAGATCATGCAGAGGTAAGTTGATTATGTCTTGCCATGTATAGACATTCTCAACACCCTGATCTCTGATCACATGCCATCACTTCCTCAGGTTGATCTGACTCAGCCTGAGGTGTAGAGGTGGATGATTCAGGCTTCTTCTTCTTAGACTTTGGTTTAGAAGCCATCCTCTTCTTCCTCTTAGAAGACTTTAACAGAGAAGACTGGTCTGTAGTACCTTGTTGATCATCCTTGTCTTTCTCAGTTAGGTGTTCCTCCCTCACAGGTTCAGAAGGAGAGGGAGTTTGACCCTGCTGTGGATCAGAAGATGAAGCTTGCTGAAGCTCAGCAGGAGGTCCAGGTTGTGTTGTCTCAGGTTGTTCAACGTTAACCTCCACTTCAGGTAGGATTTGACTTGGAGGAGAGTATAAGTCAATCAACTCTCCACTTTTGATCTTCTGCTTGATTACCCTGATATGCTCATCCATTATGGATTGAGACATAGGGCCAAGTCTCCTTCCGGAGAATCCATGCAGCTTCAAGAAGCTCATCATCCTTTGTTTGTCAGCAGACTTCTTCATACTCTTTTGGATGATAGCTCTTGACTTTGCAGCATCTTCCCTCATCTTTCTTTTTGTTGCCTTTGTTCTTTGAGCACTTGAAGTTCAAGCTATTTGAGATACTCAAACTTAATTACTCAAAGGACAAGGGAAGAAGTGCAGATGCCTGGTAGAGACCTGTGACACTCAGGTAGTTGATCATGTTTTTCCAATCTGTTTCCTTGTCTACCTGAGGTTCTTGTGTAACAGCCACATCCTCTTGCACAGGACTTTCCTGAACTGGGGAGAGAGTTGGAGCATTCTTGTATAATCTTTTCTGTCTCTTCTCTTCTTTGAATTGGAGAAGTAATCTTGCATCCTCTGCTTCCTTCGTCTCTCAGGACACTTCCATGTCTGCCAGTTCATTTAATTGCTCTAAGGGGAGAGATATAATCTCATCTATGTCATAGTTCCTGGTTTGCTGGTAAGTAATCCTTTCTGCCCTCAACTCATCTTCTTGAGTGTTTGGTCTGGGGGCAACCCTGATTGCAGCTTGCATAAAGCCTGAAGACCCAGAGGAACTTTCTCCCCTTAGCTTCCTCTTCCTCTCTCTCTCTCTCTCTCTCTCTCTCTCTCCTCCTCAATTTCATCGGGAGTCAAAATCTTTTTCCCTTTGTCACCTACAGACCTTTGTGACTCAGGGTGGATAGAGGTTTGGCCTTTATTGCTTGGTGTAGCATCCAAGCTCTGGCCAGAGAGAGGTTGTGAGACACCTTCACCAGCAGGTGTTTCACTGAGGGAATGAATTTCTGAAGCAGTTGTTGGTGTGACAGGGCTCTCAGGCTCTATCACTGGGCCTTCAGCCAAGGTTTTCCCTTTGAAGCTAATCTCAGGGTCTGCCTCAGCATCCAGTTGACCAATGACATTACCTGATTGCCTTTGTCTCCTTCTAAGGCTGAACTCTTCAGTAATTCTGTCTTGAATCCTGAGTGCTAACCTGTCAGCTTGTCTTGATTTGCTTGGGTTGACAAGTGGCATGTGATCAGGTCAAGACCTTCATAGTAGTCTAAAGTCTGAAAATTGAACACTTCTTGCTGCTCTTGAACTCTGTGAAGAATGAGGGCTCTTCTATCAGCATCATACCTCCACCCAATAATGTAGTTTGAAGTTCCTTGAGGTGGAGATGACACAGCCCTTGGAATGCCTTCCTCAAAGAGACTCCTAATGACAGAGTCTATTATGTCCACATTAATGTGAACTTGAGGAAGTTGCTGAGTATGCACAGTTGCAAGTGAGGATGGTGAATCCTCAATGTCCATACTCCCTGAAGAACTCCCAGGTTCTGTAAGTAATGACTTTCTCCCCCTTTTTGGTAGCATCACCCTCTTGCATAGGTGAGCTAGAGGTTAGGTCAATCACATTCACAGGTTCTTGTGTTCCTGGTTGAGCTCTTCTTAAAGGTCTCCCAGCTAGTTTTTCCCTGAGATAAGATATCTCAAGTTGCTGATCATTGACCCTATTATACAGGGTAGTCACCTGAGATTCAAGGTGACTAACCTTAGAGACTAAATAGGAGCATGTTTTTGACAGTTTTTGCACCTTTAGTCTCAGATTCCCCTCTTCTTCATCAGAAGAATCATTGGGGGATGAGATGATTGGACCAAAGTCCTCACTCTCACCACCAGCCTCAGGTTCTTGGCTGCTGGATTTCCTCTACGCATTGACATCCTCAGGTGAGGTGTCAATGGGCTGAGTTGCCATGGTTGAGGTCTTAATGATGTAATCACTTGCAGAAGTGAGAGCCTCTTCCATATGGATATCCTGAATAGGTTCAGAAGTATCCACCTCAGTTATTGGTGACTGATGTGGGCTAGACAAAGGAGACTCAGGAGTGCTCATCTCTCTTTGAGTAGGGGAAGAGTAGAGAGACATGGTACCCACTAAAACCTAAGTCTTCATCAGTATAGAGTGAGAGGTTGGAAATGGGTTGATTTAAGTCTAAAGGCTGGGGATGGTAACTGTCCCTTGAAGGTTGTTCACTTGAGCGTTGAGACTCAGAGTGAAGGCTTAAGGCAGTTGGGCTTGTGAGCTCATCAGGGTGAGCATGAGGAACCTCAACCCTGATTATTGAAGAGATGTGAGTGGTTTTCTCCTGAGGGGAAGTGGGAGCTCTAGTGTCCACTTCCTCCTGTATGGGTGAGTATATGGGGGCCTGCACAGACTCAATAGCTTGAGCAGGGGTTCGTTTGGATTTTCTTTGGTAGGTGAGGGTGACTTGGGGCCTTTTTGGTGGTTGAGAGGTAGAAGGTGTGGGTTCAACACTAGCTTGTGTTGCTAGGTTGTCACCTTGAGCAATGAGCTCTAACATTTTTGGGACTAGGGCTGTTTCTACCCCTGAGAAGCCTACAGTTGGCTTCTTCATAATTTTAAAGATGCCGGGCTTCATCTGTCCCAATTTAAGAATATTATCTGTTTCCCTCAACTGTGAGCCCAGTTCACAGTTGAGAATGTGTTGAACATATCTAGGAAACATATAATACTCTAAGGAGTCCAAGTTAGCAAGCAAATTTGTATAAACAAATTGAGAGTACCTGAACTTGACCCCTTGAACCATTCCATGTACTATGAAAGAGAGATCCTCAGGAATCTGGTCCCACCCTCCATGCTTGTTTGACAAGCTGTGGATAACCACATGAAGCAGGTATTTCCACTGGGATGAGACCTTCCCTTTCCTGAAGGTCTTTACAGAGAAATCTCCCTCATAGCCCATCTGCTCAAAGGAATGATTTACAGCTTCCTTTGGGAAGGACAACTCACCTTTTTCATCATCCAGCTGCAAATGAGTGTTTATGATGGCCGAAGTGATGAAGATTGTCCTCCCTTGCACTGTGGCAGACAGTGCCTTCTCCCCATCCATAATGACCTCTTGGCAGGTCTTCCAAAATTCAAGCAGATGATCCTCATAGAGAGTAGGATCAATGGTTAGGGAGGTGGAGTAGTTTGATAGAGCTAAGAAACGGCAAATCTCTGAGAAACTTTCATCTTTCTCAGAGCTTAACAGAGCAACTTGGTTATGTTGCCTGTGAAGTTGCATGGAGAAATCTGGGTTGTTTCTGAGGTTTAGGTTGGCCATTTTAGAAGCTTAAGGATGAAGAAAGATGAAGAACAAAAGGCATTTTGGGAGAATTTAGGTTTAAGGAATAGTGTAATTGAGGAAGATAGTGAAAGAGGGGGGAACCGTTGGGCATTTATGTGAAAAGGATTTGAGACAAAGTTAATGAAAGAGGATAAACTTTGAAATCCGGATGTCGGTCCCACCTCTGAAAAGTAGTTTACTTTTGCCCAAAAAGTAGTTTTCTTGGAAGTCGAGACATCTTCCGAAGGTTATTTGCTTCGAAAGTTCTGAAGAAAAAGCTTCCGAAGGCAAATTGGCTTCGGAAGAGATTTCAAAGGTTTTTGAGAATTTTGCTTCGGAAGAGAATTTACACTCAGAGATTTTTATTCTAAGAAGAATAAATACTTCCGAAGGTAATTGCTTTCGGAAGAAACTTGTTCTTTGAAAACATACAAAGTACTTAAGTTGATTTTAAGCTTTGGAAGATATTTCAGAAATTTCTTCCGAAGGTAAAATCACTGAAGCAATTATTTGTTTACTAAGACATAAACTTCTTCCAAAGGTAATTTTGAATCTTCCGAAGAGATCAAGATTTTCAAAAATCTAAGAAAAGTCTTTTGAAAAGATTTTCTTCCAAAGAAAAAGGGCTTATGAAGGTGATATAATAGACAACTTAGGACACACAGGTTTTAGAAATAAATATGATTAAGTTTTAAGAAAAGCTATTCAAAGTTAATCATCCCAATAGCTGATACAAGATATTTAAATCTCTGCTCATCAAAAGCTTTGGTGAACAGATCAGCATATTGTTCATTTGTGTTAACTTTGACTAGTTTGATTAATCCTTTTCAAAGTTATCTCTAATCAAATGATACCTGATATTAATATGCTTTGTCCTTGAGTGCTGCACAGGATTCTCTGTGATGGAGATAGCACTATTGTTGTCTATGTGGATGGGAGTCTCTTTAAAGTTAAATCCATAGTCCAACATCTGATTTTGAATCCAAAGCACTTGAGCACGACAACTTGCAGCAACAATGTATTCAGCCTCAGCAGTTGATGCAGACACACAGGATTGTTTCTTGCATTGCCAGGAGACTACTCTTCCACCAAGAAATTGACATCCCCCTGATGTAGACTTTGCAGTCATGTTGCAACCACCATAGTCACTATCTGTATAAGCATACAGATTAAAGTCAGAATTCTTTGGATACCAAAGGCCAAGTGATGGAGCACCTTTGAGATATCTTAAAATTCTTTTGACAGTGACCAGGTGTGACATCTTGGGGTTGGCTTGATATCTTGCACAAATGCATGTAGCAAACATGATATCTGGCCTGCTAGCTGTGAGGTACATAAGAGACCCAATCATTGCCCTATAGAGATGTTCATCAACACACTCCCCCTCAAGATCAGGTCCAAGGGAGTGATTTCTGGCTATGGGTGTCTTAGCAACCTTACAATCAGTCATGTTAACCTTTTAAGTATGTCCTGTACATACTTTGACTGACTTATGAAGATGCCATTGTCAACTTGCTTCACTTGAATTCCTAGAAAGAAATTGAGTTCCCCCATGGCACTCATTTCAAACCTGTCCTTCATCAGCTTCTCAAAGTCTTTGCAGAGCTTTGGATTAGTTGACCCAAAGATAATGTCATTTACATACTTAAACTAGCATTATGTCATTTCCTGTTCCTTTGATTAAGAGAGTTCCATCTATAGTACCTCTTTTGCAGCCCATATAGAGCTTTATCAAGCCTGCAGACATAATCAGGATGATCAGGATCTACAAACCCAGGTGGTTGTCTGACATACACCTCTTCATCAATCACCCCATAAAGAAAAGCACACTTGACATCAAGTTGGTAGACCTTGAAATTCTTGGATGCAACAAAAGCTAGGAATATTCTAACAGCTTCAAGTCTTGCCACAGGAGCAAAAACATTTGTATAGTCAATTCCTTCTTCTTGAGTATATCCTTGAACAACTAGTCTTGCCTTGTTTTTGATGACAAGTCCTCTATCATCCTTCTTGTTCCTAAAAACCCATTTGGTTCCTATGGTAGTCTTCCCTTGAGGAAGAGGACATAGGTTCCAAACCTTTTGCCTTTTGAATTGAAGCAGCTCCTCTTGCATAGCTTCAACCCAACTTCCATCCTTTAGAGCCTCATCAATTTTCTTTGGCTCTATCTGGGACAAGAAACAAGAGTGAAGACAAACATTTGCTTCATGGGTTTGTCCTCTTGTTCTCACCCCTGAATCAACATCTCCAATGATGTTTGTGGTAGGATGAGACTTGTGGATCCTTAGCTGAGGGATCACAGCAAGTTGCTTAGACAGATCTAGATTTGAAAAATTTTGATCTGGCAAAGAAGATTCACCCTCCACATCAACACACTTATCAAGATTGACTTGATCCAATGAGTGTGTGACATCATTGATGTTGTCTTCAATGCAGTGGTTATCAGCATCAAGAAATTCTTGATCACTTTCACCACCACCATTTTCTCCAACATTTGAAGCTCCTTCTTCTAAGTTTTGTGCCTCTAAGCTGGAATTTGAGGGCACCCCAGAAGCATCAGCAGGATTTGTCATAGATATGCTGGTAGAAGCTTCATTTGCAGGAATAGTTACCACTGGAGCTGAAGATGAGTAACTTGAAAGGTCTTTTGAGCTCAAATATTGGGTCAGGATCACCTGTTGGTAATATATCTGTAGATCCTGAAACATTCACACAAGATTTGTAAAAACAATTGGTAACTAAATCAAGATCAAATAGCCAATCCGGACCAGAACCTTTCACACTGGGAGTGTGCTCATTGAAAGTCACATTGGCTGACTCCTCAACTACTCTAGTTCTGAGATTGTATACTCTATAAGCTTTAGCTTGAGAAGAGTATCCAATAAAGTGTCCATCATCTGATTTCTCAGCAAACTTGCCAATTTGATCCTTGGTATTCAAGATGGTGCAAGGACATCCAAATGACCTGAGAAAACCAATGAAGGGCTTTCTCTTGTGCCAAAGTTCATAAGGAGTCTTACCATGTTTCTTAACCACTAAAACTCTGTTTTGCACATAGAAAGCAGTGTTCACTGCCTCTACCCAGAAGGTGATGGGCAGCTTCAATTAGTGTCTTGTTTCTCCTCTCAGCAACACCATTTTGCTGAGGAGTCCTGGGAGCACTATATTGTCTTGTAATACCTTTTTCATCACAAAATGTATCAAGGATTTGATTCTTGAATTCAGTTCCTTGATCACATCTTATGGTTTTGACCTTGTGATCACATTGATTCTCAATCTTTAAGATGAAATTCTTCAGAATCTCAGGAGTCTCATCCTTAGTTCTAAGAAAGAAGACCCAAGTGAATCTTGTAAAATCATCTGTGATCACCAAACAATAAGAGGTCCTTCCTAGACTCATTACACTGGCGGGGCCAAAGAGATCCATATGTAATAAGTGTAGGGGATTAATGATGGAGTTTCTTTCTTTGGCTTGTGAGATACCTTGTGTTGCTTCCCTTTTAGGCATGCAACACAGTGGTCATCACTTGTAAACTCTTTCTTTGGTATTCCAGTTACCAAATCATTCTTAATTAATTTATTCATGTTTTTAACGTTTACATGGCACATTCTTTTATGCCAAATGAAAGATTCATCATTATTTGCTTTATATAGAAAGCATGAAAATTCTTCTGAGGGAGATGTTTCTTGCAAGTCCATCTTGTACATGTTCCCTTTCCTGGGGGCTCTGAGCAAGATGTGCTCATGAGGAATGACCACCCCGGGCCTGAGAACAATGCACTCATGCTCAGTAAAGAGCATGTTATGACTCTGATCACAAAATTAGGATACACTCAGAAGATTGTACCCAAGCTCCTTGACAAAGTTTACCTTCTCAATGCTGAGCTTACCATTTGTGACCTTGCCCCTTCCAGTAATGTAACCTCCTGCATCTCCTCCAAAAGCAACTGGTCATCCATCAATTCTTTCAAAATTTTGGAGAAGTGACCTATTGCTTGTCATGTGTCTAGAACAACCACTATCAATGATCCATACATTTCTGTTTGTCTTGAGCTGTCCCTGCACAAAAGAGATGATTAGTTACATCTGGAAACCCAAGCCTCATTGGTCTTGGGCTCATCAAAAGAAGTTGAAGACAATGCAACAGTAATTGATCCTATAGTAATGCTAGAGGAATCATTTGCTGATGTTGATGAAGAACTTTCAGCCACTTGGTCTTTCTTTGACTTCCATACCACCTTTGGAATCTTAGACTTGACCTTCAATACTTCAGAAGTTTTGATGACTTCGGAAGTTTTGATGACTTCAGAAGTTTTGATGACTGGCTCTTCGGAAGATCTTGCTTTCACTACAGCAGGCTTCAGTGCTTCGGAAGTATTCCTTTCTTCCGAGACCAAATTTTCTTCCGAAGGCAAGTTTCCACTTGTTTTCTTCTTCATTTTGGAGCTTCCCAAGGAAAAAGATTTTCCTTCCGAAGCTTGCTTCTTCTTCTCCAAACTCTTAGAAGTTTCTTTCTTGGTCATGTGGAGAGTACTCCTTGTATTGTAGACACAATCCTTAGAAAGATGAGAGGTACTTCCACAGTCCATTTTCTTCCTTCTAGGAGTTCTTCTTTGTGAACAAGGCTGAACTTGATAACTTTCCTTCTCCATCTTCACCTTTGCAGATGCTGTGGCAATTCTTGTGGGGTTAGAACTACCTTTGGAGCTGGATGGTTCAGGTTGTACAGCAGCAATGCACAACTGATCAGCCTTCTTCTTGATGATGGGATGATTTGGACATGAACTAGAACTCTTGTTGATGGAGTTCAAGTTTGTGTTAGCCTTTACCACTTCAAATCCTGCAGAGATGAAGACTTGTTTCTGTGTAGAATTGAAGGTGACCTTGATCTCTTGAGCCTTTTTGGCCTTTCTTTTGGCCTTCCTGATCAAGTTCTTTCTTCTTGACTTGGTCATCCCAACAGCTTTGCTCTCCTCAGAGGGATGGTGACCCTTCTTCGAATGCTCTTCTTCACTCTTCTCAGAGCCATTCTCCACCATCTCCTCTTCATCCTCTTCAGTCACAGGATCTATGAGGGGAAGCTCATCTTCACAAGTTCCACACCTTGGAGATCTTACAGACAAGATTGTGTGTGGAGGAGCTATCTTACAAGATTCTAGTCCCTACTTATTTTCATAACACACTTTTGCATGCAAGGATGATGATATTATGTTCTTGAAGGTCTCTTCTTCAAGAACACATTTTTCTGCCTTGGCTTTGCTGATCACAAGCTCAGCCTGGCATTCAGTTAATTTAGTGATGAGATCTTTGATCTGAGTCCTTTAGTTTGTATGCTCATGTTTAAGAGTTGAAATGGTTTTCTCCAAGTCCTTTATCTTAAGTTTATAATCATTTTCAGCTCTTTTAAAATCAACTTTTAAAATATTTAAGGACTCAAGGTCAGATCTCATTTCTAAATTATAGGACCTATATCTATTAACTTTAGCAATGCATTCAGGAGTACAAAGATGTTCCAATACCTTGGCTTCATCGTGGTTTGCCATGAGTGCTTGGTTTGGAGATGCATCTTCTACTTGAAAGCTCCAGTCACAACCTCCTTCTTCAACAGCAACTGCAGCTTGCTGCTTTGGCTTCTCATTCTGGGGGGCTTTCTCAGTGTAGTTTGGTCTGGTTTGTGCTTGGCCACCATTTGTCCTTGGTGCCTTACACTCTCTTGCAAAGTGTCCAATCTGGTTACAGTTGTAACACTTTACTTTGCTTTTGTCCAGCCCAAACTTTCCACTGGCTGCATTGCTTGGAAACTTTCTCCCTGTCCTCTTGTAGAACTTCTTGGCTCTGTGAGTGAGAAGAGCCATTTGCTGGACTATCTTCATGTACTCCAGATAATCTGGATGGATACAGTCCAAATCTTCAAGAGTGAAGAGAAAGTTGCCTGAAGTTTCATCAGCAGAGAAAAAGGCATGAGAAGAACTTGTCTCTTGGAAAGGACTTCCTTGAGTGTAGCTTTCCCTTGGAGTCTCTAGGAAGGTGATGGAAGTGCCCTTTTGGTGAGTTGTCAAGGAAGCATATAAGATGATGTTGTGGTTCAATGCTTTCCCTTTCAACCACATGGAGGGCTGAACTAAGTTGATTGCTGGAGTTACCAAATGAGTTTTGCATGTTCATCTCCATCTGGTAGCCACTAAGAATACCATACAACTCTATGAGAGTAAGAGTCTTAAGGTTCTCAGTCCTCTTGATAACAACACAATAATGTGTCCATTGTCTAGGAAGAGAGGACATAAACTTCCTTACAATGTCCCTGTTCTCAAGAGTTACTCCAACATCCATTAGAGTATCCACAATCTCAACATACCAGAAGTATTGTTGAGTCATGGTTTCACCTGCCTTGAAGGTGAAGTTTTCAAATTGCTGCTTCAGGAGATCCTTCTTGTTCTCCTTTGCTTCAGTAGACCCCTTATACATTAGCTTCAGTGCTTCCCATAGTTGCTTGGCAGTTTTGCACTTCTTGAAGCCTCTGTAGATGGAGTTTGGAAGAGCAGTTTGAAGGGTTGTCATGGCTTTTTGATCAATCTCTATTCTCTTTCTATCTGCTTCAGAGTAATCAGCCACAACCATGGGAATCATACCACCACCAGTAGCAGAAGTGGTGCTTCGTATGTAAGGTCCTTCAACAACAGAGTCCCACATCCTGGAGTCCTGAGACTTGATGAAGCCTTCCATTCTTTGACATGAAGTATCAAAGTCTTCAGGAGTGATCAGTGGAGACTTTGTCATAGTTCCAGTTTCCATATCAGCTTTGGTTATAGCTGCCATTTGAGTTGTTAAGTATTTTGTGTGTGTGAGGGATCTTAAGATGGTGAGATCTTATATCAAGAGCCTGAAATGATCTGATACCAAATGCAGGACCGGTGAAGGGTATGCACTTACAACACAACAACACAATGAGGAGAGTTGCTTAGAACACTTAACAGATCAAATAGGAAGCTGGTTAACTTGTTAATGAAAGATACTAAGAACACAAGTAAATGTGAGACAAAACAAGATTGCAAACAACATAAGTATTTGGTTTTCAAGAATGCTGTATATTGCTTCTCAAGTTCTATTACAAGTTACAAAGCATCGATGGAAAGTTACAAGTACTTGAGATACTTTATACTACATCTTACAACCGGCCCATACTTTGAAGGCCAGCTGGATTTAATTGACTAGACAACTACAAAATCAAATGTAGAGTCAAAAGGCATATTTGCCTTTTGACTTGTGACTATGACATGCCATAGCTCACATCCTAATATATTACAAAAAGGATAAAAGTACATAAAGTAGAAAGCATGGACTCAAAACCTCAATGTACAGTTACCAAAAGCATGGACCTTTCACCAACTCATGTAAGTTGGTGACTTTACAGAGTAGTAGCAGAAAGGTGGTCCAGCTTTATTGTAAAGTACATCAGATAAAGGCATATCTCTAAAAGACTTCGGAAGAAATCTGTCTTCACTCTTTGGCTTTGGAAGACTTTGTCTTTGAAGCTTCGGAAAACTTCACTTTTGGCTACGGAAGATGTTGGTCTTGGCTTCGGAAGATTTTACACTTAGAATATTTCTAGTGCATGGTGTAAAACTTCCAAAGCATTTCTAGTTCTGTTCTTTAATGCATGCTTGCAGAGAGACTTTGGATGTTTTGGCTGCATCAGACTTATAGGAATCCTTACAATCTCATCTCAGGAAATGCCTAGCAGATGATGATATGGTTGTACCACTACAAGACAATGAAGTGGATGAACGGCTAAATTATATAGACCAGCCTGTGGCTATCTTTGACTGGAAAGAGAAACGCTTAAGAAATAAAGTGGTTCCACTGGTACGGGTACAGTGGAGACATTGAAAGGGATCAGAATCTACGTGGGACCGAGGAGGAAATGAGGCAATATTATCCTCAATTGTTTGACGACTGACAGGTTTCGAGGATGAAACCTAAATAAGTGGGGGAGACTTGTAACACCCCGAAAAGTCAAAACGAGTCATCGAGGATAATGGGCTTAGTTATTGGGTATTTAATAAAGGAAGAAAATGGGTTATGGGCTAAATTAGGTTTATGGGCAAGAACCTAAGTGATTAAGGGCTCATAATCAGCTTTATAACCCACCTAATCAGCCACCACCTTCCTCATTTAAACCCTAGCCACCCAAATTCATAGAGAGAGAAAGTAGAGAGAGAAAGTGAAGAAAACTCAAGATTTGGAGCTTCAAAGGTTAATGGATTGAAGATCTGAACGATTGAGCACCAAACCATAAGAAAGGAGCAACAAATCCAGGTAAAAATCGACCTCTAAACCCTTCTGTAGATCAAACCCGGATTCTAGGGTTTTGGGTTTTGAAAAAATGCACATAATCGCATAAAGGTCATATTTTTACGTATGAAAACATGTATAAAGCTTAGATATAGCCTCATGGTTGATAAACTAAGAGATTGGACGTAAAAAGTTGTGATTTTGGGTTAAAAACGGGCTGGTTCAGAATTTTTATGCGATCTGCGAAAGTGTCTCTGAATCCAGCGAAATTGCATATTCAAACTGTAAAACTGTGGGTTTCCTGTGAAACTATAGTTTCGCAGGTAATTTCGCAGCCATGGAATTCCAATGAAAGTTGGGCGAAACTGGCATGCAAAACTGGCAGGCAAAACTGTCAGTGAAATTGGCAGCGAAACTGCTTTTCTGGCAGCGAAATTAGCAGCGAATTTAGGCAAAAATTAACCCCTTTAAGTGTTAACTTATCTGCAGGCTGTGTAGTGTGATCCTAGTCTAGAAAGCGTAGTTTAGAAGTTACTCACGGTATCCGGGTGAGTTCTAGATCCCCTGTTTATAAGTTTTTCTATGTTTTGGGGTTATTATGCATACTAAATATACGTTTTTAAATGACCTAGATTTTATGAGGTTTTAACAGGAAGATTGATTTTTCTATAAGGAAATGTGCTATATAAATGTTTAAAAATAAATAGTTTTCGCGCTGACCTGCCAGACTGGCCCCACTAGGGGTTGCTGCCCCTAGGACCCCGCTGTCAGGGGCTGCCGCCACCGAACCCTCGCTGTCTCGCGGTGGGTCGATGATGTTTTTATGATGACATGTACTTGATATGTTGTGTTGTTTATATGTAAAGTATATATTAAAGTGGGAGATGATATTAATGAAAAGTGAAAGTTAATGAATGTTACCCCGGGCCCATTTGATGATAAAAAGTCTTGCAAGCACTATGATCAACTTCACTTACGTGAGTCTGATGTATGATGATTGATCCGTATTCATGAGCGGTCTATGTGCCTTGTAGTGTGGATCAACTGTCGGGGGTTAGCTACCATGATGATGTGTACAGATAAGGATCGACATTCGTTGTCGATCAACATGGAGCTCTCGCTTTGTGCAATCTCATTTATGATGAAAATAAAAGATAATGAAAGAATGAAAGATAATGAACATGCTTATTATGATGCAAGAAATGTTATGTATTATGATGTATGCGTTGTCATTATATGAAGGATAAAGTTTATATTCTCTTTTTTATGTAAAACTAGAACTCACTCAGCAAAGCTGACTTTTATGCATAATAGTTGGCAGGTAAATGCTGATGCTGAGGATGGCACCGGTTGGAGGCTACTTGGATGGCAATGGATGACAATCCTGTTTTTGAGATCTTTTATTGTAATTTAAGAAAAAGTACTATGTTTTATTTACAATTAAAGGACAAATGTATGATCACAATATCAAGTGCAGGTTTTAAGTAAATGTTTATTTTATTCCGCTGCATTGTTTTGTTATTAAAATGATTTTATGCTATGATTAACCAACTGTGAGGTTTCCCGGGAATATGGCCTTACAACTGACAACCACTCAATGGAAGTCAACATCAATGATATCACACACTCATTGGATCAAGCTTCTCTTGATAAGTATACTAATATGGTGGGAGACACTTCATTATCAGACCTAAACTTCACAAATTTAGGTCTGTCAAATCAACTTGTTATGATCCCTCAACTTAGGATCCACATGTCACACCCCACCACAAACATCATTGTGGATGTTGACAAGGCGGTAAGAACAAGAGGAGACTCATGATAAAAATGTGTGTCTACACTCTTGTTTCTTATCCCAAATAGAGCCAAAGAAAGTTGATGAGGCTTTGAAGGATGGAGATGGGTTGAAGCAATGCAAGAGGTGGTGCTTCAATTAAAAAGATGAAAGGTTTGGAATCCATGTCCTCTTCCTCAAAGAAAGACTACCATCGGAATCAGGTGGGGTTTTAGGAATAAGAAGGATGATAGAGGACTTGTGAACAAGAAGACGAGTTGTTCAGGGGTACACACTAGAGAAGGAATTGACTACACCGATGTCTTTGCTCTAGCAAGACTTGAAGATGTTAGGATATTCCTAGCTTTTGCAGCATCCAAGGATTTCAAGGTCTACTAACTAGATGTCATATGTGCTTTCTTATATGAGGTGATTGATGAAGAGGTGTATGTCAAACAACCACTTCGCTTTGCAGACCCAGATCATCCTGATTATGTCTGCAAGCTTGATAAAGCTCTCTATGAGCAGCACCAAGCTCCAAGGAAGTGGTATTAGACACTATCTAAGTATCTCTGTCAGCATGGCTATAAGAGGGGTACTATAGAGGAACCCTCTTCTATAAGCTATTCGGATGATTAACTTTGAGTAGGTTTTCTTAAATACTTAATTCAAGACTATTTCTAAAATATGTGTGTCTAAGTTATCACCAATATAAGCCCAGTTTACCTTGGAAGACACCTTTTCCAAATGATACTCTTTAGAATTCTGAAAGTTTTAAACATATTTTCTTTCGGAAGACATTAGTATTGTCTTCGGAAAAACATTAAGTCATCAAAAACAGATAGCTACTTATAAGAAATCAACCTTCGGATGAAATTCTGATATATCTTCCGAAGCAAAAATACTCTTCTAAGTACTTGTATGTGTTTGAAGAACAAATTTTTTCCAAAAGCAATTAAGTCCCGAAAGAGTTATTCCTTTGAGAATAAAACTTCCAAGTTTTAAATCTCTTCCAAAACGGCATATGTCTTAGAAGATAAAATACTCCAAGTATTTTTCTTCCGAAGCAGTTTTTCATAAAGCTAAGGAATATCTTCTGAAGTCAAAATTAGCTTCGGAAGTTTTTATAAAACTTCCAAAGACAAAATACCTTTGGAAGATTTTCGACTTCCAAGAAAACTATCTTTTTGAGCACCTTTCTCAGAGGTGAGACCGACATTTGGATTTTAAAGTTTATCCTTTTGCATAACTTTGTCTCAAATCCATTATATATATACACTCAACGGTTCCACCCTCTTTTAGTATCTTCTTTGTCTGCAAATTCTCTAACCTAAATTCACCCACAAACCGACCTTGTTCTCATCTTCCTTCATACTAAAGCTACCTCAAATGGCCAACCCTGACCGACGAAACCAACCCGATTTCTCCATGCACATCCACAAGCAACATAATCAAGTTGCTCTGTTGGACTCTGAGAAAGATCTAGGTTTCTCAGAGGTGTGTCAGTTTCTTACCCTATTCAACTACCTCACCTCCCTCACTATAGATCCTCAACTCTATGAGGATCAGTTATTGGATTTCTGGAGGACCTGCCAAGAGGTCACCATGGATGGGGATAAGGAAATGTCTGCCACAGTGCAGGGGAGGACAAGCTTCATCACTCTAGCATCCATAAACACTCATCTTCAGTTGGATGATGTAGAATTTGACTTTTCCTTCCCCAAATCTGTTGTAAACCAGTACTTTAGACAGATGGGTCATTAAGATAACCGACAAATTTCAGGTCAATACCCGGCCCGACTTAGTGATAATTATACATATTTTACATGAGTTTCAATTGAGTTCTAATTATTTGAATTCATTTCATTCATTACAAAATTTCTTGCATGACATTTCATGCATCGGTGATTCGGCGTAGTTATCCTTTTTTCACACGGTACATCCGGCACACACAAACGTTGGTGAAAATTAATATATACATACGAATAAATACTTTATAGTTTTTCAAAGTATTTTGGATTCTAAATAAAATACATTTGAAAAGATAAAATTTATAAATAAACCTAAACACGTAAGTTGATATTTTACTCAGAACGAATACTTTTAACGTGACTACTATATACACGACCTATCGTGCAATATCACCTCACATTTCTTCCCTTCTCTTTTCCATACAAATGCTTTCTTGTTTGACATGGAAAAATTGAATCATACCATTTTTATGTAACCTTTTCTACCATTGTTAAAAACATTATGTTGCCTTACCACAAACGATCATTTCTGCCTTCATAGAATAAACATGATGTGATTTAAACATGAGGAAAAAAGACAAGAATTTGTGGATGTTAAAAGCTAGAACTCATCCATAATTCCCCTACATATTTCAACATCTTCCATTCTCTACTTTCTTCCCTTCAAATTTCGTTCAAGGCTTCATCACCACCATCTCATTCTATTTCCAACTTATTTTCTATAAATCTTAGGTGATTCAAGTGTTATTGTTAAAGACCAAGTGATTTTTGAAGCTTCCAGTCTCTTCTTGTTCACATATATTTTGATTTATCATATATTTTTCATTTATTAGTTCATGTGAAACTAGTTCATCCACCAAAGATGTTTTTGTTGAAAACAATATTATACAAACAAAGAGTTTCAAGAATTATATTTCACACAAAACATTCTATCATGAATTAAATAATGAAACTTGTCCTTAAAAAGTAAATATTCATAGATCCATGTTTGACCAAGTTACTAGTTAGTGATTTTAGAAAAAGTCTTAATAATTGTTAAAACTCACGGAAAACTACAAAAGGGTTATGTTATGGTTATGATATTTTAAACTCTTACAAGTATTATTATTAATACTTATACATATTTTTCAAGTCATACTTAGTTAGTGAGTGGTAATATATTACTACAAAAGTTGGGTTATAACTTGATGACAATTTGACCAAATTTACAAGTATGGTAATATATATAAACATGAGACTCTAAAAGGAAAAAATATGAACTTCATAACAAAATATTATGTTAGTTTAAAAGGGATGTTAAAGTGATTACTAGATGACTTTTGACAAAGATGACACATGATTAAATTATTTTGGCATGTGACTTAAAATATATATTTATGGACCTTATAATACTAGTTACTAAGGTCACTTAAAAAATTGGTTAAGACAAATTAGTAAATTGACTAAAATAACTAAGCATTTTATTAAAGGTATTTTACTTTCTAATATAATAAAAATTACTTAATAAATTGGTGAAACCATAATTTAATATATGTTAAGGTTCATAAGAACTAGGTAAAATAAAACAATTATTCTACTAAGAAAATAATTAAATAATTATTTTATGAGTAAATATATATGTAAATTTTACTTGGATTATAAAATACGAAATCTAGTGATTTTCCTTAGATGTCAATAATTCAAATTGTATTCCAATTACTATAATAAAAAATATTATATTTCTTTCTAAGAAAATAAGATTATTTCAAAACCTTAATTTCTATAATTTCATATGTAAATTACCTAACTAATTACCAAACACTCGAGTCACGTCTCGGGTCGAGTTAAAAATGATATTTAATTACCCAAATAATATGTCAACTTTAAGATACAAAGATTTTTGAACACTTTCAAGAGAAGTTTAATTTATTAAGATTTTCTAAATAATATATATTTTTCACAGTTATCCATTTGTGTCACCAACGGGTCGTCGAGTCAAACACTTGTTACCAAGTGTGTGGATGAAATAGTTACATGCTCATATTACACGTAGGAGCAATTACTTAGACGTAAGTTTTCTTGATTGTTCTAGGGCGAACTTAGTTTGGAGTTTCCCGAGCACTTGTGATACTTACAGATTTCACACCCGACTCACTTCACAGGTGAGTTTCACAGCCCCATTTTTACTTATTTCCCTGTTGGGGGAGATTACATGCAAATTACTATTTTCTTGGACACATTTATTTGCCAATGATTTCACATGTTATATAAGTTGTTTACAACCTGTATGAAGTCCCCTGTTATCAGATCGTTAGTTTATTTCCCAAAGCGAGCTACCCCCACCTGGGTTAATTACCCTAACCTTGACTGGAGGTCTAAACGGGTGCATTATTGGCCTGTTCACCCTGTGCTTACGTTAGGCATAGGTAAGGGCAATCTATTACAGTTACAGTCTAGCTTCGGTTGCAGTGCTTATATAATATTGTAGCATTGTATGATCGACAATCAAATCATGGAAAGACTTGTGGTCCATTACACTATTTACTGTTACTTTAAAACCTGTGAACTCACCAACTTTATGTTGACATATTTTCATGCAAATTTTCTCAGGTATTTGACATCTGTATCAAGTTAAGCTAGCTTGGGCCACATCACATTTAGCGCCATTTATGCTGTTTGGGACATTTATTGTTGTATTTTCATGTTCTGATAACAATTACATCAGTTCTAGTGCTTCCACAATTTTAACTCTAAAAACAATTATAAATTTTAAACTTGCTTGCAACGTATGTTTTACAAAATCATGTAGTGGTCGATCAGTGACTATGATTCCATGACGTTCACGCCCCACGGGAAATCGCCGTGGTTGGAGGTGTGACAGATTGGTATCACAGCCATTGGTTATAAGGAATTAGGTTGCATTTAGTGAGCCTAGACTATAACCGTAGCTTATTGCATTGACATAGTTCATTATGCAACAACCTAACTTATATTAATTGTACTTGTGTGTTGCCTTGTCAAATGTCGTCTGCATCGATGTCGATCTACGTTTTTGACTCAGATGAGGAGCATGAGCCGACATCTTTGACCTCGTCTACAGGATCTACACCTATCATTCTGACCCCTACGCCTGATGTCGTGCTCCCCACGGAGGGCGAGACCCCTGCACCTTCCCCTACTCTTGTCCCCGCTGCCACTCCGGACCCCATTCCTGACACCACTGAGGCCTTACCCATGGTCCAATATTCTAGGTCACCTCCTCCCCATGCATGAGTTGGTTGATGCCTACTCCATCACTTCATGCTACCCTACCATATGAGATTTTCCCAGGATTTACTCATCACATCAGCCCCCAGATGCCGATTGCCATTCCATTAAGCATGGGATATCTTTTTGCCTAGACACCAACTAGACCCAATTACACATCTGCCGACTTTCAGCCATCTGACCCCATATTGAGCCAGTCAACGCTATTCCTAAGTCCAATGATCTCGCTCCGCAGCCAGCTAACATTGAGTTAGTTGACGTTGATCCCTAGCCTACTGATTATGTCTCCCAGATAGCCAACACTTACCTAGTAAATTTCAATCCGGAGCCTTCTTATGTTATTTAGCAGTCTATTGACTCTATTTCCCTGCCTGTTGATTCTGTACCATAACTTGTTACCCTATTGCCCACCTCAGTGACATCTACCTTCTCAAACTCACCCTTAACTTGTCGATGCTGCTCTGTAGCAAATAGCCCCGAGGAAATGGCCGCAGATATCCATCGTTGCATCGTTCCGACACTACTACCAACCTCGTTGCCTACTAGACTCACCTTAGGGGTATGCTTTATTTGCACACACCTAAGAAGCGAATCCACATCCCGATTTCTATTTTCTTCGATATGGGTGATGATATAAGTTTTATTTCTAGTGAGTTTAGTCCACTTCTTGGAATTACTCCTACATATTTGACTTCTAAGTATACGATAGAATTAGCTGATGGTAAATTAAGCAGAACTAACAAGATAATACAAGGGTGCATTTTGAATTTGGCGGATTACTCGTTTGACATAGATTTACTGCCTATGACACTCGGGAGTTTTGACATCGTTATTGGCATGGATTGGTTGTCGAAAAAATCAAGTTGAAATCGCGTGTCGTGAGAAAATTGTTCGCATTCCACTTCCGAGTGGAGAGACAATATCTATTCAAGGAGAAAGGTATGACACAATGCTATGGATCATTACGTGTATGAAGGCCCGGAAGTACTTACGAAAAGGCTAACATGACATCCTGGCACATGTTATAGAGAAGCAAGCGGAGGAGAAAAGAATCGAGGACATACCTATCATGCGAGACTACCCAGAAGTCTTTCCCGAGGACTTGCCTGGACTTCCACCCCAAAGACAAGTCGATTTTCAAATTGACTTCAAATTTGGAGGTGCTCCAATAGCACGATCACCATACTGACTAGCACCATCAGAGATGCAAGAGTTGTTTACTCAATTACAATAATTGTTAGATAAATGATTCATAAGGCTAAGTTTCTCACCTTGGGAGCTCCGGTCTTGTTTGTCAAGAAGAAGGATGGATCATTTCGCATGTGCATTGACTACCGAGAGTTAAACAAGCTAACTATCAAGAATCGATATCCACTTCCATGGAATGATGACTTATTCGATCAACTTCAAGGATCTAGCTATTACTCCAAGATTGATTTACATTCTGGATATCACCAATTACGAATCCAAGAGGAGGATGTCCCTAAGACCGCTTTTTGAACTCGTTATGGTCGTTACAAGTTTATGGTCATGTCATTTGGGTTAACCAATGCACCGGCCGCGTTCATGGACCTTATGAATAGAGTGTGCAAACCCTACTTGGATAAATTCATGATCATCCTTATCGATGACATTTTAATATATTCACGAACCAAGGTTGAGCACGAAGAACATTTAAGGTTAATCTTGAAACTAGTCAAGAACGAGAAATTGTACGCAAAATTCTCACTTATGCGACTTCTAGATCCAAGAAGTGTAATTTCTCGGGTATGTGGTCAACAAGAAGGGAATATACGTTGATCCATCCAAGATAGAGACCATTAAGAATTGGGAAGCATCGAAGACTCCAACCAAGGTGCGACAATTCCTAGGTCTTGCAGGTTATTACCGGCGTTTCATTGAAAATTTCTCTAAAATAGCCCAACCGTTGACAACTTTAACCTAGAAAGACAAGAAGTTCGATTGAGGTGATAAACATGAAGCCTCATTTCAATTATATAAGTAAACACTGTGTTGTGCACCAATTCTATCCCAACCAGAGGGAACCGATGGTTTTGTGGTGTACTGCGACGCATCCCGACAAGGACTTGGATGTGTCCTGATGCAACACGACAAGGTTATTGCTTATGCGTCTCAACAATTGAAAGTGCATGAGAAAAATTACACTACTCCAGACCTAGAATTAGGAACTGTCATTTTTCCACTAAAGATTTGGTGACACTATTTGTATGGTACCAAGTGTACTATATTCACTGACTATAAAAGCCTTCAACACATCTTCTATCAGAAAGAAATGAACATGAGACAACGCAGGTAGGTCGAGTTACTAAATGACTATGATTGCGAGATTCGTTATGACCTTGGAAAGGCGAATGTTGTAGCAGACGCTTTGAGCAGGAAGAAATGAACCAAAACATTGCGAGTGCGAGCATTGGGAATGACGATCCACACGAGTATAACTACTCGAATTCGCGACGCTCAATCCAAAGCACTAAAGGAAAAACATTTGAAGGACGAATCTCTTCGTGGCATGGATAAACACTTTGAGATCAAGTCTGATGGAGCTTGCTACTTCATGAAACGAATTTGGGTACCAAATTTTGGAAACTTGAGGGATCTTGTGATGAATGAGGCAAACAAATCAAGATACTCCATCCACCCTCGCTCTGATAAGATGTATCAAGACCTAAATGAGTTATACTGGTGGCCTAACATGAAAGCTGACATATCCACCTATGTTAGCAAGTGCCTCACGTGTTCCAAGGAAAATGCAGAATATCAAAAACCATCAGGAGTACTTCACCAACCAGAGATTCCACAATGGAAATAGGAACAGATTTCCATGGACTTCATCACAAAACTACCTAAGACATACACTGGTTATGATACGATTTGGGTAATTGTCGACTGGCTAACAAAGTCTGCACATTTTCTACCAATTAAAGAAACTGATAAAAAAGAAAGGTTAACCAGGATCTATCTCAAGGAGGTTGTCTCAAGACATGGAGTGCTAATCTCTGATCGAGAAAGTCGATTCACCTCTAGATTCTAGCAATCATTACAAAAGGCCTTGGGTACACGATTGGATATGAGTACCGCATACCACCCCCAAACATATGGTCAGAGCGAAAGGACTATCCAAACACTGGTAGACATGCTTAGAGCTTGTGTGATAAACTTCGGTCACCATTGGGATACTCATACCTTTAGCTAAATTTTCTTACTATAACAATTATCACATTAGTATCAAGGCTGCACCATTCAAAGCACTATACGGAAGGAAGTGTCGATCACCATTATGTTAGACAGAGGTAGGCAATAGCCAACTTACTGGTCCTGAGATCATACACGAGACAACCAAAAAGATCACTCAGATTCAGAACCGACTCAAAGCTGCGCGTGACCGTCAAAAAAGTTACGCTGACGTGAGACACAAGCCATTGGAATTCCAAGTGGGAGATAAAAAAGTCTCACCTTGGAAAGGAGTTATTGTTTTTGGTAAACGTGGTAAGATAAACCCTAGACACATTGGACCATTTGAAATCCTAGTGAGGATTGGTCCCGTAGCTTACAAACTTAAGCTACCACTGGAACTTAATGTCCATGACACTTTTCACGTGTCAAATCTGAAGAAGTGCTTGTCAGATGAAACCCTAGTTATACCACTCGACGAGGTCGAGATCGATGGTCAACTTCATTTTGTTGAGAAACCTGTTGTGGTCATGGATCGAGAGGTGAAGAGGATGAAACAAAGCCGTATTTCATCATGAAGGTCCGGTGAAATTCCAGATGTGGACTAGAATTTACTTGGGAACGTGAGGATCAAATGAAACTCAAATATCCTTACTTGTTTAAAACCCTAGCGACTACGGAAGACACTAACTGACTTTCAAACCGAAATTCTTTCTAACATGGGGAGTATGTGATAATCGACAAATTTCAGGTCAATACCCGGCCCGACTTAGTCATAATTATGCATATTTTACATGAGTTTCAATTGAGTTCTAATTATTTGAATTCATTTCATGCATTGCAAAATTTCATGCATAACATTTCATGCATCGGTGATTCTGCGTTATTACCATTTTTACACACAGTACATCCGACACACGCGAACGTTGGTGATAATTAATATATACATACTAATAAAAGCTTTATAGTGTTTCAAAGTATTTTAGATTCCAAATTAAATACATTGGAAAAGCTTAAATTTATAAATAAACCTAAACGCGTAAGTTGATATTTTACTCGGAACGAATACTTTTAACGCGACTACTATATACACGATGTATCATTAACATACCATCAATATTTATATATATGATACTATACAAGTTCTTACAATATTTTAATATATTTTATAAAAGGTAATAAGTATATATATATATATATATATATATATATATATATATATATATATATATATATATATATATATATATATATATATATATATATATATATATATATATATATATATATATATATATATATATATGTCTATGCTGCAACAAATACAACCTAAATACCCGATACTACCCAAAATAAAATAAAACTCCCCATTTCCCTCCCTAGAAACCGTACACCCCATCCAACCCATCACCTCACTTTTCTTCCCTTATCTTTTCCATACAAATGCCTTCTTGCTTGACTTGAAATAGTTGTATTATACCATTTTTATCTAACCTTTTCTACCATTGTTAAAAACATTATGTTGCCTTATCACAAATGATCATTTCTTCCTTCATAGAATAAACATAATGTGATTTTACTATGAGGACAAAAGACAAGAATTGGTGGATGTTAAAAGCAAGAACTCATCCATAATTCCCCTCCACATTTCACCAACTTTCCTTCTCTTCTTTCTTCCCTTAAGATTTCGTTCAAGGCTTCATCACCACCATCTCATTGCATTTCCAACTCATTTTCTATAAAGCTTGGGTGATTCAAGTGCTACTGTTAAAGACCAAGTGATTTTTTAAGATTCCAAGCATCCTACATCAACCCTTTCATATTTCCTTGCTTTTCTTTAGTAAGAACAATCTCTTATTGTTCACATATATTTTAATTTATCATATATTCTTCATATATTAGTTTATATGAAACTAGTTTCATCCTCCAAAGATGTTTATGTTGAAAACAATACTTTTACAAACAAAGAGTTTTAACAATTGTATTTCACACAAAACATTCTATCATGAAATAAATAATGATACTTGTCCTTAAAAAGTAAATATTTAAAGATCTATGTTTGACCAAGTTCTAGTTAGTGATTTTATAAAAAGTCTTAATGGTTGTTAAAACTCACAGAAAACTACAAAAGGGTTATGTTATGGTTATGAGATTTTAAACTCTTACAAGTATTATTATGAATACTTATATATTTTTCCAGTAATACTAAGTTAGTGAATAGTGTTATATTATTACAAAAGTTGGGTTATAACTTGATTACAATTTGAACAAATTTACAAGTATGTTGGGGAGATTGTATGATGAGCGGGAGGTGGTGGTGGCTGAGGTGAGCAAGAAAGGTGGTGGTGACCAAAACTGGAATGGGAAACAGTTTGGACGTGGTGGAGCCGCTCCAAACAATAAGGTGGCGAAGATGGGTGACCGACGTATGGTCACATCCGGTGCGGGGATGAAAAGGTGTGTTAAGTGTGGTAAGGAGCATTTGGAAGAATGCAAATGGGGATCAAACATTTGCTTCAAGTGTGGAAAGCCTGGTCATATGGCGAGAGATTGTGGAGCTGTAAGGTGTTATAATTGTGGGGAAAATGGCCATCTGAGTAGGGATTGCAAGAAGTCGAGGGCTGAAGGTTCCGGTGTAGGGAAGAAGGCGGCCGAGAGTGAAGGGCAGAGGGCGCGCGCCACGGCGTTCACGATGACGCAGGAGGAGGCTAGGACGAACCCCGATGTTGTGTCAGGTACGTTTCTAGTAAACCAAACTTTAGCTTCTGTGTTATTTGATTATGGTGTTAGTAAAAGTTTTATTTCTGCTGCTTTCTGTGCTAAACTGTAGATAAGCCCTTCGATGTAGAAACTGCCATAGGTAAGTCTACAGGAGTTCTGAGGTGATAGAAGGTTGTGACGTAGAATTAGAAGGACACAAGTTTCCTGTTAGACCATTCGTGATGACCTTAGGCGGCTTCGATGTAGTCCTAGGAATAGATTGGTTGGCGGTCTACGAGGCGAACATTGTGTGTCGCAAGAAGAGGATTCAGTTGACAGCGCCTGACGGGAGTTCGGTACGGTTTACAGTGATCGGGTCACGACGATTTCGAAAGTGATTTCGATGGCGGTGGCGGGAAAGTGCATGAGGCGTGGATGGAGTGCCTACTTGGCTTATGTAAAGGATATAGATACACCAACACCACAACTGTCCGATGTACCGGTTATGTGTGACTTTCTGGATGTGTTTCCAGAAGACTTACCAGGTATGCCACCGGTCCGCGAGATCGAGTTTCAAATTGACTTAATACCGGGTGCCCAACCAGTTGCTAAGGCACCGTATCGGTTGGCTCCGACCGAGATGAAGGAACTGATGGAGCAATTGCAAGAGCTACTTGATAAGGGGTTCATTAGACCAACTATCTCTCCATGGGGTGCTCCGGTCCTATTTGTGAAGAAGAAAGAAGGTAGCATGAGGATGTGTATAGACTACCGTGAGCTAAATAAGTTGACAATGAAGAATCGGTACCCCTTACCGAGAATTGACGATCTGTTTGATCAACTCCAGGGTGCTAGTTGGTTCTCGAGGATAGACCTTCTATCTGGTTACCATCAGTTGAAGGTGAAGGAGCAGGATATTCCTAAAACAGCTATTCGCATGCGTTATGGACACTACGAGTTCCTCGTTATGTCTTTTGGTTTAACCAACGCGCCAACTACTTTTATGGACTTGATGAATCGAGTGTGTCGATCGATGTTGGATAAATCAGTGATTGTGTTTATGATGATATCATGATTTACTCGAGGAGTGAAGAGGAGCATACCGGTCATATTCGGGAAGTGTTAGAGACGTTGAGGAAGGAGAAGTTGTATGCCAAGTTCTCCAAGTGCGCGTTCTGGTTGCGCGAGGTTCAGTTCTTGGGTCATGCAGTGAATCCTGAAGGGATTATGGTGGATCCGGCAAAGGTGGAGGTGGTGATGCAATGGAAGTCTCCGAAGACGCCATCCAAGATTCGTAGTTTCTTGGGTTTGGCGGGATATTACAGAAGATTCATCCAAGACTTCTCCAAGATAGCTTCTTCGTTGACTAAGTTGACCCGTAAGGATGTAAAGTTTTTATGGGGTCAAGCTCAAGAGAAGGCGTTTGAGGAGTTAAAGGCGAGGTTGACTCAAGCTCCTGTTTTGTCGTTACCCGATAGAAGTGAAGATTTGGTGGTTTATTCAGATGCTTCCTACTCGGGGTTGGGATGTGTGTTGATGCAGAGAGGAAAGGTTATAGCCTACACATCCCGACAGTTAAAAGTTCATGAGGTTAATTATCCTACTCATGACTTGGAGCTAGCACCTGTGGTCTTTGCGTTAAAGATTTGGAGGCACTACCTATACGGGACAAAATGCACCATATTTACTGACCACAAGAGCTTGAAGTACTTCTACGAGCAGAAGGATTTGAACATGAGGCAAAGGAGATGGTTAGAGCTCATAAAGGATTATGACTGCGATATCCATTACCATCCGGGCAAAGCCAACGTGGTGGCAGACACCCTTAGTCGAAAAGAGAGATCCGAGCCGATTCGGGTGAAAGCTTATCTGTAAGGCCCCGTTCCCAGAAAACCTCACAGTTGGTTGATCATAGCATAAAATCATTTTTAATAACAAAACATTGCAGCGGAATTAAATAGACATTCATTTAAAACTTAGAAACCATATCGTACTCATACATTTGTCCTTTAATTGCAAACAAAACATATTACTTGTTCTTAAATTACAATAAAGATTTCATAAACAGTAATGCCATCCATAGCTCCCCAAGGAGCTCCATGTGCCATCCTCAGCATCAGCGTTTACCTGCCAACTATTATGTATAAAAGTCAGCTTCGCTGAGTGAGTTCTAGTTTTAGGTAAATAAGAAAATACAACCTTATCCTTCACATAATGACCACGCATATATAATACCTAACATTTTCATCATAATAAGCATGTTCATTATCTTTTATTCTTTCATTCTTCCATTATCTTACCCTTTCATCATAAACGAGATTGCACAAAGCAAGAGCTCCATGTTGATCGACAACAAATGCCGATCCCTGTCGGTACACATTTTTCATGGTAGCTAACCCCCGACAGTTGATCCACACTGCAAAGCACATAGCCCGCTCATGAATACGGATCCATCATCATACATCAGACTCACCTAAGTGAAGTCTATCATAGTGCTTGCAAGACTTTACATCATCAAACAGGCCCGGGGGTAACATTCATTAAGTTTCACTTTTCATTAATATCATCTTCCACTTTAATATATATAATACTTAACTTATTAAGTATACAACATACCAAGTACTAGTCATCATAAAACATAACAGACCCTCCGCGAGACAGCGGGGGTACGGGGGCAGCAGCCCCTGACCGCGGGGTCCTCGGGGCAGCAGCCCCTAGTGGGGTCCAAGGGGCAACGACTTATAGAAAAATCGTTCTTCCTGTTAAAATCCCTTAAAATCTTGGTCATTTAAAAACGTATATTTAGTATGCATAATAGCTCCAAAACATGTAAAAACTTATAAATAGGAGATCTAGAACTGACCTAGTTACCGAGACCAACTTCTAAACTAAGCTTACAAGGCTAGGATCTCACTACACATCCTGCAGATGAGTTGACACTTAAAGGGGTTAATTTCTGCCTAAATTCGCTGCTTATTTCGCTGCAAGATCAGCAATTTCACAGCTAGGTTCACCAACAGTTTCGCTGCTAGTTTCACCAGCAGTTTCGCTGCTAGTTTCGCTGGCATCTTCGCTGGCAGTTTCGCTGGCATCTTCGCTGCCAGTTTCGCCCAACTTTCGTTGGAAAACCATGTCTGTGAAACTACCTACGAAACTATAGTTTCATAGGAAGTCCTCATAGTTTCGCTGATTGAATATGCAAATTCGCTGGATGCATATACAGTTTCGCAGATCGCATAAAAATTACGAACCAACCCGTTTTTAACCCAAAATCATGACTTTTACGTCCCAATCTACGTAGTTTTCATCCATGAGGCTAAATCTAAGCTTTATACTTGTTTTCATACGTAAAATGTGACCTTTATGCGATTCTTTGCAACTTTTCAAAACACAAAACCCTAGAATTCGGGTTTGATCTACAGAAGGGTTTAGAGGTTGATTCTTACCTGGATTTGTTGCTTCTTTCTTAGGTCTTGATGCTCCAGCACCCAGATCCTCAATCTCTTAACCTTTGAAGCTTCAAATCTTGGGTTTTCTTCACTTTCTCTCTCTACTTTCTCTCTCTATGAACTTTGGTGGCTAGGGTTGCAATGAGGAAGATGAAGGCTGGTTGGGGGTGCTTAAGGGCTGATTATGGGCCTTTGATCCCATAAGCCACTACCCAATAAGCCTAATTTAGCCCATGACCATTTCTTTACCTTATTAAAATACCCAATAATAAGCCCATTATCCTTAATGACTCGTTTTGACTTTTCGGGATGTTACAAGTACCCCCCACTCATTTAGGTTTCGTCCTCGAAACCTGTCAGTCATCAAACAATTGAGGGTAAAATTTCCTCATCTCCTCCTCGGTCTCCCACGTAGATTTGATCCTTTTCTGTGTCTCCACTGTACTCGTACTAGTGGAACCACTTTATTCCGTAAGTGCTTCTCTTTCCAATCAAGGATGGCCACCGGCTGCTCTACATAATTCACCCGTTCATCGACTTCAATGTCTTCTAATGGTACAACTGCATCATTATCTGCCAGACATTTCCTGAGATGAGATACATGGAACGTAGGGTGAATTCCACTCAACTCATAAGGGTAGTTCTAATGTGTAGGCCACTTCTCCTACCTTGCGAATACGGAATGGCCCTATGAATCTTGGGCTTAACTTTCCCTTTTTCGAAACCTGATGATCCCTTTCCAGGGCGATACCTTGAGCATAACCTTGTCACCAACCTCAAATTCTATCGGCCTACGCCTCTTATCAGCATAAGACTTCTGGCGGTTCCTTGCAGCTTTCATGAACGCCTTAATCTTATCTAACTTCTCAGTTGTGACCTCAATCACTTCAAGACTCCCTAATCCTTTTGCCCGATGTCACCCAACACACGGGCGTTCTGCACTTCTTACCGTACAACATTTCGTAAGGTGGCATACCAATGCTAAGCATGGTAACTATTATTATATGAGAATTCCGCCAACGGTAAGTGCTCATCCCAGTTCCTCCAAAGTCGATTACACAGGCTTGTAGCATGTCTTCTAAAGTCTGGATCGTCCTTTCCGACTGACCATCCGTCTGGGGATGGTAAGCCGTACTAATATGTAGTCTAGTCCCCATTGAGTCGTGAAACCTCTTCCAGAACTTGGACGTAAACCGCGTGTCCCTATCCAAAACGATAGACACTGGCACACCGTGACGAGCCACGATCTCCTTGATAAATAGCTCTGCCAAGCTCTCAGAGGAATACGTCTCACGAATTGGTAGGAAATGGGCGCTCTTTGTTAGACGGTCAACAATCACCCAGATTGCGTCGCTTCCCCTCGCCGTGCGAGGTAGCTTCGTGATGAAGTCCATTGCGATGTGTTCCCATTTCCATTCAGGGATATCCAAAGTCTAGATCTTCCCATATGGCTTTTGGGGCTCTGCCTTCACTTGCAGGCAAGTCAGGCACTTGCTCACATACTTAGCCACGTCTCGCTTCATTCCCGGCCACCAGTAATCTTTCTTCAGATCCTGATACATTTTCGTGGCACCGGGGTGTATGGAATATCGAGTTTTGTGAGCCTTATCCATGATTTTCTCCCTCAGATCCCCATAGAGAGGGATCCACATTCTCCCAGATCGGGTTCTAACACCCAGGGTGTTTTCCCCCAAGTCTGAAACTTGTCCTTTCATCCTTTCAAAGTTGACTCTATCCTCTCTTAATGCACTGGAACTCCCTCACTTGTTTCATAACATCAGGCGTTATGATTATCTGGCACGCCCTCACCCGAATTGGTTCGGGTCGTCCTTTTCGGCTAAGGGCGTCAGCAACCACATTGGCTTTTCCTGGATGATAATGAATTTCGCAGTCATAATCCTTGGTCAGTTCCAACCACCTCCTCTGCCTCATATTGAGTTCCTTTTGAAGATCATGTTAGGTTGGACTCACTTTAGTATAGATGTTTACTTTACATTGTAATAGGACTTGTGTTAGTTTCATTTTGTATTTTGATAGTTATTAGCAGTTTTGGCAGTCCAGCGAAACTGTGAGCGAATCTATAGTTTCGCTCACAGTTTGCTGTTTTGGTTCACCCGGCGAACTTGTGTTCTGCCGGGCGAAACTATAGTTTCGGCATGACAGTTTCGCTTGTAGCGAAACTGTCAGCGAAACTATGACTGCTATATATACTATTGTCATTTCATTTTGCATGATAAGTTTGCAAAACCCTAAACGTGGAATTCTGTTGCAAACTATCATTCTCAAGCAGTTACTTCATTGAAATACAATTGTGCTTATTGTTATTGAGTGAGTTTGTTCATTTGAATATCAATTATGTCTTGATTCATCATATTCATCTCTCAATTGTTTGTTATTTGGTTATGTATGTGATATTGATCAAACTATTCTATCAATTGTACTGTTCATCGATCACATGGACCAACAATATGGTATCAGAGCCTTAGTGCTCTTGATTTGTTGAGTTTTGGTGGTTTTGGTCAATATCTAGTTTCAATCAATTCTCATTGGATTATCAGCTGTTTTTGGGATGGAAATTGATTGAATTATGCTTGTTCTTCATTGAGGAAGATTCTACAATCATCAGATCTCAAATTCATTGAGTTTTGGATGATTTCAGATTGATTTTAAGGTGAAAAAGGGTTTTCAGATCGACGAGCGAAACTACAGTTCTTACAGCGAAACTGTGATCTTCATTCAGCGAAATTATGAGTTATTTTGGATCTGAAGTTGTTTTCTAGAGTTTCAGCGAAAGTATTTCTTTGAACGAAAGTTCAGCAGTGTTTTGATCAATTATCAAGCGAAAGTGCTGCCGAATCTATTTCTGAACGAAAGTTCAAGCTTGTTTCCTGCGAAATTAGCAGCGAAACTAAGCAATTGTTGTCTCTGATTCAAGCGAAAGTGCTGCTGAAATTGCAAGAGAAAGTGTCTGCGATAGTATTGTTTCAGCGAAACTGTTAAGCAAGTTCAGCGAAGTTGTTAGCGAATTTGTCAGCGAATTTACTAGCGAAATTACCAATCTTTCTGCGAAACTATCATGTCAAAATTAACTACTCTCACACTTGCGGATCTTGAAAGTGTTGCTCCTAATAGACCTCCAAGACTCATTAATGGAGATAATTTTGAAGATTGGAAGAGATGTCTCAAGGCTTTCTTTTTCTATACAGATCATAATCAATGGGAATCGATTATTTCAGGTCCTCATATACCTACGGTTACAGTTGGTGATGTCGTTTCTCAGAATAAAGATCCATCTTCTTATACTGAAAGAGATCTGAAACTGATTGATCGTGATCAAAAAGCATTTGGTGCTCTAACTCTCTGCTTGGCTCCTGACATCTACAATCGTTTTGCAGAGCATAAAAATGCTAAATCTCTTTATGATGCTCTCTGTGAATTCTTTGATGGGAATGCAGATCTGGTGAAAGACAAGAGTATTCAAGCTGAAAAGGAGTTCAATTCGTTTGTAGGATATAAGAATGAAAGTTTGACAGATCTTACAAATCGATTCTTAACTGTTTCAAGCACTCTGAAGAAGTATGATGAAAGACTCTCCAACAGTGAACAAGTTAACAGGCTTCTCGATTCTCTTCCACCACAATGGAGTCTTCAAGTGAGGATGCTCAAACAAGAAAGAGGTTTTACAGATTATAAGCTGATGGATATCATTAATAAGTTGAAATCTTTTGAGTTGGATATGAAAAGAAGAGAATTTAACCAGACTATGATGCCCACACCTGGTTTTTCTCAAAATGCTGCTTTATTGTCATCCGCTGCAAACTCTCACATTCAGAATCCAATTCAAGGAGGGAGCAATACAAGTAATTTCTCAAGTGGTAGTAATCATGTTGGAAAGGAATTGGGAAATTCTAAGGTGAATGCTGAAACTACTATTCCATCTGAAACAATGGCTCTTTTTGGAATGTTTGTTCAGAGCTATGAAGCTCTTGTTGCTGGTGAATTGAAAGGTAAAGGAATGACTATGGAGGATATGTATCAAGTTGATCCTGATGATTTGGAAGAAACTGACATTCAATGGCAAATGGCAATGTTAACTTTAAGAGCTCGGAGGTTCATGGAAAGAACAGGAAGAAAGAACTTCGGTGGTCAATCATCAACCTCAAAACTAGGATTTGACAAGTCAAAATTGAGATGCTTCAATTGTAAACAATTGGGACATTTTAAACGTGAATGTCCATTACCAATTGTCACAGATCCTAGTAACACTGGAGTGCCAAGATTGACAGCAGAGAAAGTAAAGGAAGAGGGAAATTCAAAAAAGGAGTCAGCCTTGATTTCTAATTTTGACTGGAGTGCAGAGGTGGAAGAAACAAGATCTGAAATAAATCATGCATTAGTTGCTGAGATTGTGAAAAGTGATGAGATGGAAGTTGAGAAAGATGAGTTTGTGTTGTTTAAGGAATTCAAAGGAGAGAATGAATCTTCAGTAAAGGAGAAAGAAGAGAAGGATGATGGAGAGAAGAAAGAGAAAACTACAGATTCAAAAGCTGTGAAAGGAAAAGAGAAGGATGATGCGGCCGCTACTGTTGAGGAAAGGAAATCGAGTACTCCAGTATGCATGTGCGATAAAGCTTTAGCTGCCGAAAAGATGGTAATGGGACTTCCTTATGAGGTAATACAGGATATGTGCTCATCTGCTTGCAAAATTAGACTTTTTGGGGTTTATAAGGCTAATCGTTTGTTAATTGATAATGAAAAGGATTTAAAACGAATTAATGATGAACTTAAAATGAATGAATCAAAATATTTTGTGAAATTAAATGAGGCTTTAAAAGAAACTGATCATTTAAAAAGAATTGTTTTGGAAAGGAATGTAGAGATTAATACTTTGACTGAACGGGTTGCTCTGGCTGAATTTGAAGCAAGCAAACTTCAGTCAAAGTTAGATAAATGGACTATTTCTGGAATGAAACATGATGATCTTTGTAAATCTCAACGGGGAGCAAGAATTAAAACTGGTTTGGGTTATGAAAATGTACAGGTTTATCCTCCTCCTAGTACATATTGTTATTCTCCTATGCCTGTTCCTCATCCTTCTAATGATTTAATCAAATCAGATACTGACAGTATGTCTGCAGGTTTAGTTGGGAATAACTCTAAGTACATTCGTGAAGACTACGACTATGGACCAACTAGTGGGCTTGGATGCACTAGTTCTAGTACACCTGAAAAACAGCAGTCTGTTTTAGATAATAAGTCTAGTTTAAATTCAGTGTTTGTTTCTAGTTCAAATGTAACAGACTTGAATGTCTCATGTTCTCCTGATTGTTCTATTTCATCTTGTAATTCAAATCTTAATAGTGATGATTTTTGTTCTGGTTATGAATGCAATGAATCTGATGTTTCACCTAAAACAACTGAGCAACTTAAAACTAATTCTTTTGAAAAGTTCTTTTCTCAACCTATTCCATCTTTCATACCATTAAATATGACATCTTCAGAAAATGCAGTTCTCCTTCATCTGAAACTGGTACCAATGGTACGAGTTTTACTGATTTGTCAGAAGAATCAAGTTCTGATTTTGTAAAGAATAACTCTGAGTCAAATAAACAAAAACATCATGAGATGTATGAGACATTCAGTGATGTTGATTCTAGTTTGTCTGAATGTGATGAGGAGATTATTATTGATCCTATTTTTACCTCATCACATCATCGACCTAGATTCAAACATCATTGTTTCAGGTGTGGTGAAGAGGATCATCTTATCAAAAATTGCCCTTTGATTGAAAGATCCTCTAATAGAAATTGTTTTGGGAATAAATTGACAAAATTGGTTAATAATTTCTTTCATAAAAAATCAGCTTCTTTAAAAACAAAGGTTGTTCAATCTTGGGTCCCTATTACTCCTGGCTAAATGATTTGTTCATTCATTTCAGGGATCTTCTTCAAAGATTGTAAACAGTCTGTGGCATGTTGATAGCGGCTGTTCCAAACACATGACGGGATTAAAGGATTTGTTGACTAATTATCGAATTATCGATGGAGGATATGTGGCATTTGCTGGAGACAAGAAGGGTGGAAAAATGATTGGACAAGGAGAAGTTACCAATGGCTCTCTTACTCTGGAAAAAGTCAACCATGTTCCTGAATTGGCATTTAATCTTCTGAGCGTCTCTCAAATTTGTGATAAAGATATTCCAGTTCTATTTAAATCTGACGAATGTTTATTTTTGAAATCAGAGATAGCTATTCCAGAAGATTTAATTCTCATGCGTGCTCCAAGGAAACACGATACATATCTTCTTGATATGAATTCTAATGAGTCAAAAGCTACTGCAACTTGTCTTCTCTCAAAAGCATCAACATCTGAGTCACTCTTGTGGCATCGTCGATTAGGCCATGTCAATTTTAAGATAATTAATAAATTAGTAAAGAACAATCTTGTTAGAGGACTTCCTTTAAAAGATTTCTCTGTGACTGAAAAATGCATGGCATGTGCCAAAGGGAAACAACATAAGAAACCTCATAAGCCTAAACTTTTAAATAGCATATCAAGTCCTCTAGAGTTGTTACATACTGATTTATTTGGGCCAATTAGTGTTAAATCCATTGCTAAAAAGTCCTTTTGTCTTGTTGTTACAGATGATTTTTCACGTTAT
This sequence comes from Flaveria ramosissima, assembly GCA_025215565.1. Lineage (NCBI taxonomy): Eukaryota > Viridiplantae > Streptophyta > Magnoliopsida > Asterales > Asteraceae > Flaveria > Flaveria ramosissima. The sequence goes on from CM046030.1 coordinate 43,150,827, forward strand.
TCATGGGTGAGGTTTCTTGCTCACAAAAGTGAAGTTGCAGAGGAATTGCAGAAATTAATCATTTCTATTGAATCAGTCAGTAAGAAAAGAGTTATGGGATTAAGAAGTGACAATGGCACTGAATTTAAAAATCAGATTCTTGACTCATTTTGTGCTCAAAAAGGGATCGTGAGACAATTTAGTGCTGCAAGAACACCCCAGCAGAACGGAATTGCAGAAAGAAAGAATCGTACTCTTGTGGAAGCTGCTCGTACAATGTTGATAGAATCCTCATTACCTGTCATTTTCTGGGCTGAAGCTGTTAATTGTGCATCTTATGTTTTAAACAGAGTGCTAATTGTGAAAGATAAAGTGAAGACTCCTTATGAACTTTTTCATAAGAGGAAGCCACTAATTGATTTCTTTCGCCCATTTGGATGTTCTTGTACGCTTCTGAATACTCAAGCTCAAAAGACAAAATTTGGGGCTGTTTCTGACGAATGTTACTTTGTTGGATATTCTTCTTCACAAAAGGCATACCGAGTTTACAACAAGAGAACACGTATTGTTCAAGAGTCATTTTATGTTGACTGGCAAGAATCAAATCCTTCTGAAGTTAAATCTGAACCTGCATGGTTCTTTGATTCCGATACTGTGTTCAATTCATTTAATTTGCCAGTTTTCGATGATGATACGTCAAGTCCATGTACTCAAACGAATATTATTCCATCATCTTCATCGTCTGTTCCATCAATTCCACAAGTAACTGATGCTGTTTCAATTGATGTCAGCTCATCGTCTCCGATGCCTGATCAAGCTCCATTATCTGATTCTTTATCTCCTACATCTCCTAACTTACCTGATTCAACACCTGTCATTGATACACCTTCATCTACTCTTTCTCCGGCGGCTGATACTTCTTCAACTATCTTTCCTTCTTCAGGTGATTATAAAACTTTGAAAGATCATCCGCTTGATAATGTAATTGGATCTGTTTCTGATGGTGTTCGCACACGAAGTCAATCCGGTCTGATTAATGTTTGTCTTTTCTCATGCTTCATTTCTCAAATTGTTCCTAAAAATGTTCATGCTGCTCTACAAGATCCGTGTTGGGTAGAGTCTATGCAGTTGGAACTTCAACAGTTCAGGAAGCTTAAGGTTTGGACTTTAGTTGATTTACCTCCCAACAAGTATCCAATTGGTACAAAATGGGTATTTAAGAACAAACCAGATGATCGGGGTGTGGTGGTGCGAAACAAATCTAGACTTGTAGTGCAAGGCTTTGCTCAAGAAGAAGGAATTGATTATACAGAAGTCTTTGCTCCAGTTGCTCGTCTTGAAGCAATCCGTATATTTCTTGCTCATGCTGCTCATAAACAGTTCAAAGTGTACCAGATGGATGTGAAATGTGCTTTTCTCTATGGCGACATTGATGAAGAGATATATGTGTGTCAACCACCAGGCTTTGAAGATCCTGATTTTCCTGATAAAGTGTATAAGCTTGATAAATCTTTGTATGGCCTTCATCAAGCACCCAGAATCTGGTATGAGACTCTTACACAATATCTTTTAAGCAATGGTTATTCTCGTGGTACCATTGATATGACCTTATTTAAGAAGGAGGTGAATGGTGAAATGATCTTTGTTCAAGTGTATGTCGATGATATTATTTTTGGATCCACAAACTCTCAATTGTGTAGAGAGTTTGAAGAAGTGATGAGCCAACGGTTTGAAATGAGCATGATGGGTGAAATGTGCTTCTTTCTTGGCTTGCAAGTTGAACAACAGAAAGAAGGAATTCTTATTCACCAAGAGAAGTACATTAAAGATATTCTGAAGAAATTTAAAATGGATGATGCGTCTACTGAAATGACTCCTTTTACTGCTCAGACGTGTCTCACTCCAGATGAAAATGGAAAACCAGTTGATCCTCATCTTTTCGATCTATGATTGGCTCTCTCATGTATCTTACTGCAAGTCGTCCTGATATCACTTTTGCTGTTGGTTACTGTGCTAGATATCAGTCGGCTCCAAAGGAATCTCATGAGAAAGCTGTCAAACGAATCTTTCGTTATCTCAAAGGATCATCTCGTCTCGGACTGTGGTATCCATATGGTGGAAATTTTGATTTACATGCTTATTCTGATAGTGATTCCAATGGTTGCAGGTTAAACAGAAAATCTGTGTCTGGAGGATGTCAATATTTGGGAAATTGTCTGGTATCTTGGCAGAGCAAGAAACAAACAACAGTTTCTCTTTCTACAGGGGAAGCTGAATATATTGCTGCATCTAGCTGCTGCTCTCAAGTTCTCTGGATACAACACCAAATGATTGATTATGGAATTAATTTCCTTCATACACCTTTATTCTGTGATAATGAGGCTGCCATTGGAATCGCTAAAAATCCCATTCATCATTCTCGCACAAAGCATATTGAAACCCGAATTCATGCGATTCGTGATGCTCAGGAGAAGGGTTTCATTAATATTATTCCCATCGATACAAAAATCAAAAAGCTGATCTTTTCACAAAAACGTTTGATAAACCTCGTTTTTATGAATTGATTTCTATGCTTGGGTTAATATCTTTTTAAATTTTATTTTCTATTTCTTTGGTAATAATTAAAAAATAAGTAAAAAAAAAACCAATAAAAAAAACCAATAAAAAAAAATCTAGTTACAATTTCTATTTTTTATAATATTAAAAATATAAACAATAAAAAATTTACAATTTATAATTATATCAAATGAAATAAAATTTGGGGGAGTAATATCAGTATTCTGAGATCGGATTTAACATGATGAGAAATGATTGTATATTCTCTAAATATTTCTTATTTACATGACCAGTAATTCTATGAGGATAGTAACTGTTACTAGATTCTGTTTCATAATAAAAAAAAATAAAAAGAAATGGATCAGATTCTTTGACGATATGCTTGATAGACTCAGCCTGATGAATGAAGTAGACAGCAGCTTTATGATTAAATTAAACTTTATGCTTAAGAATGCCTGGATTTACTCATTCATTTTGGATTGCACAAAACTGAGTCCTGACAAAAATTTGATTGAGAATGAATCTTTCGTTCATTTTGCTTTGTTATGTCATCATTCTCTGCTGGTTTATTTTGTGTTAAGATGTCTTGTGTCTGTGCTTATCTCCTTTGCTGTACGGAAGTACTGACCTGGAGTGATGATCTCCTCTGCTGTACGATAGTACTGACCTGGAGCTCTCATCAGCACATGTTCAAATGGTTATCTCCTCTGTTATACGTGAGTATAGATCTGGAGCTCTTACCATTTTGATATAATTATGTCAAATCATCTTATCGTTGAATTTCTCTCAGAATGAAATATTCTGTGTATAATCATTTGTACACTTATCCACAAATCTTGTTTCATGAAGATTGATTCATAATTCAATAAATCCTGAGGTTGGGTGAGGGTTTTTACCAAATGATTGTGGGGTCTTAGCATTCTAAAGCATCTAATCGAACCTTAAATGAATCATAAGCTGTTGTTTGAAAAAGGATAAGGCATGAGTTTAAGTGGACAATTATATCAGCAATCGTTATTGATTTGTTCTAATTTCTGTGGTTTCTGTGCAGATTGTGATCAGATCTTGTATTCAGTATGATCTCATGACTGGTAGATGATTTTTAATCATCATTATGTTCTAAAATATTTAGAGAATGTGATCTCTGATTATTTTAGATCTCACCATGTGATGTGCTTCCTTTGAGTATTATTGTTAATAAAAAAATAAATAAAAAAATAATAAAAAAAAATAATAATAATATAAAAAAAATAATAAATAAAAATAAATAAAAAAAAATAAATATAATAAAAATAAAAAATAAAAAAAAAAAAAAATTGGTGCGAAATTATTCTTTCGCTGATAGCTTCGCTAAGCGAAACTGCAATTTCGCTAGGTTAGCTTATAAGTTGTTAACCAGTTATCTTTTAGCGAAATTACAGTTTCACTGAGCGAAACTGTAAATTCGCTAGACGAATTTATAGTTTCGCTGCCAGCGAAACTGTTGGCTATATAAGTCAATTTTGCGAAGTTTTCTTCATAACTTCGCGAATTTGTTCAGGTCGTCTTTTAGGGATTTTAGTTTCATAATCAGCGATTTTGATTTGAGATTGAGTTTTGGACTGATTTTGAGTGCTTTTCATTTCGTATGTGAGTTTCGAACTTAGATTGTCTCCTTAATCTGGATTTCATCTCGTATACATCAGAGATTTGGACTTTGTCGCTTCGGTGGTTTCGCTGTTCGTTCAGCGAAACTACTGAAGTTTCAGCGAAATTGAACGAAAGTTCACATTCTTTCAGCGAAACTGTAAAGTTATGCTGTCCGAGCGAACTTAACAGTTTCGCCACATCTTATCTAATTTCGCAATGACTAATCCTTATTTCACAGTTTCGTCTATATTTTCCTAAGTCAGCGAAACTAATTTGTAATAGCGAAACTAAATTAATTTTTGGTGAAACTAATTGCGAAACTACTTTGAATCATTCTAATCTTGTTGAAAGTGCTTTTTGTTCTGCGAAATTAACAAGTTTCTATGAGCGAAACTATAGTTTCGCTCGTCGAAATTGTTTGTTTTTCTTGACGAAACTGTCTTTGATTCAGCGAATTTATCATGTCTTAGTGAGCGAAACTATTGTTTCGCTTGCCGAAATTGATTGTTTCTTTTGTTTGTATCTTATTTTTCTTATTTTCAGTATTTCTTATTCAAATTTATTTGTTGATCTTTTCAGGTTATTATGGCGAATCTCAAGTTTGACGAGAGGAATAACATTACTGCCATATTAGATGATACTTTGCCAAAGGCGGCAGGATTTCGGGATTGTATTAGATGGCTCCAAAGATCACCCATTGCATATGCTATCTCTCACTCTCCCACTATCTATGATCTTCACATTAGAGACTTTTGGAGATCAGCTGAATACAACACCGGAGGAGATGTTCAGAGGATCACAGCTAGAGTGCTTGATCATGATATATCTATTACTGTTGAGAACGTGTCGAGGATTCTTAGACTGGACGATGATACTGGTGATGAAGTTGATATGACGGAATCTGAAGTATTCCAAGCTTTCAGGCAAATGGGATATGAGGGACCATCTTTGGTTCGAGGAAAGAGATTAAAAAGTCTTTTTTATCTAAAGAATGGAGATATATAGCTCACGTGTTTATTATGTGCTTAGATCACCGTAAGGGTGGATCTGATGGACTTAACCTTGACTGGGCCAAAGCTATGGTGATATGTTGCAAAGGAGAGAAAGCAAACATTGCTAGATTGATCTTCGCGTGTATGGCAGAAAATGTGATGGCGGTGAAAAAGGATAAATGGTTATTATATCCTCGTTTTATTTAGATGATTATTGATGATTTGATTCCTGATGTTCCTAAACATGGTGAAGTTAAGAGATTGGTTCAGATGAACCCTCGGATATTTGCAGATTGCTGTGCTATACGCCATGATTTCAGTGGTAAAATAACCCATCTCTGGGAAAACATGTACCCACCAGAGCGATGGAATTATATCAGACGGGTCGATGAGTCTGAAAACAAAAGAGCTGAGGAAACACGGGTGAAACAAGCTGATGCAGCTAAGAAAAGAAAGAGATATGCAAAAGAGAAAGATTATGATTTTGAAGAAGATATAGATACACAAGCAGAAGAGATAAGGGTGGAGAAGGAACGAAGGTCTAAAAAGAGGACTGACTTTGTTGAGCCTGAACGAAGAACAAAACATAGACATGAGGGTTTCACAGCTGGGAAAGAAGCAAGTGCTGGTCTTGATGAGGATGTGATTCGTGGTCAAATACTTCATTGGCAAATGAGTTAAGTATGATAAAGACTAAACTAATGAATCAAGAGATTCGGGAGCAACAGAAAGATGAGGTCATTGACGGAATGAAAAAGATGTTGATTGATCAGAACAGTTTGATTAAGAGGTTATTTGAAGAAATTTCACAGATGAAAGCTGCTGCTGGCCTACCCAGTCAACTAACTCAATTTGAGTTAGATGATATGACTGATATATCTAAGTACCCATTCTTGAATGTTGGTACATCATCCAAGGTAGGAGAGGGCACCTCTGGAGCAGCTGATACTGAAACAAGAGAACAAGAGATTCCAAGAGAAGAGGCTGGCAGAAATGATGAAGATGAGATTGTTGAGGCTGAGTTTGTTAATCTACAGTTTGACTTTGATAAGGATATTTTGGGAGAAGAAGTGATTGTTACAGCTACTCATGAGGAAGCATCAGATAAAGGTAAAGGGTTGATTGATGAAGAAGAGGAGGATGAGCAGTTGGTTGATTATGATTCTGAACCGGAATTCTATGAAGTAGATGAGAGACCTTTAGTGTATGTGGCTAAGAAGGGAGATGATGAGAATGACGTGTTTGAGATGGATAAGAGTGATTGGTTGGTAAAGGAGAAGGAGGCTGAAGAACTCACTCCTTTGTTTCAAAATATGGAGGGTTTGAGCAGAAAAGAGGCAGACAAGAAGATAATCAGCTGGTGTTATAATCCTTTCTTAAAGATGTTTTTGATTAAAAGAAGAGGAGGTAATATCAGTTACATGCTCAAGAGGAAGGCGTTTAAGACCTTGCCTTAATGGGATCTGATACGGTTGGCTACCTTGCCTTTGATTAATGCTCATTTAAGTGAAAGGGCAGTATTTCTGGAGAAGGAGATTAAAAATGGTCTTAATGATAATTTTGAATCATTTGGATTTATGAAGGCTGAACGAAAGAGATCTAAGAAAGACAAAGACTGGGAGACTGGGAAAGGGAGAATTGTTTTGAGAGTCAAACCGCCTAAGACTGTAAACAGAGTAAGACTGGCTGATCCTCTTCCTCCTCGTTTACAGGACTTTGAGAAGTGGTTCTATGATAATAACACTGGTGAGGCTGTGATTAGAGCCAAACAAGGAAAAGAATTTAGGGTGTTTGACCCAATGGAGTTATTCAGCTTTTGTGATGAAGATCTCTTAATTCTCTGTGAAAATCATATAAAGGCGGGGGCAGGTGAGGAAACAAGAAAGGAGGCAAGCTTGTTTATGAATGTGGCGAACAAAATTAGAGGAGTGCGGGCAGAAGTAAAGAGTTTGGCTGAAAAGGTGAGAGCACAAGATGATTTTGCCATGGACGTTCAAGACATGACCAGACAGTTTGCTAGAGCTAGTGGTCATTCGGATGAAGCTGATGATGCAGGAACTAATCTTGGAGAATCAGTGGCTGAAGCTTCTCAAGACATTGTTGCAGGAGGGGATGAAGACAAATCAACAGCAGCTGTGGAAACGGGAGCTGAAGAGTCAAACCAAGAGCAGTGAAGACAGTGAGGTCCAACCTAGGGGGAGTATTGAAGATCATGTTAGGTTGGACTCACTTTAGTATAGATGTTTACTTTACATTGTAATAGGACTTGTGTTAGTTTCATTTTGTATTTTGATAGTTATTAGCAGTTTTGGCAGTCCAGCGAAACTGTGAGCGAATCTATAGTTTCGCTCACAGTTTGCTGTTTTGGTTCACCCGGCGAACTTGTGTTCTGCTGGGCGAAACTATAGTTTCGGCATGACAGTTTCGCTTGTAGCGAAACTGTCAGCGAAACTGACAGGATCAACGATCACAAGTTTGAAGTATAAGAGTGTAATGCAGCGGAATGAAGAGATGAATTAGTCAAATTATAGCAAGAGAATGTTATTTGTAAACAAATGCGAGAGAATATTTTTCTGTGATTTGGAATGTTTCAATAATGCTCAATATTATTGCTCAATCATTCACAGTTACAATAAGGTTGGCACTCCTTATATAGAGTGCAATCACTGCTGTAATCACGGGATGGTGATTACTAGCAGATCTAGTACAAAAATAACTTATACTTAATAAACTACTGAAATGTTCACAACTACTGAGAACATGTCAGAGTACCAAGTATAAAACATGAAACAACTAAAAGAAACTACTGATACTACAACGACTGAAGAACAAACTCTTCAGTCGTTTTACAAAACTACTGAAAATAGAAAATATAAAACTACTGAAAGCAAACCGTCACAACTACTGAAGAAGTCCTCTTCAGCTGTTGTGACAACATCTGATACTTTGTCTTCAGCACTTGTGTCTTCAGACTTTGTCTTCAGCACTTGTGTCTTCAGACTTTGTCTTCAGACTTTGTCTTCAGCACTTGTGTCTTCAGACTTTGTCTTCAGCACTTGTGTCTTCAGACTTTGTAATCAGTTGTTGTCTTCAGCTGATGTGGACTTCAGTAGTTGTTGTGACGTCTGTGGGACTTAAAGGTTTTTCTGATCCGGCTCATTGGTTCTTTTGGTCCAACAAACTCCCCCTGAACCAATGCAGCCAAAACCTTTAACTTTATTGAGGTCCCACTTATTGTTGGCAAAATGGATGGTCTTTTTCCTTCTTGATCAGTTGAGAAGATGACCCATATAAGCACCGGCCTGGAAGTAAGTCTCTGATAATTTGGTTGGCAAAGTGTGGATGGGAGCTCTGTATTGGGGAATTGGACACTGAGCTGTTCCCCCATCCATGAAACTCACTTCCCATGTATAAGCCTGTAGGATTCTCTGGTGTATGCTCTGAGAAACATGATTTGTTCTTCCATAGTGAGATTCTCTGGTTCACCATCGAATAATCCTTCACGCCCATACAGCTCTGAGATGTATTTGGCCTGTTTGCCATTTTTGAGCTCAACAGTTGTGATCTGTCTGTAGGCAAACTCATCAGGATGATTACCTTCAAGTAACAGACTGAGCTCATTTGTTTGAAGTTCTCAAGCTTCTTGTAGACTAACCCCTTCTTGATCACTCTGTTTTCTAACATCTTTTGGGGAGGCTGTTTAGTCTCATAAGCTTTCTTGAAGTCTTCTACAATCTCCCAGGGTGATACTACAAGGACCACTGTGATCTCTTCATCTACGATCCTCTTTATCTGGCCCTTGTATCGTGCAGGAATGTCCTTCTTCACAATTCTGTGAGCCACCCTAGGATCAGGCCACATCCTCACCTTTTCTTTTTGATATTGAAATGTGTTGGCGAGGGTGTACAGTCTCAGAGCTTCTTTCTTCATACTTATTATTGATGAAGAGGCAGCATAAGTTTTATCTATACTTTTTAGCATCTCCTCATCATGAAGCCTTTGCAGTTGCTCTTCTTCAATCTTTACTCTCACAGTTTCCATCTGTGAGGTGGGAGTGATGGGCATAGATTTGGCTTTAGGCAAAGTTAGGACTGCAGAAAGAGGCAGCCTATCTTCCTCCTCATCATCCTCTTCTTCTTCTTCTTCTAGCCTCAACATCCTTCTCTTCTTCTTCTTGGATGCATCATCGGCTGTTGGTTTTGAGGGTAAAGGAGTTGGTTTAATGGGTTGTGGTAGTGGTGATTTTGAAGTGGTAGGTTTTGCAGGTTGTTCTAGCATTCTTGTAATGAGTGAGGCTTTGGAGTATTTTGCTAGTTCGTTTCTTTTTCCAGCACCTGCTTCATTTAAAGCTTCAATCACTAATCCCTTTGTATATGCTTCAGACGTACAGATCTTGGTGGTTATAGCCAAGATACTGTCCCTGGTCCATGACTTAATCTCTATCAATGATCTTCCAAGATACTTAGCAATAAATCTGATCATGATCTCCAGTCTTTCTCTTTCTAGCACATCATAGCTTGCCCATCTTGAGTTAATTTCTTCAACTTCAAGTCTTCTAATCTCTGAGTCAAGCTGTGCAGTATCGAACCCTTGTCTGTATAGTTGGTCAATAATGGAGTCCATAGATTTACTATGTGTAGCATCCGCCATTTTGACCATCTCATCAAGTTGGAGTTCTTTTTCTTTTCTTTCATCTTCCTCTTCTTATATGTGATGTGAAAGTCTTTGTGACTTTCACTCACTTGATCAGTTTCAGCTCCCTTCACATACTCTTCCTCCTTCTCAGTCTCTTTCTCAACAACCTCTTCTTCTTCTTCTTCTCTCTCTATCAGTATGCGCTTCCCTTTGTCTTTCACTGACTGACTCTCCCCCTTTTTGGTTGCATTGGTTGCAAGGGTTTGAGTAGTAGAAAGCCTTGTGCTCATAATCTCCTCCACCAGTGGCTGTAGGATTGAGGGAAGTTTGTCATCCAAGGTTTTGATCACAATATCGGTGATCATTGGGGTGATGAGAGGTAGGGATTTTTGGAATATAGCAGCTGTTTGCTCAGAGGGGTTCTGTCCCTGAGAAACAGTGCCAGAAGTAGAGGCTGGTGGATTGAATGTTTTAGTGGCTGAGTGTTTAGGAGACCTTCAGGTGAAGGTGCCATCTGTGGGTGTATGGTGGTATCAGATGGACTTGCTTCTTGAGAGAATTGGTCAAGTAGTCTTTGTAGTCTACTGACTTCTTCCTCAAGAATTGTGTTCTGGGCTAGAACATCATAAAAGAAGCCCAGGTCATCATCAGCAGATGCTGAATCACCTGACCTCTTGCTAGTAGCAAGATGTACATGCTCTGGGTGTAGACCAGATGTAGCATGTGCCCCTTTTTCTTGGAACTGGGGACTTCCAGCCTCAGGACGATGTCCTTCATCAGCTGTTGCCTCTGATGAGGTCTTAGCCATGTTACCAGCCTCAGTCTGATCATGTGCTGATGCAGAAGAGGTGGCAGCCTCACCAGATATTCTTGTCTCCGTATCTACACTAGGAGACTGAACATTTAAACCCCTGTGCTGTGGGTTGTCAGAAGCATGTTGATCCTCTTCCTCAATATCTGTGGTTTTCCCTTTAGGTGGTTGTCTGGGAGGAGGAGAGGCATGCAGCTGAGTCAGCACATTTGCAATTATAAGTGTTGGACTTTGGGGGGCATTTTCATTTGGAGATAGGGTATTATGCACCTGGGGAGAATGGTGAGTTTCAATGGCAATCTCCTCAAATGAGGAAGATTCCAGATTTGTGGGTACCCCTTCTTTGGTTGCTTCAGGTTCCTTTTGAGAGGAATCCTGAGCGGCTGTGGCTGGGTGAGTCTCTGATACTACTGGGGGGTTTACACCAGTAAGTATATCCTGTCTTGGTGGTACAGGAGCATCTTCAGGGGACTCATCTTCCTGAATAGCTGTTTTGGTTCGTTTTGTTTTTGGTTTGGTGGGGACTTTGGATTTTGTGGTGGTGGCTGTGGGTTCCAGCTGCGTGGGTTTGCGCAGCTTGGCAGCCATTTTGAGTGATTGGTCAGAGTTGTGCCGGGAGTATACTTCAGGCAATACAGCCATAGCAGGGACTCCCAGGCCAACAAGTCCCTCAGCTTGAAGCTGGTTTTCAATTATGGCCATTACAAACCGAGGATATAGTATCCAACGGTTAGAAAGTTGTTTTTGGGCCATATCCTTGAGCTCTAAGAATAATATTTCAGAAAAATTTAAAGGTTGTTGCTCAAGGATAGAGTACAATACCTGTTGCCACCTTGTGGACATTTGATCCCATGATGAAGTCTTTGGAGCCAGGCAGACATTTACCATATGAAAGATAAGCCGTTCAGCATCCTGGAAATGTTTCTTCAATATGGTAGAGGCACTCAGATTGCCTTCGTATCCATGGTGGGCAAAGGATAGATCAGTGGTGCCCTTTGGATAGCTAGTCGGGAAAGTGGCATCATCCAGGTTGAGGGTTTGGCGAAGAATCTCTGGATTGATGACCACCTTTTGGCTATGGACAAACGAATGAAGTGACTCTGTGTCATTCTCCTCAGAGACAAGAGTGACGTTTGTCCAGAATTGGCTAAGGGATTCGGCATATATGGTGGGGTTTATCAGAAAGGCTGTTTGGTAAGGTGACTGGACCATTAAATCAATGGCGTTGTGAAACTTGGTCCAGAATGGTGATTTAGTAAGGTGAGCGACACAGTTGTGTCGAGGTTTTAGTTGCATGGTCGCCATGGATGAAGAGAGGGTACAGAGTTTTTGAACGTTAGGTTTGAGAGTAAAGGTGAGAAAAACTCTGGTGAGATAAGGGATTTATAGGGTAGGGTTATGAACCGACTGAAGGTTTTTGGTGAGTCATCATTTGCTGAAACTGATGACGTGGCATTAACTTTTAGAGGTTGAAATGACTGACCGTATTGGTGTGATCATCAGTTGTTATAAAACAACTGAAGACTTGGTTTTAACCGTCAGACATTGAAACAGCTGAAGTCTTTGATTTAGTCTTCAGTAGTTATAAAACTACTGAGGACAATTCCGACTTCAGGTGGTGAAACAACTGAGGACATGGTGTTTGTCATCAGTAGTTATGTAACTACTGAAGACAGTGGTTTTGTCATCAGTTGATGTAACAGCTGAAGACTTAGCGGTAGTCTTCAGTAGTTGTAAACTACTGAAGACATAGCTGTGGCTTCAGTTGTTTAGAAACAGCAGTTGTAAAAACAACTGAAGAAATTACTCATCAGCTGTTGTCGTCAATTCTTAGCTTTTCAGCTGTTTCAGTCTGACCTCCACAAATCCGAGTTTGTTTCATTGGTCATCAGTACTTATCTGCATTTTGACGTCAGCAGTTGTAGTTACATCAGCTGTTGTGATTTCATCAGCTGTTATAACTACATCAGCTGTTTTAACAAATGAAGTACTTATATATGACATGGTTACCAATGATCATCAGTATTTATTACTGAGATTATCGGTAGTTGTCACTTATTCTAGCTGCAGCATACCAAGCCTTAACACCAGGTTGTGGAAAGTTGAACTATCCAAAGGCTTAGTAAAAATGTCTGCAAGCTCATCAGCACTAGGAACAAATTTTGGATCAATCAGACCTTTTTCAAAACAATCTCTAATAAAGTGATGTCTGATTTCAATATGTTTAGTCCTAGAGTGCTGGACAGGATTCTTGACAATACAAAGAGCTGAAGAACTGTCCATTAACAATGGAGTCTTAGTCTCAGTTATGCCATAATCCAATAATTGGTTTTGAAGCCATAATACCTGAGATGTACAACTTGCAGCAGCAATGTACTCGGCTTCAGCAGTTGATGTAGCAACTGAGGTTTGTTTCTTACTCTGCCAAGAAATCAAACAGTTGCCTAGGAATTGGCATCCACCAGAAGTTGATTTCCTGGTCAACTTACACCCTGCATAGTCACTGTCAGAAAAGCAACTAATTTACCAGAATGTCTAGTAGAATACCATAAACCTAGAGATGGAGTGCCTTGCAAATATCTAAAGATCCTCTTGACTGCAATCAAATGAGACTCCTTAGGTGCAGCCTGAAATCTAGCACAAACACATGTAGCAAACATAATATCTGGTCTAGAAGCTGTTAGGTACATCAAGGACCCAATCATACATCTGTAAAGTGTTTCATCAACCACTTTACCTTTCTGATCTGTATCCAGTTGTGTGGTGTTGCACATGGGAGTAGAACAGGGTTTACAATTTTGTAAATCAAATTTTTCCAAAAGATTTTTTGTATATTTGGACTGATGAATGAAAATTCCATCAGCCTTTTGTTTGATTTGCAAACCCAGAAAAATTGTAATTCCCCCATTGCACTCATTTCAAACTTTTGTTGCATCAGCTTTGTAAAGTCATCACACAACTGTGGATCAGAGGATGCAAAAATAATATCATCTACATAAATTTGAACAAGTAGATTATGCTGCCCTGCTTTCTTAATGAATAAAGTTTTATCTATGGTGCCTCTAGTAAAATTATTTTCAAGAAGAAAGTTTGATAATGTCTCATACCAGGCCCTAGGAGCTTGTTTCAACCCATAAAGAGCCTTATCAAGCTTATACACCCAATTAGGATGTTTGTTGTCCTCAAAACCTGGTGGTTGACATACATAAACCTCTTCTTTAATTTTCCCATACAGAAAAGCACTTTTGACATCCATTTGAAAAACTTTAAGATTTTGATAAGCAGCATAAGCTAAAAACAATCGAATTGCTTCCAGTCTGGCTACAGGAGCAAAGGTTTCATCATAATCAATACCTTCTTCTTGTGCAAACCCCTGAACCACCAGTCTGGCCTTGTTCTTAACAATAAGCCCATTTTCATCAGTCTTATTCCTAAACACCCATTTAGTGCCTATTGCACACTTACCTGGAGGTAGAGGAACAAGTTCCCACACTTGTTGTTTCTTGAACTGAAGAAGCTCAAGCTGCATGGCATCAACCCATCCATTGTCTTTTAATGCAATGTGATAATTCTTTGGCTCTTGCTGACTAATGAAGAGAGCATAGAAGCAGAAATTTGACAATTGACTTCTTGTTGATACACCAGCAGTGATATCACCAATGATTTGAGACATAGGGTGATTCTTCAGATCTTGATACACAATGAGATCAGTGCAGGTGTTTGTAGCAGGCTCAGCAGCAACAGATGGTGATGGTGAAGAATTTCCTTGAAACCAATCAGTTGATGGTAGTTCAAAGGAAGTTGAAGTTGTAGAAATCTCATCAGCATTTGTTGTGGATTGTGCTGCTGGAGCTGCAGGAACATCAGGTCTAGCTGAATCAGGCAGTTGATCAGTAAATCTGAAGAGGTGAGTACTACTATCATCATCATCAGCACCAGCAGTACCACCAGGTGGAGAACTGTTGACATGAGCAACAGCAGGAGTTTGATGAGGAGCATATTGTAGTATGTCCAAATCAAATATCTCCACAGGATTTTGTGGAATCTTGTCCTTTGGAGATTCATTAAACTTAACATGTAGAGTCTCTTCAACCATCTTTGTTCTACAGTTGAAGACTCTGTATGCTTTGCAAGTTGATGAATAACCAACAAAATATCCTGCATCCACCTTAGAATCAAATTTCTGGAGTTGATCCCTTGTGTTGAGAATGAAACAAGGACATCCAAAAGCTCTAAAGAATGAAATTAGAGGGGCCAAATGATGAAGAACTTCATATGGAGTTTTCATCAACCTCTTATTCACTAGAGCTCTATTTTGTACATAACAAGCAGTATTGATAGCTTCAGCCCAAAAAGTCATTGGCAATCCAGAGTCAGCCAACATGGACCTTGCAGCTTCAATAAGGGTCCTGTTCTTTCTCTCCACTACTCCATTTTGTTCAGGAGTTCTTGGAATGCTAAAATGCCTCTTGATTCCCTTTGAGAGGAAGAACTCATCAAGTGTATTGTTTCTAAATTCGGTTCCATTATCACTTCTAATACACTTGACTGAGAGGGAATACTGCTTCTCAACATACAACACAAAGTTGATAATCTTCTGAGGTGCTTCATCCTTTGAATGCAAGAAGAAAGTCCATACAAATCTGGAGTAATCATCCACAATTACTAGACAGTATTTCTTCTTAGCCATACTCATCACTCTCACAGGACCAAAGAGATCCATGTGAAGAAGTTGTAAGCAGGCTGTGGACTTAGGTTCTTCTATGGAAGGAAATGAAACTTTGTGCTGTTTTCCTTTTAGACAAGCAGTGCAGTCATCTTCACATTTGAACTCCTTCATAGGCAATCCCCTTACTAAACCATGGTTAATCAGCTGATTTATGTTTTTGAGATTAACATGACCCAGCCTTCTATGCCATAGTGTAGATTCTTGAGGGGAAGCCTTGGAAAATAGGCAAGGATGGCCTTTGAGATCTATTTTCTTAGAAAGATCTAAGGCATACACTCTTCCTGTCCTGTTGGCCTTAAGGAGAGTGTGTTTATCCAACACCTTGTCAATCAAACTCAGAACTTTGGATGACAGAATCCGGCAGTTCTGACTTGTGAAAAGAGCAACATGGCCTTTGTCACACATTTGACTGACACTCAAGAGGTTGTACTTGAGATTTTCCACATGGTTAACATCATCAAACTTTATTTCCCCATTGGAAACAAAGCCTTTGCCGATGATGTAACCCTTTGCATCATTGCCAAAAGATACAAATCCCTTCTTTCCTTGAGAGTAGTCATTAAGAAGTGATCTGTTTCCTGTCATATGCATGGATCCTCCACTGTCTACATACCAGATGCCTCTGTGGCATGTTGAAGAACCCTGCAGAACAAAGCAAATTAGTTAGATTTTGAGACCCAAACCTTTTTGGTTTTGGGCCTATTCACATCAACAGATGGTGGACTAACAAGTTTGCTAGAAATAACAGCTTGAGAGGAAGAAGATGGTGGAAAAGAGGAATCCTTTGGCTTGGACCTCTTTTCTGTGGATTCAACATAGGAGCATCTAATTGGTTGACTCTTCCCAATAGATGTTGAACCATCATAACCAGCTGTGTCTGATTTTGTGATAGAGCTTTCAGCTCTTCAGACACATTAGGACTGGAGTTTGATAAGTTCTTATGTTGCACCTTCTTCTTTTGAGCAACCTCAGCTGTTACCTGTTTAACCCCTTCCTTTTTGGATTTCTTTTTGGACTTAAGGATTACAGGATTTGATGTTGCTGGTACAAATGTGGCTTTAAACTCATTTTTCATTTTTACCATTTTCTCTTTAATTTCATCTTTATGTTTGAGTTTGGATCCTCTTTTGTACCAACAATCATCAGTGAGATGATTAAACAAACCACATACTTCACATGGTTTCTTTTTCATCTTTTGTTGATCATCAACTAAAGAGGATGAAACTACTGAAGACTTGCTCTTCAGTACTTTGGAAGCACTATTTGCTTTCTTGGCTTCCTCTTTAGTAGTCTTCAAACTCTTTCTACTGACAGTTTTCTTCTTTTCAGTGCTGTCAGTAGTTGGAGCTTGAACTTCAGGAGTTAAATCTTGCTCTCCAGTCCTTTCAGGACTTTCAGACATAACTCCTGAGTTGACCAACTCTTTGATCATGTGAGTGTCAGCAATTGAACTATCAATATTAGCTGATAAGTTCTGAGAGGGCTTATTGCTGACTTCAACTTTTGATGATGCTTTATCAGAAAGTGAATCACATGATGAGGTGGATTGGTTATTGCTTTCTCCATCAGATTTCACCTCTACTCTTGGAGCAAAATCTGTAGGAGGAGCAGTGTGATTATAACCAATGCCAAACTTCACATTGAAGCTGATTGCTTACTAAGAAGCATCTCAAAACCTTTGCATGATTTCACCCATCGATCACACTCTACTTGGGTGACTGCAAGGGTTTCTTTAAGACTTTTCTGGTCCTCCAGAATAACCTCTAGCTTAGCCTTTTCATCATTTAATTGGCATTTAAGCTTATAAATCTCATCATTTTTACTATTAATAGCAGACTCAAACTCAGCTTGTTTTTGGAAATTGTTTTCTCAAACTCAAGTTTTTCATTTATTAATGCTACATTTGCCTCTCTAATAGAGACAAAGGCAGCAATGCAAGATTCAGAACATAACTTGGCTTTGGCCTCTGAAGATACCTGAGTTACCTGTGAAGATGATGCAGTTGAGCAGGAACCCTCAGTTGATTCCAGAGCCATAAGTGCCAGATTTCCAAAAGGACTATCACCACCATGTTGATCAGCACTTGTGAACAGTTGTTCATGACCAGACATGTCATCTGGCAAGCTACTCCAATCAACAACTTCTGGGGTGAAGAAGCTATGTTGTTGAGGTTGAGGGGGTTGATGAGATGGTTGAGGTTCTGGAAGTGCATGAGGTTGTGGTACCATAGGAGCTTGAACTTGACTGGTTTGTGGCATGTAATAACACGGGTAAGGATAAGGCATTTGACCCTGAGGAACAAAGTATGCAGGAGATTGTAGTTGAGACTGATGACTAGAATTGACAGGAAGTTGCCCTTTGTTTTGTTGACTATTGCTAGGAAAAGTCACAAAAGGTGCAGAGGAATTAGATCCAGATGATCTACATTCTCTAGCAAAGTGTCCAAGCCTTTGGCATCTGTGACACCTCAACTTACTCTTGTCAAAACCAACTTTGGTTTTGCCAGAGAGTCCTGGGAACTTTCTTCCAGTTCTTTTATACAACTTCTGAGATCTGATATTTATCAAGGCCATTTGGCTCAAAATATCCATCTCTTCTAAGTCATCATCAGCAATCCCCTTGAGATCATCCATGATGAAGCATAGATTGTCATTATTACACCCAGAAAATTGACTATCAACACTCACAAATGCTGAATCAGAAATATTTGAAGAGAAATCAATATGCTCATCATACTGGCATTCAGATGAAGCATATTCTGACTCATGACTAACCAGAGCAGTATTGCCTGGTACAAAGTCCTCAGTGAGCTTACCAGATGAAGACAGTTTTCTCTTTTGTTCTATCTCTCTCTCAAATGTGAGCAGTTTCCCATGAAGTTGGGTGAGAGATAGTTTGTCCAAATTTGCACTGGAGCGTAGGACAATGGTATATGTATCCCATCTCTCAGGCAGTGATCTGAGAAATCTGTTATTCATCTGAACATTAGTGTACTCATGTTTGACCATTTTCAATTCAGAGATCAAACAAGAGAACCGCTCAAACTGTTGAGTCAGTGTCTCACCCTTCCTATGAGAAAATGTCTCATATTGTTGGGCAAGGATCTCTCTATTATTTGCCAAGACCTCATCTGTTCCTCCAAATTGCTCTTTCAAGGCATTCCAGAGGTCATGGGCAGATTCATAATGCATTAACCCAGAGTAAATTTCATTGGGTAGTGCCATGGCTAGAATTCCATGAGCTTTTGCATCTATCTCAAATAATTTCTTATCCTCATCTGAGTATTGATCCTTCCTCTTCGGAACCATTTGATTGGTTTCCGGGTTATTCACCATAGGCTTATGTGGACCATGTACCACTGATGTCCAACAACCTGAACTGTTAACAGACAGGTGATGGAGCATACGACGTTGCCATATGTTATACTCATTCCTAACCAGCATTGGAGGCTTGGTTGAGGAACCAGTATTGTGAGGATCATTGGAAGGAGTAGTCATTTTGAAACCAAAAACAATTTTATTCAAGCAAAAATTTAGACACACCACAACAAACTCAATGAAAACCGAGAATAAGTCTCAGGATGAATGATTAAAAACACAGAAAATTCAATCTCTATAACAGTTTCTTGCAAAAGGATACTAATTCACTCAAACTTGGATCTTAAGAGCAGTTTCAATGATCAATTATTAGATCGATCAATGATTAACCTGCTCTGATACCATTTGACAGGATCAACGATCACAAGTTTGAAGTATAAGAGTGTAATGCAGCGGAATGAAGAGATGAATTAGTCAAATTATAGCAAGAGAATGTTATTTGTAAACAAATGCAAGAGAATATTTTTCTGTGATTTGGAATGTTTCAATAATACTCAATATTATTGCTCAATCATTCACAGTTACAATAAGGTTGGCACTCCTTATATAGAGTGCAATCACTGCTGTAATCACGGGATGGTGATTACTAGCAGATCTAGTACAAAAATAACTTATACTTAATAAACTACTGAAATGTTCACAACTACTGAGAACATATCAGAGTACCAAGTATAAAACATGAAACAACTAAAAAGAAAACTACTGATACTACAACGACTGAAGAACAAACTCTTCAGTCGTTTTACAAAACTACTGAAAATAGAAAATATAAAACTACTGAAAGCAAACCGTCACAACTACTGAAGAAGTCCTCTTCAGCTGTTGTGACAACATCTGATACTTTGTCTTCAGCACTTGTGTCTTCAGACTTTGTCTTCAGCACTTGTGTCTTCAGACTTTGTCTTCAGACTTTGTCTTCAGCACTTGTGTCTTCAGACTTTGTCTTCAGCACTTGTGTCTTCAGACTTTGTAATCAGTTGTTGTCTTCAGCTGATGTGGACTTCAGTAGTTGTTGTGACGTCTGTGGGACTTAAAGGTTTTTCTGATCCGGCTCATTGGTTCTTTTGGTCCAACAGAAACTATGACTGCTATATATACTATTGTCATTTCATTTTGCATGATAAGTTGGCAAAACCCTAAACGTGGAATTCTGTTGCAAACTATCATTCTCAAGCAGTTACTTCATTGAAATACAATTGTGCTTATTGTTATTGAGTGAGTTTGTTCATTTGAATATCAATTATGTCTTGATTCATCATATTCATCCAAATCTTCAATGCAAACACCACCGCGGCCAACTCCAAATCATGGGTGGGATAGTTGGCCTCGTGAACCTTTAACTGTCTAGAAGCATAGGCTATCACCTTCCCTCGTTGCATCAACACGCAACCCAATCCTGCATATGAGGCATCCGAGTAAACCACCAAATCCTCGTTCCCTTCAGGTAACGTCAAGACAGGGACTTGAGTTAACCTCATCTTTAGTTCTAGGAAGGCGATCTCCTGATCAGTACCCCATTCATACTTTACGTCCTTCCGGGTTAGCTTAGTCAAAGCAGAAGCTATCTTGGAGAAATCCTGGATAAACCTCCTATAGTAGCCTGTCAAGCCTAAGAAACTACGAATCTCAGATGGCGTCTTTGGAGGTTCCCATTGCATCACTGCTTCAACCTTTGTAGGGTCCACCCTGATCCCTCGGGATTAACCACATGACCCAGAAATTGAACTTCTCGAAGCCAAAATGCGCATTTAGAGAACTTAGCATATAACTTCTCATTTCTAAGCGTCTCCAATACTTCTCGAATATGATCGGCATGTTCCTCTTCACTTTTTGAATATATCAAAATGTCATCGATGAATACTATCACCGATTTATCCAACATCGGTCGACATACCCGATTCATGAGATCTATGAAAGCAGCTGGCGCATTGGTTAAACCAAAGGACATGACGAGAAATTCGTAGTATCCACAACGCGTACGGAATGCTGTCTTAGGAATGTCTTGTTCTTTCACCTTCAGTTGGTGGTAACCAGACTGCAGGTCTATCCTTGAAACTAACAGGCACCCTGAAGTTGATTGAACAGGTCGTCGATCCTTGGTAATGAATACCGATTCTTTACAGTCAGCTTATTGAGCTCGTGATAGTCAATGCACATCCGCATGCTACCATCTTTCTTCTTGACGAATAAAACCGGAGCACCCCATGGAGAGATACTCGGTCGGATGAAACCTTTATCCAGTAAATCTTGCAACTGGTTCCTTAGTTCTACCATCTCCGAAGGAGCTAATCGATACGGTGCTTTAGCGACGGGTTGTGCTCCCGGTAGCAAATCGATCTGGAATTCGATTTCGCGGTCAGGCGGCACACCGGTTAGGTCTTCAGGAAAGACGTCAGGAAACTCGCGCACTACCGACACGTCTGATAATTGTGGCTCTGGCGCATCCACATCTTTTACATAGGCCAAGTAAGCGTTGCACCCACGTCTCAAGTACCTTTCAGCTGTGATCATCGACACGACCTTCGATACACAGCAGACCTTATCCCCACGAATCGTAATAGAACTACCGTCGGGCGCTGTTAGACGAATTATCTTTTTACTACATACTATGTTGGCTTCATAGCTAGCTAACCAATCCATGCCTAACACCACATCAAAACCTCCTAAGGTCATAACATGCAACCTAACAGGGAACTTACAATCCTCTAACTCAATCAGGCAATCCTCAACCACCTCAGTTACCTTAGTGGACTTACCAATGGTTGTTTCTACATAAAAAGGCTCATCTAACTTTCTACTCTTATCATGCAACAAACAACAAAAGGCAGCATACACAAAACTCCTACTAGCACCAGAATCAAAGAGCACAAAAGAATATTCATGGTCTACTAGAAACATACCTGAGACTACTTCTAGGTCTGCCATGGCCTCCTCGCGAATTATGTTGAATTCCCTCGCCTTTACCTTCAAACCGTCGCCCTTTCCCTTATCTCCAGCTTTAACCGTTCCTGATCCTCCTGATTTCCCTTTCTTGCAGTCCCTCCCCACATGTCCCATCTCACCACACTGGTAACACTTCACCGCCTTGCAATCCCTGGCATAGTGGCCCTCTTCACCACATTTAAAACACTTTCAAGTCCTAACTCTACACTCCCCCGAATGACCTTTTCCACATTTTCTACAAGCACTTCCTTCACCAGTATTCCCCTGTCTCCCAGACTGATCCTCAACCCTCATCCTCTTCTCTTCACTCTTGAAGTTACACCTCCGAACGTCTTCCCATTTCCATTCTTGTGACCGTTCCATTTCTCCACCTTCTTTTGTACAGGCATTGGGTCTCTCTCATCGTACAACCTCCCAGCTAAGTCCACCACAGACCTAAACGTGCCTGGTCTGGCAACAATCATATGCCTCCTGATATCCACAGGCAAATCCTGTATGTATCTTTTGATCTTCTTGGATGCAGGCGTCACCATGTCTGGCACAAGTCTTGCAAGTTCATTGAACTTGGAGGTATACTCTTGATGAGTCATGTTCCCAGCCCTCAAATACAAGAACTCCTTTTCAATCTTTTCTAATTCTCGATTGGGACAATACTCCTCCAGCACTAACTCCTTCAACTCAGACCACTTCATTTTGGCTATCGATCGGTTTCCTTCAGCCTGGACAATATTGTCCCACCAGAAAAATGCTGAGTCAATGAAGGAATGAGTGGAAAACTTAACTTTTTGATCTCCCTGGCACTCACTAATTTCCAGTACCTCTTCCATCTCCCTGACCCAACGATGAGCGGCAGTAGCATTGCCGTTACCGTCAAAGGTTGGGGGCTTGCACCTTTGAAATGCCCCATAGTTGCACCCTCTAGCAGTCTCTCTCTCGGACTCCTCATCACTGTCGTCATCATGGACTACCACTTTAGGGTTTGATGGCTCCTCTTCAGATTCCTCAATCCTCCCAGTGGACTTTCCTGAATTCTTCTCACTTTCCTTCCCTTTCTTCACAGCTTTCTCTCCATCCTTGACTGCTTTGATCACCTCGGTCATCGTCGAGGGTAAGACATTTTGCATGACATTGTAGACTTCGTCAACGATAGCCTCCTTCACAGTGGGTTTGAGGGTGGCTGATCCCTCCCCCTCCGGGTGACTATGGAGGTCTGACTCCTCGTGAACAGTCTCGGGAGCCTTAGCTTTGCTCCGGGTGACACGTGGCTCAGTAGTACGCCCGCCATGAGCACCTCCTCGGGTTGTCTTCCCTGATTTTCTACCAGCCATAACTAATTCCTATAAAATTCAAACACCAAAATGGTTATTCAAGATAATTGCTCAGATCATTATAAGTACGGTAAGTCCTTAATTACAGTGGCCAAGTGTGATTAACCACTTACCTTACCCTCCTGTCCCAAGCAATCACTATCCTAACACATATCAGTATTAAAATCTACAAGCACATAAAACAAATAGCACACGCACATAATTCCAGTTTACTTGAAAGTTTTACCTGATGGCACGTAGCTACTTGGATTGGCATCCTACATTCAGTCCCATTTTCAGTTTAAGTTTAGGTTTTGAAAACAGTTTACCCAATTCTCTTAAACTTTGGCTCTGATACCAACTTGTAAGGCCCCGTTCCCGGAAAACCTCACAGTTGGTTGATCATAGCATAAAATCATTTTTAATAACAAAACATTGCAGCGGAATTAAATAGACATTCATTTAAAATTTAGAAACCATACCGTACTCATACATTTGTCCTTTAATTGCAAACAAAACATATTACTTGTTCTTAAATTACAATAAAGATTTCATAAACAGTAATGCCATCCATAGCTCCCCAAGGAGCTCCGTGTGCCATCCTCAGCATCAGCGTTTACCTGCCAACTATTATGCATAAAAGTCAGTTTCGCTGAGTGAGTTCTAGTTTTAGGTGAATAAGAAAATATAACCTTATCCTTCATATAATGACCACGTATATATAATACATAACAATTTCATCATAAAAAGCATGATCATTATCTTTCATTCTTTCATTATCTTTCACTTTCATCATAAACGAGATTGCACAAAGCAAGAGCTCCATGTTGATCGACAATGAATGTCAATCCCTGTCGGTACACATTTTTCATGGTAGCTAACCCCCGACAGTTGATCCACACTGCAAGGCACATAGCCCACTCATGAATACGGATCCATCATCATACATCAGACTCACCTAAGTGAAGTCTATCATAGTGCTTGCAAGACTTTACATCATCAAACGGGCCCGGGGGTAACATTCATTAAGTTTCACTTTTCATTAATATCATCTTCCATTTTAATATATATAATACTTAACTTATTAAGTACACAACATGCCAAGTACTAGTCATCATAAAACATAACCGACCCTCTGCGAGACAGCGGGGGTTCGGGGGCGGCAGCCCCTGACAGCGGGGTCCTAGGGGCAGCAGCCCCTAGTGGGGTCCAAGGGGCAGCGCGAAAAATTTTTATATTTAAACATTTATATAGCACATTTAGTTATAGAAAAATTGTTCTTTCTGTTAAAATCCCTTAAAATCTTGGTCATTTAAAAACGTATATTTGTTATGCATAATAGCCCCAAAACATGGAAAAACTTATAAATAAGGGATTCTAGAACTCACCTGGTTACCGAGACCAACTTCTAAACTAAGCTTACAAGGCTAGGATCTCACTACACATCCTGCAGATGAGTTGACACTTAAAGGGGTTAATTTCTGCCTAAATTCGCTGCTAATTTCGCTGCAAGATCAGCAATTTCGCAGCTAGGTTCGCCAACAGTTTCGCTGCTAGTTTCACCAGCAGTTTCGCTGCTAGTTTGCTGGCATCTTCGCTGGCAGTTTCGCTGGCATCTTCACTGCCAGTTTCACCCAACTTTTGGTGGAAAACCATGTTTGTGAAACTACCTGCGAAACTATAGTTTCGCAGGAAGTCCTCATAGTTTCGCTGATTGAATATGCAAATTCGCTGGATGCATATACAGTTTCGCAGATAGCATAAAAATTACAAACCAGCCCATTTTTAACCCAAAATCATAACTTTTTACGTCCAATCTCTTAGTTTATCATCCATGGGGCTAAATCTAAGCTTTATACTTGTTTTCATACGAAAAAATGTGACCTTTATGCGATTCTCTGCAACTTTTCAAAACACAAAACCCTAGAATCCGGGTTTGATTTACAGAAGGGTTTAGAGGTCGATTCTTACCTGGATTTGTTGCTTCTTTCTTAGGTCTTGATGCTCCAACACCTAGATCCTCAATCTCTTAACCTTTGAGGCTTCAAATCTTGGGTTTTCTTCACTTTCTCTCTCTACTTTCTCTCTCTATGAATTTTGGTGGCTAGGGTTGCAATGAGGAAGATGAAGGTTGGTTTGGGTGCTTAAGGGCTGATTATGGGCCTTTAATCCCATAAGCCACTACCCAATAAGCCTAATTTAGCCCATGACCATTTATTTATCTTATTAAAATACCCAATAATTAAGCCCATTATCCTTAATGACTCTTTTGACTTTTCGGGGTGTTACATTATCAGTTGATTATGACCTCTAATGTGATGGCGCAAGTAAAGGAGTTTCAAGATAAGGCATTGAAAGGAGATCATCTTAACTCTGAAAGAATGAGAGATCTGGTCGCGGAGTTGGGTGAAAACACACTCGGTGTTAGAACTCGATTCGGACGGATGTGGATTCCTCGTTATGGGGATCTACGTGGGAAGATTATGGGTGAAGCTCATAAGACTCGATACTCCATTCATCCCCGTGCCATGAAAATGTACCAAGACATGAAGAAGGATTATTGGTGGCCGGGCATGAAACGCGATGTGGCAGAGTATGTGAGTAAGTGCCTTACTTTCTTACAAGTGAAGGCCGAGCATAAGAAGCCATATGGAAAGATCCAACCTTTGGATATACCAGAGTGGAAGTGGGAGTGTTGGTCCATTTGATTGTATTATAGTACAAATGAGATAAAGAATCGTTCAATATCAAACACACAATCTAAACAAGATGAACAATGAAAATTGAACACAATAATAACTCATTTAATAATAGAACAATGAAGATCATAACATTCAATAACAACGAAGCACAATGATATTTCTGTGTAATAACTGCTTAGAAATGATAACTTGCAACAAAGATCAACGATTAGGGTTTTGCAAGCTTGACCACAATGAAAATGATCATAAGTATATATAGCAGTCTTAGTTTCGCAGACAGTTTTACTGTCAGCGAAACTGTTCTGCCGAAACTGTAGTTTCGCCCGGCAGAAACAACTGTTTCGCCCAGCGAACTAAACAGCTGACTGTGAGCGAAACTATAGTTTCGCTCACAGTTTCGCTGGACTGCAAAACTATATAATGCTAATTACATACAAAAGGAAACTAACATAAGACCTATTACAAGCAAAAATAAACATTCTAATCTAAGGTGAGTCCAACCTATGCATGATCTTCAATACTCCCCCTAGGTTGGACCTCACTGCCTTCACTCGTCTTGATTTATCTCGTCAGCTCCAGTTTCCTCCGCTGCTTTTGATTTGTCTTCTACACCTCCTGCAACAACCTCCTTGGGGACTTCAGCAAATGATTCACCTTGGTCTCTTCCTGCTTTATTAGCCCCTTCAAGATGAGCACTAGCTTGCCCAAACTGTCTGCCCAGATCCTGTATGTCCATGCTTAAATCATTTTGGGCCCTCACTTTCTCTGCAAGCCTCTTGACTTCTGCTCTAACACCTCTAATCTTATTTGCCACAGTCATAAACAGACTGGATTCTTTCTTTGTCTCTTCCCCTGCCCCAGCCTTGATATGATTCTCACACAAAACCAGCAAATCTTTATCACAAAAACTGAAAAGCTCCATAGGGTCAAAGACTTTGAATTCTTTACCATTCTTCACTCTTATCACTGCCTCCCCCGTGTTATTATCGTAAAAGCATTTCTCAAAATTCTGTAGTTGTTGGGGAAGGGGATCTGCCAACCTGACTCTATTCACAGTCTTTGGTGGTTTTACCCTTAGGACAATTCTTCCTTTTCCAGTCTCCCAATCTTTGTCTTTCTTTGATCGTCTTCTCTCTGCTTTCATGTATCCAAAAGACTCAAAGTTGTCGTTTAAACCATTCTTTATCTCTTTCTCTAAAAGTGAGGCTCGTTCACTAAGATTAACATTCAATAACGGCAATGCTGCCAGCCTCCTTAAATCCCATTTTGGCAAGGTCGTGAATGCCTTCCTCTTCTTCAAGTAAGAAATACCACCCCTCTTCTTTTAATCATGAACATCTTGAGGTTGGAGTTGTAACACCAGCTAATTATCCTCTTATCAGCCTCCTTCTTGCTCAACCCTTCCAAGTTTTGGAATAGGGGAGTCAGCTCTTCAGGCTCCTTTTCTCTAACAAACCATTCTTCTCTAGCCATCTTGAAGACATTTTCATCTAGTTCTCCCTTTTTGGCTACATATGTCAGTGGTCTCTCATCAACTTCATAAAATTCTGGCTCAGAATCATAGTCAATTAGCTGCTCATCATCTTCCTCTTCATCAATTAGCCCTTTGCTTTTTTCAGCATCCTTTTCAACATTTTTCTCTACTATCACCTCTTCACCCACCAAATTATTCTCAAAATCAAACTGCATACTGACAAACCCAGCTTCAATAATCTCCTCCTCATTTCCCTTATCTTCATCTTCATTCCTCATTCCAGAACCCTCCACACCAGTAGTTGTTGCACCAGATGTGCCATTTCCTGCCCTGCAGGAGGTACCCTGGTTCAAGAACGAGTATTAGAAGTATCAGTTAAATCATCTAACTCAGATTGAGTTGGTTGATTGGGCAGGCCGACAGCAGTTTTCAATTGATGAATTTCCTCAAACAGCTTCTTTATCAGCAAGCTTTTATCTACCAGCATCTTCTTCATTCCATCTATCAACTCATCCTTTTTACTTTCCCACATCTCTTGATTAGTGAGTTTAGTCTTTATCATGCTCAATTCATTAGCCAGAGAGCTGTTAAGGTTTCGAATCACATCCTCATCTAAACTTCTGCTTTCTTCCCTCCTTGGAGTTTTAGTAAATGCTTGATGTTTGTGTTTAGTTCTCCTTTCGGATTCTCCTATATCAGCTTTCTTCTTCGACCGTCTCTCTTTCTCTACCCTTATCTCCTCAGCCCTTTCATTTACTTCTTCTACGAAATCATAATCCTTCTCTTTTGCATATCTTTTTCTCTTCTTGGCTGCATCAGTCTGTTGTGCCCTAGTTTCTTCACCTCGTTTATTCTCCGACTTGTCCACCCTTCTAATATAGTTCCATCTTTCTGGTGGGTACATGTTTTCCCACAGATGGGTGATTTTTCCACTAAAGTCATGTCGGATGGCACAACAGTCTGCAAAAATACGTGGGTTCATCTGCACCAACTTTTTCACCTCCCGTGACGTGGCATATTTGGAATTAGGTCATCAAAGATCATCTCAAGAAATCGAGGATACAAAAGCCACTTATCCTTCTTCAAGGCCATCACATTCTCTGCCATGCAAGCAAATATTAGTCTCGCAATGTTTGCCTTTTCCCCTCTATAGCATAACACCATATCCTTTGCCCAGTCAATGTTTAGCCCATCTAATCCACTATACGGTGATCTAAACACATAATGAAGACGTGGGCAATGAATCTCCATTCCTTGGAGAGAAAGAAATTCTTGATCTCTTTTCGGGAACCAAAAGCTGGCCCCTCATATCCCATACTCCTGAATGCTGCAAACACCTCAGAATCTGACATAGTAACCTCTTCTCCTGAATCCTCTTCTAGTCATAGAATCCTTGAAACTGTCTCTGCGGTAATAGTCACCTCATTCTCCAAGAGCTTAGCAGTGATCCTTTGGGTGTTCCCTCTCGTATCATACTCAGCAGATCTCCAAAAGTCTCTGATTTGTAGATCATATATGGTAGTAGAATGAGAGATTGCGTAAGCTATAGGGGATCTTTGCAGCCAGCGAATACAGTCTCTAAATCCTGCTGCTTTAGGACGTGTATCATCCAAAATGGCTGTGATGTTGTTTCTCTCATCAAATTTTAGATTTGCCATTTATAGCTGAAATACAAATGAAGTACATTAGAATAAAGTATTAAGTACTAAAATAAAAAAGAGATAAGAAAATAATAAAGAATAAAGAATAATTAAATTAAATTCGTTGGCCGAAACTATAGTTTCGTAGGATGATATATAGTTTCGGCAGGCGAAAGTACAGTTTCGCCAACAAGAGCACATTAGTTTCGCCAAGACAGTGAGGTAGATTCGATAAGCCGTAACAATAGTTTCGGCACAACAAAACTGAAAATTAGTCAGCGAAACTGTTAAGTTCGCTCGGACAGCATAACCTCACAGTTTCGCTGAGAACTCAAGAACTTTCGTTCAGTTTCGCTGGACTATCGGTAATTTCGCTGGAAGAACAGCGAAGGCACCGAAGAGTCTCGATCGAATATGTTAGGATCTAGTATTAGAACGAAACACCAACTGATTAACGTGTAAACCAAACCAAATAGTGCGGAATCCAATTTGATTGGCGATCCAATCAGTGAGAACGCACGTAGAATCAATAAGGTATTGAATCAAACGTTAAGAATCGATTAGGAATCGATCTACAGCGTTCTATGAACGTGGAGTATGAACTTGGAGGCTTCTGGACGGCTAGGGTACGTCTGGAGTCGAATTGGAATGAATGGTTACGTTTTTCCACGAATTGGGTGGTATTTATAGGTTAGGGTTGCTCATTCGGGCGACTGAACCATTAGCATGGTTCAGTCGTGCGATTGGGCCATGCGGTTGATCCATCCGCACGACTGAGTGTTCAGTCGTGCGACTGAGCAGATCTCATGTTACAATCATACGACTGATCCAGTCTCCTGGTTCAGTCGTGCGACTGAGTCATTCGCCTGAAGTTATTCATGTGTATGGTCCATTCGCATGGGCCATTCGTATGAGAACTTCATTTTGTTAAGTTTGAATGTATTCATTAATCTAACATTATGTGTATCAATTCAAACAATCACAAACCTATTTAACCAATTCAACATCAACTCATTAATGAAATATTAAACATTATAAATCACAAATAACCATTCTCATTTCATTAATATTCCAAACATTACATCAGTGTAAGACAAACAAGACATATTACATTCATATCAGGATCTAGGTACATAGGTATCAACAAACTCCCCCTTGGACCTAGATCTATCTAATGTCTTACTTTCTGCATCACCTCCTTATACTTCTTGTACTTTTCCTCTCTTGTGACTCCTGCGTGAATCTCAAACGCAAAACAGAGTCTTATGACATTCTGGAATTAGAGGGCTTGTACAATATCTTGCGTGTCATAGAGCAGTGGCCAGTTGTATAATGTGTAGACATCATTAGTAGACAAGTTAGTGAGCCACATTGGGACAAACACCCTGATGGTATCCATTTGTCCCTCTTTATTTAGAACTATGACCGCCTCCCCGGTTCTCCAATCATAGTACCACCACTTAAAGTGTGGAGTGAAGTCCTGTGGCATTTCCCTGAGAGGGATTCTTGACATCGTTCTTGGAGGACTCCACTTCAGCACAATCTTGGGCTTACCAGTGATGGGATCAACTTCTGAACGTCTGATATACCTCATAGGTTGTTGAGGTTTGAAGTTGACCCACCTGGTGTGGTACTCTTTCTTCAGGGCAGTCTCAAACCAGCCTGACATCTTCCTCGGGTCAGCATATAGTAGCTTCAATTTTGCCAGCTAGTTGAGCTCAAAACCAGGGAGAGTCTTTAGATCATGTGGAAATCTAAAGTACTCTATGCCCTTCTCCCTCTTTATGGCATAAACATTTAGATCCTCAAAATGTGCCCACGCTATAATCCTGCCTGACACCTTATGATGTTTCTTCACTCTGTAGAGTTTGGTGTAGACATTCTGTTTAGGAGCAGCGCGTTGGGCTCGGATTTCCTCAAAACAAGCAGCCCATTCAGCCTTTCTGATATCAACATCGTTGTTTAAGGCTTGGGCCTTTCCTTCTGTCTTCTCAGACTCCTGCTCCATCTGATCTAATACCTCAAATGTATCACTGACTAGGGATTCACCCAGATTGGGGACCACATTTCCCTCTTTGTCAGCATACTAAGGATAGTGCTCTGCTGTGACGTCTTCTATCTCTATCTCATCAATGTCATTTAGCTCTTCGTCACTGGTAGACTCACACATTGGAGCATCCTTAATGATCTCATCGGGATTTAGCTTGAACATCTCAGCTAGTTGCTCATTTGAAAGATCATGAATTATTTCCCCTTCTTCAGGGGTATAACTCACAAATTCATCCCTTTGATAGTTTGGATCTGTTTGATTTAAACATGTAACACAACAAACATTAGTTAATAATCAAGACAGAAATGCATTAATATAAACATCAAATACATAAGTTTAAATACATGATTCAAGTACAAAAGCTATCAAATACATAGACATCTAATCATTAATTTTATCTTGAATCGCTGGATCATCACTCGGTGAGGCAGAAGAGGAAGCTCGTTGGTCTTGATTTCTCTTTGATCTTCTTTCTTGACCATGAGCTGAGGCAGATGCAGCTGCATCTCCTCCTTCATCATCATTATCCTCCTACCTGTCCTCTGTCCTTTCTTCCTCCATCCCTTCATCATCATCACTCTCTTCATCTTCATCCTCATCCTCATCCTCATCCTCATCATCATCATCATCACCATTATCACCATCTCCTTCCTTGATCTTCAGAGGCTCATCTTTAGTTCCCTTGAGCTTGAGCATGATGGTCTTTTTAGCATCCTCCAACTCCTCAATCTTCTTTGTTGATATGACTCTATGCTTTTGGAGTTGGGTAATCTCTTGGCTCTGAGAAGCCATTTGCTGGGCCTGCTGCTCGATCAGCTGAGCCTCCTGAGATATCTGCTGGGACTGTGCAGCTGTGAGTTCTGCTAGCTGACGAATCAGCGCAGTCTTCTCTTCATCAGCGGCTAACAGACGCATCACCATACGGTTCAGCGCTGATAGCTGTTCCTCTACCCCAATGGGAGGTAGAGGTGATCCATATAGATTTGAGGGATGTGATGATGGCCCTGCTTGGTGGCTAGTGGTACTGGTGATGGCAGTGGTGAATATGGGGTTAGGTCTAGATGATAGTGGAGGTGATGTAGGTGTGAATGATATGGTGGTGGATGGCATATATGTAGTGGTGGGTGGTGTGGTGATAGTAGTAGGGGGTGTGGTAGTTGTAGTGGTAGCTGTGGTGGTGGATGGTGTGGCTGTAGAGGTGGTAGTGGTGGTGGCTGAGGTGGTGGCTGTGGTGGTGATGTAGGTGAGTCTGTGCTTCTTCTTCTTCATGTCGTGGGGCTGAGCCATCCTTTTCTTCCTCGATCCTGTCGAGGAGGATGCTCCCCCTAGAAAACGGCTCGATGGCTCTGGAGCATAAGTCGGGTCAGCAGCAGTCTCTCCCGATCCACAGGGGCGTTCACCAACCGCCCAGAGTCCTTGTTCTATGGGAACAACTTTGGTTTCCACAGTCCTAGTCAGTGGCTCCTCATCTGACTCTTCTTCTTCCTCACCAGGTATAAAGTGCTGGTGAAACCCAGCCGATTCAGCTATATCTCCAGAGGGGGCAGATACTGGAGGTGTGCTATTAGTAGTTGTGCCCCTCGGTGGAATGGGCATGGTATCTCCAGCATCCCCACTGTCATCATCATCAGAATCATCGGTGGGTAGAGCAATCTGCTCAACATCAGAATCACTGTCGTCGTGGCGCCACTTCCTCCGAGCTGGCACCACATAGTCCTCACGGGCCAGATGCCCAAACAATCGCCGGACAGGGGGTTTTACCTGCTTCCCCCTGTATACCTTCATCCGGCCTAAGGTGGTATCATCCATCACCTCAAGCACTACTGCATCTTCCTTCTCCTTTGGCAGGGAAGGGAGCTTCTAGTCTATAATCATCTTCATGAATCGGGGGTACATGCAGAAGCCCTCCTTCTCTTTCCCCTCAATGTTCTCCACCAAGTAGGTGAAGATCATCCTGGAGAAGCTGAACGGATGGTTCAGCACCAACGCAACATAGGCGTTCTGGATCTGGTCAGACAACTCATCAAAACCTCCCTTCCTGGATGTTATGTACTTCAGCAATACGTGAGCAAGGTACTTGAACTGGGGACAAAGGTTGCTCTTGTTGAGCACCCCAGCATTGATGTCCCCAGAGTACTTGGCTCGAAGAAAGCATCCTCTCACAGTAAGGGGTGTAGTCTAGTAGGACAGTCAGCATCGTCCCCCAATTGTAACACGATCCTAAGATCCTCCTCTATGATCTCTATAGCCTCTCCAAAGATAGTACTCCTGATACAGTGAGGCTCAGAGGATCGATCAACTACTGCACCTTCCCAGAAGGCCTGCTGTATAGAACGATATGAAGTACATGGAGTAGATATAGCGTGTGCAATCCTCGATCTCCATAGAAAGGTGATAATGCCTGAGAAGTCTGAAGCATTTCTGGATGTCAGATCCAGATGAGCACAAATATTGTGCTTCGTACTCATGGTCCATCGACTCGCCTTCTGTTACACAAAGAAAGTAAACATTAGTACCCATTGGCTAAGAATGTCATGAAACACTTGGACTTGAAAAAATTTCTTTCTGTCATGCGAATGAGGTTGTGCGACTGAGATCAAGGCGTGCGAATGAGCAGAGCGATTTGGATTCAGTCGTGCGAATGACCCCATACGTAGACTGAGTGTTCGACTGGACTCATGCGTAGTAACCTCATGTGCTTACACCAGTCGTGCGACTAAACTCATACGCATGGTTCAGTCGGTTGCGGTTAAGCTATTCGCACACTTTAGTCTTTGTCGTGTGACTGAAGTTCATCAACCTGTCCTTCGCATGTTGTTCTGTCTGTTCACTTCAAATTCAATTTTCACCAATTGGAGTTTTAGACTTGTGTTCTGGTTCTTTAGACTCGCAATCCATTCGTTTAACACCTAACACCTTAATTTCATTGTTTTATGTCGTTTAGTTAGGTTATTTTGCCACACAAGTCAGGGATTTTAACGAGTCCGATGTTCCAGATTAAGTGTCAAATTGAGTGATATAGTAATGTTTCTGCACTGCAAATTACCTGTAGAGTCAATGCAAATGGTCAGTATGTGAGAATCGAGGGTTTATAGTGATCAAACGAAATTTGGGCAGAGTAACGTTAGTCGTGCGATTTAGGGTAAATTGAGGTGGTGAGTCTCTGCGACCGACTCTCCCTCTATTTATACTAAACCTAAATTCAATCGTACGACTGGGCTCATACGCACACTTCATTCGGGTGAATGGGCCTCAGTCGTGCGATTGGTTCAGTCGCCCCCTTCAGTCGTCCGACTGGAGTTCAGTCGTGCGACTTACTCATTCATTCGCTCTTAAACATCCGACTGGGTCATTCGTATGGGCCATTCGGTTGAATGGTCCATACTCATGATCCATTCGTACGAATGGCTCCCATTCGTATGATAGGTCCATACTAATGGTCCATTCGTGCAAATGGGTCATACTTATGAACTTTTCTGCATTTCTTACCATTTTACATTTTAAACCCTTTTTAAACTATAGAATCAACCATATACGCATTCGATCATCTCAGACATGATCCTTCTAACTTGAAAAACTTTTGATCACCTCAGACGTGATAATTTAAACAATTTGTCACCCTCAGACGTGACCCATTTATCCTTTGAAAACACATGTGGTCATCTCAGACATGACCCTTTTGGTTGAATTATTCCTTACTGAATTTCATGATGTAGTCCGACAAACAAACAAACTGAAAATGACAAAAACTAGAAAAATTTAAACTAAAGTACAAAAAATTAAACTTGTTTTGACTTTTGTGAGAGGTAAATCCTAAGATAGAAATCTACTTGATTCGGTTCCGGAATAGGCAGCTTCTATTTAGTTTGACCATACCTGGACCAATTCAATTTCGGAATCATACAGGCAAGTCAAATCATTTGGGACTTGTTATCAAAACCTTTTGATGCTCACTTCTTGGTTTTCATCCAGAGTCGTTAGCAAATTTAGGAAATCATACTGGTACTATTAGATTCCCACATTGATTTGAACTTTCAAGAATTCGCATGGTCCATTCGCATGAGAACTTCATTTTGTTAAGTTTGAATGTATTCATTAATATAACATTATGTGTATTCAATTCAAACAATCACAAACCTATTTAACCAATTCAACATCAACTCATTAATGAAATATTAAACATTATAAATCATAATATTTCATTAATATTCCAAACATTACATCAGTGTAAGACAAACAACACATATTACAATCATATCAGGATCTAGGTACATATGTATCAACAAACTCCCCCTTGGACCTAGATCTATCTAATGTCTTACTTTCTGCATTTCTTACCATTTTACATTTAAACCCTTTTTTTAACTATAGAATCAACATTATACGCATTTGATCATCTCAGACATGATTCTTTTAACTTGAAAAACTTGTGATCGCCTCAGACGTGATCATTTTAAACAATTTGTCACCTCAGTTGTGACCCATTTATCCTTTGGAAAACACATGTGGTCATCTCAGACATGACCCTTTGTGGTGAATAATCCCTTACTGAATTTCATGATGTAGTCGACCAACAAACAAACTGAAATGACTAATAACTAGAAAATTAAACTAAAGTACAAAAATTAAACTTGTTTTTGACTTTTGTGAGAGGTAAATCCTAAGATAGAAATCACTGGATTCGGTTCCGGAATAGGCAGCTTCTATTTAGTTTGACCATACCTGGACCAATTCAATTTTGGAATCATACAGGCAAGTCAAATCATTTGGGACTTGTTATCAAAACCTTTGATGCTTACTTCTTGGTTTTCATAAGAGTCGTTAGCAAATTTAGGAATCATACTGGTACTATTAGATTCCCACATTGATTTGAACTTTTCAAGAATTGCAGCCACGATGATTGTCTGTATATTTGTCCTCTTAAATCCATACACAGACTTTGACACAGCAGATTGGTGATAGTTTAAGGTTTAATTATTTCAACCAACATTATGGATCCCACACTTTTATGGTAATCAACATTCCTCAGGAGCTTTTGAGCGGTCTACGAGTATTTTGACAAGAAGAGACTATTCTTAGAGCTTTCAAAGAGAAGCCAATCCTCAGGTCAGTGCCATTGCATACCAGAGAGGCGGCAAACAACAATGAATTCTAGATATCTAGGTTATGCTTATCCTCAGGTCAGTGCCATCGCACAGCAGAGAGGCACACAACCTATCTTCTTGTTAGAGCATCTTAATTTTATTTGCACATAATACACCAACAAACATAAGTTATTAGCTTGATAGCATTTGCCTTTCATTTTTTTTCCGTGCTTTGCTCTATTATGGTCATCCGCACACATTTGTGGCGTTTACATGCTCATTACCCCTTATTGGAATATTGTTGATTGTGTTAACGAGTGACAAGATGGGAACCCACAGTCAGTTTGAACAAGTTAGTTTAATCTAAAATCACCAGTCAGGTCTAATCATCTATTGTGTTGAATCTACCGACATATCATCTGTGGACTAGCAACCTCTAGGTCTACTTCGTTGTGTTACCTTAGTAGTTACCAGTTTTTCTATCATCTTTCCTTTTATATTGCTCAGACTACACAGACTTATACTTTGAATCTTGCATCTTTTCTAAATTAAATTTTAAAGTCCCTCTTGATTTGTTCCTATGTACTATCATTTCAAAGAGTTTGAATCGGTATCATAGGTACGATCTTCTTATATCAGCTAGTCTCTCCTTCTCCCTCGTGTTTTTTTAATGTTACTGGCTGACCTATTCTCCCCTAAATTCTAAAATCATAATAGATTTAATTATTTTAGGATTTTAATAGACAGCTAAATAACATGAATTTAATTTTAACAGAAAATAGAATAAATAAAGAAAATAAAAATTTAGACTTAACTGTATCGGACTACACATGATCATCATCAGGAATAACATCACTTTTCTTTTTAACGCCGTGGACCTCTAATAGATATAGAAAACGTGGTTTGTCAAAAGCTTTTGTATAGAGGTCAGCGCGTTGAAAATCAGTATTAATCTTTAACACATCAATTAAGTTCTTCTCAAAACAGTCCCTTATAAAATGGTATTTAATACCGATGTGTTTGGTCTTTGGATGTTGTACTGGATCTTTAGTTACTGCAATTGCAGCATAGTTATCAACAAAAATAGGAGTAGAAGAGAAATTTAAACCGTAGTCCCGCATTTGCTGTTGAATCCAAATGATTTGTGAACAGCAACTTGCACAGCAGCAACGTATTCGGCTTCACAGGTTGACAATGCAACCGAGGTCTGCTTCTTACACTGCCAAGTCACTAATCTCCTCCCAAAAAATTGACACCCTGCTGATGTAGATTGTAATCATCTTGCAGCCCCTGTAATCCGAGTAGTAACTATACGCCGTGAGCTCAAAGTCATCATCATGAGGATACCACAACCCAAGTGTGGGTGTACCCTTCAGATAACGAAATATCCTCTTGACCCCGATCAGATGGTTAACCTTAGGCTTAGCCTGATATCTAGAACATAGACATGTAACATACATGATATCAGGTCATGAGGCAGTGAGGTACATGAGGGATCCAATCATTCCTCGGTACATTGTGGCATCTATCAGATGTCCATTTTCATCAGGTGCTATATCATGGTTTGTAACAAGTGGACTCCCAGCTGCAGAGAAGCATTCTCCATGTCAAACCGACTGAGAATGTCTCCCACATACTTGGTCTGATGTGTAGAAAGATCCCTTTTGGTGTCTGATCCACCTGTAACCCGAGAAAGAATTTCATCTCCCCCATTGCACTCATCTCAAACTCTGCCTTCATTACTGCTTCAAATTCTTTGCATATTCTTCGTTCTTTGAACCGAAGATTATGTCATCGACATAGATCTGTACTGTAACACCCGGAAATTTATTATTTTGAAGCGGCGAAGAAAGAAAAGAAATAAAGTTCAAAGTCGAGGGACCAAACTCGCCAACGAAGAAAAGTCGGGAAATGAGGTGGTATTAGTGGGGAAAGGGCAGCCAACCCTCCCCATTTCCCCCACATTTCAGCCACCTTAGAGAAGAGAAGAGAGAAAGAGGAGAAAGGGAGAAAAGTGGTGTTTCGGGTGATTCGGGTGTCCAAATCCATCGAGTAGCAAGCCAAATCGAAGCTCTTGTCTTTGTGCTCGATTGTGTGAGTTCTAGGACCCCACTTTTACTTGTTTCTACTGATTTTGGGGCTGGGGCTGGAAGATGTTCAAACCCGTTTTTACAAGTGTGTGGTTTGACCCCATTTGGGTGTGATGTGTATGATGTGTTTAGAGTATGATTTCGGGCTGTGTGTGCTTGTATGGTGTTATGGTATGCATTCCTAAGGTCAGGAGGGTTAATTTAGGCTTAGAATGGGTTTGGATGAGCTTGGAGGCCGAAAATGGCAGATTGGGTTCGGGATGAACTCCATTCTGCATCAGCTAGGGCTAGGCGACCGAATGAAGGCCATACGGCCGAATGAGGGCGATTGAAGGTCATTCGCACGATTGGGATTCAGTCGCACGACTGAGAGTCCAGTCGCATGAGGGTTTGAACGACTGAGGGTTCAGTCGCATGGATGCTTAGTCGCATGAGTCCATTCGCATGAGGCTAGTCGCATAGGTTCCCATTCGCAGTAATCCCATTCGCACGAGGTCCATACGCACGACTTGATGTTCATTCGCATAGATGACCATCCGCATAAGTCCAGTCGCATGATGTTCAGTCGCATGGAGGCCATGCGACTGAA
This sequence comes from Flaveria ramosissima, assembly GCA_025215565.1. Taxonomy (NCBI): domain Eukaryota; kingdom Viridiplantae; phylum Streptophyta; class Magnoliopsida; order Asterales; family Asteraceae; genus Flaveria; species Flaveria ramosissima. The sequence goes on from CM046030.1 coordinate 43,189,414, forward strand.
GGGTGTCCATACGCCCGAATAGGGCTGTTGCACTCGAATGAACGTGTAGTTTGACTTCTAGCCTTCAGGGAAAGGTGCAGATGTAAGTTTGGATGTAAGGAAAACCGTAAGAGCATGCAAGAGTATGGTTATGGCCTTAGAGTGCATGTAGGGCATGATGATGAGGATGTTGCATGTTTATGCATATTTTGAATGTATGATGTTGCCCTGTATGATGATGATGAATGTGTATGATATGTCCTTATTATGAATGTATGATTATCTTTCTTATGGCTTTACGTATTATGATGAATGAAATAAAGTATTTTGTAACGTAAAGTGGAAAGAGATGACACGTCTTGCATGCATCGGATAACGGGTCCTTCTTTGTGATTGACCATTATGTGGAACCTCTACCGCTTACCCTTAGTACTGTGGCATACGTTTAGCTGTTCATTTATTGACTTCGGCCCAGTGGCTATGACCGTCGGTTATCACTAGTACTGTGGCATACGTTTAGCTGTTCATTTATGACTCGGCCCCAGTAGCTAAGACTGATTGGTTAACCCCAGTACCGTGGCATACGTTTAGCTGTTCATTTATTGACTTCGGCCTGGTAGCTGAGACTAATTGGGGTGTAGCATATGGTATTGGTATGGATGATGTCCGATGCGCAAGTAAGTTAAAAGGAATGAATGAATGAATGAATGAATGAATGAAGATAATAATGATATATCTATGCGTACGTATGATGTGTGATCACGTCAAAGTAACGAATGGTTTTATATGAAAGTAAAGTATGTTTTAATATTAAAAACTAGAACTCACTCAGCAACGCTGACTTTTATTGCATTTTCCAGTTGGCAGGTAAATGATTGCTGAGGATGGCACGACGAAGCTACTCAGCTCTTGGGATGGCATACAATTATATAGCTTTTGTGATGTAATGCAAACATGAATTTTGTAACCGGATAATGATGTATTATTTGGCAAAAGTATATAATGAATGTGATGTCATTTTTGAATGTTTCCGCTGCAATGTTTTCCTAATGTAACTGAAATTATATGTTTTATGAGCGATGAATGGCCAACTGTAAGCGTCCCGGGAACGGAGCCTTACATGTACTAGCAGTAAGTCTCCATCTTTTCTTTGAAAAAACAGTGTGCAGTCAAAGACTCCCCTGTGAAATCCGTGTTTCACAAGATGAGTCGAGAGTTTCTCATACCAGGCCCTTGGAGCTTGATGAAGCCCGTATAACGCCTTGTCGAGTTTGTAAACTCTGTCCTGATGATAAGGATCTTCAAATCCCTCGGGTTGACTGACATAAACTGTCTCTCGAATTTCCCCATGAAGGAATGAACTCTTCACATCTAATTGATAGACTTTAATCTTCATATACGATGCATAGGCAAGGAAGATACGGATGGCTTCCATCCTTGCCACAGGAGCAAACACTTCATTGTAATTAATCCCCTCGACTTGGCGAAATCCCTGAACCACCAGTCGAGCCTTGTTCCTGATAATGACCCCTTGGTCATCCTTCTTGCATTTCAAGACCCATTTGGTGCCAATGACCTTAGCACCTTTAGGTCTATCTACCAGAGTCCATACACCTAACTTCTTGAACTGAAGAAGTTCTTCTTGCATGGCAATCACCCACGCCTCATCATTCAGTGCTTCACTGACGTATTTTGGCTCAAACTGCGAGACAAAACACCGATAAGCACCATCATGAATGTATCTTTTTCCATAACCGAGGCATAATCAGCTGAGTACAGATGAATTCTGGTTTGCACTCCTGATCTGACATCCCCAATGACATTGTCTAGGGAATGATAGACATTTAGACGTGATCCTGGAGTGGTAGGAACAACTACCTCAGAGCCAGAGGTTATGAACATTTGGTTCTCATCTGAGGTAGATGGAGTTTGAGGTTCTGAAGTCGAAGGGGCATCACTGTTAGATGCTTGTGGACTTGTAGGAATTGGAACCTGTTCCTCCTGACTGTTCTGGTCATCTTCTTCAGCTTCATCTTTTGAGGAGGAGTCACTGTCGTCGACTACTCCCCCTGAGTGATGAGATGATTCTCCTGTGAGCTCGATGATGTTGAATCAAGAGATGGTGTATTCAAGATATCATACATCATCTGTGTAGCTAACTCGTCATCAGAAGGAGAGATAGGGATGTCGAAGGACTTGAAGAATCCATCATAGTCGAAAAAGTAAGCGGGTCCTTTGCCAGTAGGTGGTGTGGTATATCTCTGAATATCAACATTACACCACACTTCTACTAAACCCGTTGAGTTGTTCTAAACTCTCTTGTTCGGTATGTTGTATCCTAGGAAGATCCCTTCATCAGCCTTCTCGCTGAACTTACCTTCTTGAGTCTTCTTCAGAAGAGTGCACGGCGCGCCAAACGGTTCGAGATACTCCAGATTAGGTTTACGTTGTTGTAGTAACTCGTAACATGTCTTTCCATGGCGCTTGACTACCAGAACTCGATTCAATGAATAGCATGCATTTGCCACTGCCTCATTCCAGAATTGGATAGGCAGTTTCGAGTCTGCCAGCATTGTCGGTGCTATCTCTATCAAGTTTCTATTCTTTCTCTCAGCAACACCATTCATCTGAGGCGTGTAGGCAGAAGTGAATTGGTGCACAATTCCCTTTTCCTTGCAGTACGCCTCCATCCACTGATTCTTGAATTCAGTCCCGTTGTCTGAGCGTACCTGTCTCACCTTCAGCTTGTAGAGAGATTCCAGTATGGTTACTAACTCCTTGAATGACTCAAATTTTCTGATTTGGACTTCAGAAACATTACCTAAGAGAATCTTGAGTAGTCATCAGTAACCACATAACAGTACAAGTCACCTGCAATGCTCTTTGTACTGATTGGACCAAACAGATCCATGTGAAGAAGTTCAAGAGGAAGCTCGATAGAATGAACTTTTTTTTCCTTATGAGACTTCTTCGTCTGTTTGCCTTTCTTGCATGCTACACAGAAATCCAGAAGTTGGAAATTTTTGACGTCAAACTCCTCTCACGAGATCCTTTTGGATCAAGTGATTCATCTTCCGTTGATTAATGTGTCCCATTCTCCTATGCCAGGAGATGGAGTCCTTCTCAGTAGCTTTTGATAGAAAGCACTAAACTTCATGATCCGTTGTAAAAGCCGTTGAGAGATCCAAAACATAAAGGTCTTTATATCTTGAAGTTGTCATCAAAACTAGGTCCTCCGGAATCACGTAGTCTTTCTTTAGGACGTAACACTTCTTGTTGTCGAATATGACTTTAAATCCTTTGTCACATATTTGGGAAACAGAAAGTAAGTTGTTTTGAAGTTTTGAACGTAGTTCACTTTATCAAACTTAACTTTCTGATTTCCAACCTCTCCCTGAGCTGTGATATAGCCTCCTTTGTTACCAGCAAACGAAACATGCCCTCCTTTATTTGTTTGACGTTTGATAAAAGAGCCCTGTTTCCTGTCATGTGCCTGGATGCTCCGCTGTCTACAATCCACGTGTTGGTTTCAGCACTGAAGCGAACACCCTGCACATACAATGTAAAACATTAGTTTAGGTTAGGAACCCAAGCCTTTACTGGCTTGGGTTTCCCAGAGGCATCACACATATGAATTCAACCCATTGACCCTTAGAAGGTGAGGGTAGCTCAGGTGCCTTCTTGTCTTCATTACCAGACACGGAGGATGACTTCTTTCCATAGGCCAGATTTGTGTAAGGCCTGTTTGTGATAAACAGTCGACTGGCTAATGGGTTGAACTTTGGGTTCACTAGTTCTTCTAGGTGGAGTTAAGGAACTCCTCTTAGAAGACCTAGGTTTGAATCCTGAAGTTCAATTTTCTTCCTAGGTGTCTAATAGTAAGGACCAACGGAAGCAATGTGTCCACACTCTCCACAGTTGTAGCATGACCTGCTATCAACTTTATGATTAAACTTTCGTTGTGGAGATGTGTGTGACACCCTAGTGACATCACTTTGTTTGGGTTTTGACTCTGTTCTTTTGATGTTTTCTCTTGTTTAACAAAATTTAATTTTTTTAACACTTTTAACATCTTTTCCTTTTTGGTTAACTGGATTTTGACATGAGACTTGTGAAAGATTAACATTAACAGTCCTTTTAGGTTCAGATTTGACTTTGTTTGACCCTGACTTTATATTAACCTTTTTAATTCTTTTTCCAGATTAACACAAGGCATTTTACCCTTTGCCTTTGAAGTGGCCTCCTTTTGTTTTGTTCTAGATTCAATTGAAGAACATGAGGAATCTGGATCACTAACAAGAGGAGTATACACCACATGATCCTTGATGGGATTGTTATTTATTGGTCTACTCTTAGTGTTCATCAAGGTCTCAGGTGGTGGTGGAACCACTTTATAACCCAAACCCTCCCCGTTATTACGCTCTCTCACTAAGTGTTGGACAATATGCGATGAACTTGTCCAACTGTGCAGTTTTTGCTTTAAAGAGTTGACTTCTACTTCCAAAACTACTTTTTGCTTCTTAGTGTCTTCTAGGGAGTTAAGATAGTACCTAATGTCATTATCTTGGTTAAATGCTACTACTTCAGTTTCCCTAAGCTGTTTATTTAAAAGGTCTATCTTTTCTTTGTAACTATGCTCATTTTGTTTTAAAACTCTATTAGCCTCAGTGCACAGTTGCAAATCCTTTACTAAGCTATCATTATGATCTAATAACCTAGCAAATTTCTGATCTATGCTTTCTCTAAATGTATTACAATCAGAACAAGCATGATTTTGAAATAGTTGGTCAGTGGTACTTACCTGAGGAGATTCTGATGAATCAGCCATCAACGCAGCATCAGATGTCTCTGGTTTTGGTGATTCTGTCTTTGTTGTAGACGTCCCTTCTTCAGGCTTGTAGCTGACCTCGGTTGCAGTCGTCTCTTCACTATTTGACATCGCTATCTCAACTGCAATATCTCCTTCACTCGCAGAATCATCATCTAAGTCTTCCACGCTTGCAATATTGGATTCCCCCGGAGAGACAAACCGAAAGCTCCAGTCCTGTCCTTCATCATCATGGGCAGTCAAGGCTTTTGGATCCTTGCTTGATGAAGTAGAACTGTTAACTTGCTTGTCTTGACGAGTGAAGGACGAGAATGGATTCCCGTTCCCAGTCTTCTTTGGCTTCACACACTCTCTTTTGAAGTGCCCCTTTTCGCCACAGTTAAAGCAGGTCACCTTGCTCTTGTCAAAGCCAAATGTAGTGTCCTTAGTAGCAACCAAGTTTTGCCCGGTCTTCTTCACAAACTTCTTCGCCCTCCGGACAGCACTTGCTAAGGCCCACATAATGTCCATCCTCTCTAGCTTAGTCTCATCTACCTGCTCGTAGTCCTCATCTGCCAGATTGCAGTTTCCAATTTTCCCAGCAACAAGTCCATCATAGGAATGGACCACTGCTGCCAAAAGGTCCATGTGCTCTCGAGCTACTTCTACTGTCACGTTTCCAAGATTCTCGGTCTTCAGTCGTGTAGCATTTGCTTCAGATCCAATATATTGGGTACTAGAAGACCCTGACGTTTCTGATCCTAAAGGAGAGACTTGTGAGGGACCAGATGAGCTAGACACAAATGCAGTCTGAAGAGGTGCTGCAGACGTTTTAACTTGAGGAGTTGCATTGTACTTCATCCTAAGTGTATGAAGACTTCTGAGCTCGGTACTTCATCCTAAGTGCTTCTTCTAGCAACTTAGAATGAAGTCATTGATATCCAACTTTGCCAACATTCCATTCTGTCTCAGATTTGACACAAAAGAACCCCATTTTTCTGGTAGTCCATCTGCGAAATTTGATACTTTATCTTCCATGGTAGTAGTAACACCATGTGTGTGCAGCTCGCTCATCAGATGGTAGAATCTATCAATGACATCGTCTAAACTCTAATTTCCCATCGATGAGAAGTTGTCAAATTCTTTCTTCAACTCCTTAGCTTTAATAGCCTTCAGCGTAGCATTCCCGTCATATCTTTTCTCTAGCTCATCCCATAATTTCTTGGCTTGCTTATTCTCCGAGTACTGGTGAAAAATATCCTTAGGAATAGACTGTGTTAGCAATGCATATACCCTCTTTTCTGCATTATATTTAACTTTTTGTGCGTCAGTCATTCCTCCTAAGTAAGCTTCTTCACCCATCAGCTCCCACCGGCATACTGTATCCCGTCTCAATAGCTTCCCACATATTTGGATCCACTCCATTGAGGTAGATCTCAAAACGTTGTTTCCAGTGGGGAAACTCATCTAACGTTAAAAGCTTTGGGGGTTTATTATGATTCCCCACCTCACTCTCCAGCAGTAGTAAGTTTTGAATCCGTGAGTCCTTCCCGACTGTAAACGCTGACATCTGATCCTCCATCTCGATTAACTTTAAGTCTCCTAAACAATCTATCAACTGGTGCGACTGGAGTGATGCAAATGGGCTATCCGTGCAAATGAACTATGCGACTGGTTCAATTGTGCGGCTGAACTAAGTGATTGGTTCAGTCGTGCGAATGAAGCTGAAGCGTATGAACAATGCGACCGGTAGGCTTAGTCGTACGAATGAAGATGCGACTCAGTCCAATCGTGCGTCTGGAAAATGCGAATGAAGTCCAGTTGTGCGATTTGGGTCAATCGTGCGACTGAAGCTGCTGTTTTTCGAAAAATTCTAGGTTAAACGTGTTTTGGCCGTAAAAATCCGAATTTTCACCAACCCTAATCGCTTAATGCCGTAGAAACCAAAACTTGATGAGTAGGGGACGTCCAAGACAACTTTTGACACAAAAAGATTGCGTTTTTAGTGAAAAAACACAAACTTTGTATCAAAATTGATTGAATCACACGTAATCAAGAGCCAAGGTTCTGATACCACTTGTTAGGATCTGGTATTTGAACGAAACACCAACTGATTAACGTGTAAACCAAACCAAATAGTGTGGAATCCTATTTGATTGGCGATCCAATCAGTGAGAACGAACGTAGAATCAATAAGGTATTGAATCAAACGTTAAGAATCGATTAGGAATCGATCTACAGCGTTCTATGAATGTGGAGTATGAACTTGGAGGCTTCTGGACGGCTAGGGTACGTGTGGAGTCGAATTGGAATGAATGCTTACGTTTTTCCACGAATTGGGTGGTATTTATAGGTTAGGGTTGCTCATTCGGGCGACTGAACCATTAGCATGGTTCAGTCGTGCGATTGAGCCATGCGGTTGATCCATCCGCACGACTGAGTGTTCATTTGTGCGACTGAGCCAATCTCATGTTACAATCATAAGACTGATCCAGTCTCCTGGTTCAGTCGTGCGACTGAGTCATTCGCCTGAAGTTATTCATTCGTATGGTCCATTCGCATGGGCCATTCGCATGAGAACTTCATTTTGTTAAGTTTGAATGTATTCATTAATATAACATTATGTGTATCAATTCAAACAATCACAAACCTATTTAACCAATTCAACATCAACTCATTAATGAAATATTAAACATTATAAATCACAAACAACCATTCTCATTTCATTAATATTCCAAACATTACATCAGTGTAAGACAAACAAGACATATTACATTCATATCAGGATCTAGGTACATAGGTATCAACAAAATAAACTCACAATGTGAAAGATTTAACGAGATAAAGAGATGGTCCTGAGTTCGAAACTCACTCGCGAACAATAAACAACGGTTAATGGATAACAAAATCACGAAAATGTCAAAATCGCCGTTGGAGTTCACGGAACAACCCTAGAAAGACTAAGCGTTCGATTGTGAGAAAATGAGAAGTTAATTTCGCAAAATGACTTTAATAGCATATAGTTTCGCAGGTAGCGAAACTATAGATTCGCCGGACGAATCTACAGTTTCGCCAAGCGAAGCTGCAATTTCGCCAAGCGATACACAGATAAAAGGTGACCTCGCACAGAATGAGATTGCCGAGCGAAATTGCAATTTCGTTCTAGCGAAACAAATAGCGAAAGTATAGTTTCGTTTATTTTTTATTTTTTATTTTTTAATATATATATATATATATATATATATATATATATATATATATATATATATATATATATATATATATATATATATATATATATAAGAATAAACAGAGATCTAAATCGATCAGAGATCACATCCTCAAGATATATATTAGCACAAAGATGATGTTAATCATCGACAAGCAATGAGATCATACCGATAACTAAATCTGATCAAATCCTTTTGATGGAATTTTGAAATTCTCAAACATATCAATAACGATTGCTAATATGTTTGTCCACTTAAACCCATGCCTTATCTTTTTCGACAAACAGCATATGATTCGTTAAAGTTCGATTAGATGCTTTAGAATGTTAGGATCCCACAATCATTTGGAAAAAACCCTCACCCAACCTCGGGATTTCTTGAATTTTGATATGATCTTTATAGAACAAGGCTTGTGCATTAGAATGTAAGAGATTATCAACAGAAAATTGCATTCTATGATGAATTCATCATTTTGATAATTTGACACAACTTAGATTAAGATTGTGAGAGCTCCAGGTCTATACTCACGTAAAACAAAGGAGATGACCATTTAATCATGTGCCGATGAGAGCTCCAGGTCAGTACTACCGTACAGTAGAGGAGATTATCACTCCAGGTCATTACTACCGTACAGCAGAGGAGATTTGCACAAGTACAAGACATATAAATACACCAGACATGATTCAAAGATATGGCTTATAAGTTTTGTATCATGGTGGGTGAAAGATCAATTCTCAACCCAATTTTTGTCGGGACTCAGTTTTCGCGCAGGCCAAAATGATCACGTAAATCCAGGCATCCTTAAGCATATATTTTAATTTAATTCATATTGCTGCTGTATACTTTATACTTCAGGCTGAGTCTACCAAGCATATCGTTTAAAGAATCTGTTTAATTAACTTTTATATGCAATGAAAAATAAGATGTAAATCAGAGAGCAGCATCAGTTACTATCATTTTTCATTTTAAAAGTCAGTCATGCATAAATGAGCATATCTTGAAAATACACAATCATTTCTCGTCATTTCAAATTCAACTCCCAGTTTATTTTATTTTTATATTTTTTTTTGTAAATTATATACACTCCCCCAAAATTTTATTTTTAAATTTTTTTTATTGTTATAAAAAAAAGAAAAGAAAAGAGGTTTAAACAGATATTAACCCTAGCATAGAGATCAATTCATAAAAACGAGGTTTATCAAAAGTTTTTGTGAAAAGATCTGCCTTTTGAGTTTAAGTGTCAATGGGAATAATATCGATAAAACCCTTTTCCTGTGCATCACGAATTGCATGAATCCGTGTTTCGATGTGCTTGGTTCGAGAATGATGAATAGGACTTTTTGCAATCCTGATGGCTGCTTCGTTATCACAAAACAATGGTGTGTGGAGAAAATTGATTCCATAATCAATCATCTGTTGTTGTATCCAAAGAACTTGTGAACAACAACTAGAGGCAGCAATGTATTCTACTTCCCCTATAGAAAGGGAAACAGTGGTCTGTTTCTTGCTCTGCCATGACACCAGACAGTTGCCTAGGTATTGACATCCTCCAGTCACCGATTTTTTGTTTAACCTGCAACCATTGAAATCACTGTCAGAATAGGTTGGACTCACCTTAGACTAGAATGTTTATTTTTGCTTGTAATAGGTCTTATGTTAGTTTCCTTTTGTATGTAATTAGCATTGTATATTTTTGCAGTCCAGCGAAACTGTGAGCGAAACTATAGTTTCGCTCACAGTTAGCTGTTCAGTTCGCAGGGCGAAATTGCTGTTTCTGCCGGGCGAAACTACAGTTTCGGCAGAACAGTTTCGCTGACAGCGAAACTGTCTGCGAAACTAAGACTGCTATATATACTTATGATCATTTTCATTGTGGTCAAGCTTGCAAAACCCTAATCGTTGATCTTTGTTGTAAGTTATCATTTCTAAGCAGTTATTACAAAGAAATATCATTGTGCTTCATTGTTATTGAATGTTATGATCTTCATTGTTCTATTATTAAATGAGTTATTATTGTCTTCAATCTTCATTGTTCATCTTGTTTAGATTGTGTGTTTGATATTGAATGATTCTTCATCTCATTTATACTGTAATACGATCAAATGGACCAACAGGGAGCACATCACCATGACTTTATTACAAAGCTACAGCGTACCGCGCGAGGATACGATGCTATATGGGTGATAGTTGATCGTCTGATGAAGAGTGCTCACTTCTTACCGATCCACGAGACGTATTCATCCGAGAGGTTGGCGGATCTATTCATTAAGGAAATTTTAACTCGTCACGGTGTGCCGGTGTCTATTGTGTCTGATCGTGACACCTGGTTCACATCTAAGTTTTGGAAGAAATTCCATGATGCGATGGGGACGAGGTTACATATTAGCACGGCTTATCATCCTCAGACGGATGGTCAGTCAGAAAGGACCATTTAGATGCTGGAAGATATGCTTCGGGCATGGGTCATTGACTTTGGAGGAAGTTGGGATGACCACCTACCATTAGCTGAGTTCTCATATAACAATAGTTAGCATGCCAGCATTGGTATGCACCCTTATGAGATGCTATATGGTAGAGGATGCAGAACGCCTGTGCGTTAGGGTGATATTGGTCAGAAAGAGTTGGGGAGTATTAAGGTAATTGAGGCTACGACTGAGAAGCTCGAAAAGATCAAAGCCTTTATAAAGGCAGCCAAGGATAGGCAGAAGTCCTATGCCGATAAGGGACGTAGACCGATTGAGTTCCAGGTGGGTGACAAAGTTATGTTGAAAGTCTCACCTTGGAAGGGTATCAATCGGCTCAGAAAGCGAGGCAAGTTGAGCCCGAGATACATAGGGCCTTTCCGAATCATTGCTCGAGTAGGAGAGGTGGCCAATAGGTTGGAGTTTCCCAGTGAGTTAAGTGGGATTCATCCGACATTCCATGTATCTCACTTGAGAAAGTGTTTGGCAGACGAAGATACGGTTGTACCATTGGAAGATATCAAGGTAGATGAATGGCTAAATTATATGGAGCAACTAGTGGCGATCATTGACCGTAAGGAGAAACGGTTAAGGAATAAAGTAGTTCCTCTTGTGCGTGTACAGTGGAAGCACAGGAAGGGATCTGAGTCTACATGGGAGACTGAGGAAGAAATGAGACAGTATTACCCACGTTTGTTCGAGGAATAACAAGTTTCGGGGACGAAACCTATATAAGGGGGGTGGACTTGTAACACCCGGTTATTTCTCATGGCAAGAAAAGAAAGAATAAAAGTGGAGAAAGAGAAAGAAACGCAATTTAACCCAAGCTAAGGGGTTAAAAGTGTCAAAAGGACAAAAACTTTCAAAAGTTGGTGTAAAAGTGGGCATGGCCGCCCATGTTGTCTTCACATATCACTTCATTCGGATTTTTAGAGAGAGAAAGCTGAGTTTTCGGGTTTTTAGAGAGAAGATCAAGAAGAGGCTGAATCAAGGTAAGAATTCGTTGTTTTAAGTTGTTCTTGGCTGGCCTTAGCCTCGGTCGTATGTATATGTGTGTTTATGTGTTCGGGTATGTGTGTTCTTGGTGGGTTTTAGGTGTTGAACTTGTAGCAAACGGGTTTTGAAGGAAGTCATACCCAAAGAGCTGCTAAGGTGAGTTCTAGAACCCCCTTTTTACTTGTTTTTAATTGATTTGGGGCTGGATATGCATGTATGAAACTTTTTACAAAAAAAATGGGTTTACACTCGTATGTGTGTGTATGTGTATATGCGCCCGCATGGTGCCCATGCACCTAAGACTTAGATTATTTTTTTGATTTTTGGGGAAAAAGTGAAATGTAGGCTTTGACTTGGGAGGTTCTCGGGGGTAATGAAAGTTGACTTTTTGAGGTCATAGATGATGCGATGGATGTTGTATGATGTGACTTGAATGATGATGTGTGATTGATGCTTATGCATGATGTATGATGATTATGTATGTTATGTATGATATGGTCCTTATTACGTATGATGATGTGACTTTACGTGGTGTGATTATGATAATGGACGTAAAGTATTATCTTAACAAAGCGAAAGATTTAAGATAATGAAAGTGGAACATAATGAATGAACGAATGAAAAGCCTTGCAAGCAAATGAAAGGAGGTTCACAACTCATTGAGAGTTGTTAGCTCAACTGTACGTCTACAGCATGTGATTTTGGCTAACTCATAAGGGTTCATACACACAGTAAGAGTTCAGTCTTGGTGACTGCTCCAATATGTGCGATTTTCTATTTACTGTGTGTTATACAGCGTACAATTTCGGCTAACCCATAAGAGTTCACACACACAGGGGGAGTCAGTCCTAGTGACTACTCAATACGTGCGAAATGGGGTCCCTGTCGCTTCACCCTAGATGAATTGCTTGGTGCTCTAGAGGGGGGTTAAGTACAGGACCTAGATAGAAGTGAAAGATAATAAATGTAAGAAAAGTGTTATAAGTACGAAATGTGCGAAACGTGCGATATGTACGAAACGAACGATGATGAAGATAATAATTATTACCTCGATGTACGTATGATGTGTGATCACGTGCGTTAGTAAAGAAAAGGTTTTAATGAAAGAAAGGTAATATATTTTTATAAAACTAGAACTCACTCAGCAACGATGACTTTTATGTATTTTCCAGTTGGCAGGTAATTGTTGCTGAGGATGGCACGGGGCGGCTACTTGACTCATTTTGGATGGCATTCTTTTGTATAATGTTTTTGCATTGTAATGCGAACAAACGATATTTTGTAATAAATGTTGTATTATTTTGCAAAAGCGGTTATTATAATGAAAAGAAAATTTTTGTTTAAATGTTTCCGCTGCAATGTTTTATTAAAGTTAATGTAAATATATGTTTTAGGTGCGATGATTGACCAGCTGTGAGCGTCCCGGAAACGGGGCCTTACAAGTTGGTATCAGAGCCAAAGTTTAAGGAAAATGAGTAATTATTTTCAGAAAAACCTAAACTTAAACTAAGAATGGGACAAAAGGGAAGGGATGCCGGTCCGAGTAGCTAGGTGCCATTAGGTATTTTCTTTAATGATAACTGGTATTACGTGCGCATGATATGTGGCTTATGTGTCTTTAGTAGTTTAGATACTGATGTAGTCAAGATAGGTAATGCTTGGGGTATGAAGAGTAAAGTAAGTGGCTAATCACAATTGGCCACTGTAATTAGGGACTTACTATACTTGACATAAACTGAGCTATTACTTGAATGATCGTGTTAGTGTTTGAATCTTATAGTGTGTTAGAGGATGGCCGGTGATAGATCTTCGAAGGCTTCACGTGGTGGAGGTCGTGGTGGACGTGGTGCCGGACCACGGGCCACGAGAGGAAGACCCAGAGCTGAAGAGGTGGTTCATGAAGAACCTAAGACCCCTCATCTGGAGGTTGGGGATGAGAGTGCTAACTTGAGAGCCTCAGTGAAGGAGGCTGTTATGGAAGAGGTGCATCAGGTCATCTAGACGATCTTGCCGTCTGCGGTGACCAAAGTGATCAAGGCGGTAAGGGACGGAGAAAGGAAGGAAAGGAATAGGCATACGGGTGAAAGGGGACAGCCCGAGACTGAGACGGATGTCTCTACTGATGAAGAGGAAGAGGAAGAGCCTGTGTCTGAGGCAGCACGAGGCTGTAATTACGGGGCATTCCAGAGATGCACACCCTCGACTTTTGACGGTAATGGCACTACTGCTGCTGCTCACCGATGGGTGAGAGAGATGAAGGTTGTTCTGGATATCAACGAGTGTCGGGAGGATCAGAAGGTGAAGTTTACCACTCATTCATTTGTGGACTCGGCCTTGTGCTGGTAGGACAATATTGTCCAAGCCAAGGGTAACAGGGCAATTGGAAGAATGAGATGGCCAGAGTTGAAGAAGCTGGTGATTGAGGAGTTTTGTCCTCACCGAGAGATGGACAAAGTTGAGAGAGAATTCCTGCAGCTAGAGGCGGGGACGATGACCCATCAGCAATACACCATGAAGTTCAATGAGATGGCACGGCTGGTGCCGGATCAGGTGACGCCTCTATCATGGAAAATCAAGAGGTATATCCCGGGCTTGATGGCGGACATCCGCAGGCACATGATCGCTGCCCGACCAAGTGTGTTTAGGTCGGCGGTTGATCTGGCGGGGAGATTGTATGATGAGCGGGAGGTGGTTGTGGCTGAGGTGAGCAACAAAGGTGGTGGTGACCGAAACTGGAAGGCGAAACGGTTTGGACGTGGTGGAGCCGCTCCAAACAATAAGGTGGCGAAGATGGGTGACCGACGTATGGTCACATCCGGTGCGGGGATGAAAAGGTGTGTTAAGTGTGGTAAGGAGCATTGGGAGAATGCAAATGGAGATCAAACATTTGCTTCAAGTGTGGGAAGCCTGGTCACATGGCGAGAGATTGTGGAGCTGTAAGGTGTTATAATTGTAGGGAAAATAGCCATCTGAGTAGGGATTGCAAGAATTCGAGGGCTGAAGGTTCCGGTGCAGGAAAGAAGGCGGTCGAAACTGAAGGGCAGAGGGCGAGCGCCAGGGCGTTCACGATGACGCACAGGAGGAGGCTAGGACGAACCCTGATGTTGTGTCAGGTATGTTTCTAGTAAATCAAACTCTAGCTTCTGTGTTATTTGATTATGATGCTATTAAAACTTTTATTTATGATGCTTTCTGTGCTAAACTGCCTGTTAGTAGTAGGAGTATAGATAAGCCCTTTGATGTAGAAACTGCGATAGGTAAGTCTACCAGGATTTCTGAGGTGATAGAAGGTTGTGACGTAGAATTAGAAGGTCACAAGTTTCCTGTTAGACCATTCGTGATGACCTTAGGCGGCTTCGATGTAGTCCTAGGAATGGATTGGTTGGTGGACTACGAGGCGAACATGTGTGTCGCAAGAAGATGATTCAGTTGACAGCGCTTGACGGGAGTTTGGTGACGGTTTACGATGATCGGGTCACGACGATTCCGAAAGTGATTTCGATGGCGGTGGCGGGAAAGTGCATGAGGTGTGGATGTAGTGCCTACTTGGTTTATGTAAAGGATGTAGATACGCCAATACCACAACTGTCCGATGTACTGGTTGTGTGTGACTTTCCGGATGTGTTTCCAGAAGACTTACCAGGTGTGCCACTGGACCGCGAGATCGAGTTTCGAATTGACTTGATACCGGGTGCCCAACCAGTTGCTAAGGCACCGTATCGGTTGGCTCCGACCGAGATGAAGGAACTGATGGAGCAATTGCAAGAGCTACTTGATAAGGGGTTCATTAGACCGAGTATCTCTCCATGGGGTACTCCGGTCCTATTTGTGAAGAAGAAAGATGGTAGCATGAGGATGTGTATAGACTACTATGAGCTAAATAAGTTGACAGTGAAGAATCGGTACCCCTTACCGAGAATTGATGATTTGTTTGATCAGCTCCATGGTGTCAGTTTGTTCTCGAGGATAGACCTTCGATCTGGTTACCATCAGTTGAAGGTGAAGGAGCAGGATATTCCTAAAACAGCTTTTCGCACGCGTTATGGACACTACGAGTTCCTCGTTATGTCTTTTTGTTTAACCAACGATCCAGCTGCTTTTATGGACTTGATGAATCGAGTGTGTCGGCCGATGTTGGATAAATCAGTGATTGTGTTTATTGATGATATCCTGATTTACTCGAGGAGCGAAGAGGAGCATGCTGGTCACATTCGGGAAGTGTTGGAGACGTTGAGGAAGGATAAGTTGTATTCCAAATTCTCTAAGTGCGCATTCTGGTTGCGCAAGGTTCAATTCTTGGGTCATGTAGTGAATCCCGAAGAGATTATGGTGGATCCGGCATAGGTGGAGGCGGTGATGCAATGGAAGTCTCCGAAGACGCCATCCGAGATTCGTAGTTTCTTGGATTTGGCTGGATATTACAGAAGATTCATCCAAGACTTCTCCAAGATAGCTTCTCTGTTGACTAAGTTGACCCGTAAGGATGTAAAGTGTGTATGGGGTCAAGCTCAAGAGAAGGCGTTTGAGGAGTTAAAGGCGAGGTTGACTCAAGCTTCTGTTTTGTCGTTACCCGATAGAAGTGAAGATTTGGTGGTTTATTCAGATGCTTCCTACTCGGGGTTAGGATGTGTGTTGATGCAGAAAGGAAAGGTTATAGCCTACACATCCCGACAGTTAAAAGTTCATGAGGTTAGTTATCCTACTCATGACTTGGAGCTAGCAGTTGTGGTATTTACGTTAAAGATTTGGAGGCACTACCTATACGGGACAAAGTGTACCATATTCACTGACCACAAGATCTTGAAGTACTTCTTCAAGCAGAAGGATTTGAACATGATGCAAAGGAGATGTTTAGAGCTCATAAAGGATTATGATTGCGAGATCCATTACCATCCGGGCAAAGCTAACGTGGTGGCAAACGCCCTTCATCGAAAAGAGAGATCCGAGCCGATTAGAGTGAAAGCTTATCAGTTGATTATGACCTCTGATGTGATGACGCAAGTAAAGGAGTTTCAAGATGAGGCATTGAAAGGAGATCATCTTAACTCTGAAAGAATGAGAGGTCTGGTCGTGGAGTTGGGTGAAAACACACTCAGTGTTAGAACCCGATTCGGACGGATGTGGATTCCTTGTTATGGGGATCTACGTGGGAAGATTTTGGATGAAGCTCATAAGACTCGATACTCCATTCATCCCGGTGCCACGAAAATGTACCAAGACATGAAGAAGGATTATTGGTGGCCGGGTATGAAACGCGATGTGGCGGAGTATGTGAGTAAGTGCTTTACTTGCTTACAAGTGAAGGCCGAGCATCAGAAGCCGTATAGAAAGAACCAACCTTTGGATATACCGGAGTGGAAGTGGGGGCACATCACCATGGACTTTATTACGAAGCTACCGCGTACCACGCAAGGATATGATGCTATATGGGTGATAGTTGATCGTCTGACGAAGAGTGCTCACTTCCTACCGATATACGAGACGTATTCATCCGAGAGGTTGGCGGATCTATTCATTAAGGAGATTGTAACTCGTCATGGTGTGCCGGTGTCTATTGTGTCGATCGTGACACCCGATTTACATCTAAGTTTTGGAAGAAGTTCCATGATGCGATGGGGACGAGGTTACATATTAGCACGACTTATCATCCTCAGACGGATGGTCAGTAAAAAAGGACTATTCAGATGCTGGAAGATATGCTTCGGGCTTGCGTCATTGACTTTGGAGGAAGTTGGGATGACCACTACCGTTAGCTGAGTTCTCATATAACAATAGTTATCATGCCAGCATAAGTATGCCCCCTTTTGATATGCTATATGGTAGGAGATGCAGAACGCCTGTCTTGGGGTGATATTAGTCAGAACGAGTTGGGGAGTATTGAGGTAATTGTGGCTACGACTAAGAAGCTTGAAAAGATCAAAGCCTTTATGAAGGCAGCCAAGGATAGGCAGAAGTCGTATGTTGATAAGAGACGTAGACCGATTGATTTCCAGGTGGGTGACAGAGTTATGTTGAAAGTCTCACCTTGGAAGGGTATCATTCGGTTCAGAAAGCGGGGCAAGTTGAGCCCGAGATACATAGGGCCTTTCCGAATCTTTGCTCGAGTAAAAGAGGTAGCCTATAGGTTGGAGTTGCCTAGTGAGTTAAATGGGATTCATCCGACATTCCATGTATCTCACTTGAAAAATTGTTTGGCAGACGAAGATATGGTTGTACCATTGGAAGATAACGAGGTAGATGAACGGCTCAATTATGTGGAGCAACCAGTGGCGATCATTGACCGTTAGGAGAAACGGTTAAGGAATAAAGTAGTTCCTCTTGTGCGTGTACAGTGGAAGCACAGGAAGGGATCTGAGTCTACGTGGGAGACTGAAGAAGAAATGAGACAGCATTACCCATGTTTGTTCGAGGAATAACAGGTTTCGGGGATGAAACCTATATAAGGGGGGTGGACTTGTAACACCCGTTTATTTCTCATGGCAAGAAAAGAAAGCATAAAAGTGGAGAAAGAGAAAGAAACGCAATTTAACCCAAGCTAAGGGGTTAAAAGTATCAAAAGGACAAAACCTTTCAAAAGTTGGTGTAAAAGTAGGCATGGCCGCCCATGTTGTCTTCACATATCACTTCATTCGGAAATTTAGTGAGAGAAAGCTGAGTTTTCGGGCCTGGTTTTTAGAGAGAAGATCAAGAAGAGGCTGAATTCAAGGTAAGAATTCGTTGTTTTAAGTTGTTCTTGGCTGGCCTTAGCCTGGTTGTATGTATATGTGTGTTTATGTGTTCGGGTATGTGTGTTCTTGGTGGGTTTTAGGTGTTGAACTTGTAGCAAAAGGGGTTTGAAGGAAGTCATACCCAAAGAGCTGCTAAGGTGAGTTCTAGAACCCCTTTTTTACTTGTTTTTAAATGATTTGGGGCTGGATATGCATGTATGAAACTTTGTACAAAAAAATGGGTTTACACCCGTATGTGTGTGTATGTGTATATGCGGGTGGGTTATGATTTTGGGTATTTATGATGTTATGAGGATGTTATGTTCATGTTTTGATGCTTAGAATGTAAGATATAAGCTTAGAACATGTTAGTTTGATGATTGGGACAAATTATGGTGCTTGGTTGTGAGTGTTGGCTGCCCATGCGCCCAACAGTTAGAAACTGTCCAAGTGTCCCATGCGCCCAAATAGTACCCATGCACCTAGGCACTCATGTGCCTGCATAGTGCCATGCGCCTAGAATTTCCCAGAAATGACTACGTGTTGTCCATGCGACCCCAATAGTGCCCATGCGGCTAAAATTTCCCATGCGCCTAAGTGTTCCACATGCGCCTGAAAGGCCATGCGCCTAAGACTTAGATTATTTTTCTGATTTTTGGGGAAAAAGTGAAATGTAGGCTTTGACTTGGGAGGTTCCCGGGGGTAATGAAAGTTGACTTTCTGAGGTCATAGATGATGTGACGGATGTTGTATGATGTGACTTGAATGATGATGTGTGATTGATGCTTATGCATGATGTATGATGATTATGTATGTTATGTATGATATGTTCCTTATTACGTATGATGATGTGACTTTATGTGGTGTAATTATGATAATGGACGTAAATTATTATCTTAACAAAGTGAAAAATTTAAGATAATGAAAGTGGAACATAATGAATGAACGAATGAAAAGCCTTGCAAGCAAATGAAAGGAGGTTCACAACTCATTGAGAGTTGTTAGCTCAACTGTGTGTCTACAGCGTGCGATTTTGGCTAACTCATAAGGGTTCATACACACAGTAAGAGTTCAGTCTTGGTGACTGCTCCAATACGTGCGATTTCCTAATTACTGTGTGTTATACAACGTGCGATTTTGGCTAACCCATAAGAGTTCACACACACAGGGGAGTCAGTCATAGTGACTACTCCATACATGTGAAATGGGGTCCCTGTCGCTTAACCCTAGATGAATTGCTTGGTGCTCTAGAGGGGGGTTAGGTACAGGACCTAGATAGAAGTGAAAGATAATAAATGTAAGAAAAGTGCGATAAGTACGAAATGTGCGAAACGTGCGATATGTACGAAACGAACGATGATGAAGATAATAATTATTACCTCGATGTACGTATGATTTGTGATCACGTGCGTTAGTAAAGAAAAGGTTCTAACCAAAGAAATGTAATATATTTTTATAAAACTAGAACTCGCTCAGCAACGCTGACTTTTAGGTATTTTCCAGTTGGTAGGTAATTGTTGATGAGGATGGCACGGGGCGGCTACTTGACTCAATTTGGATGGCATTCTTTTGTATAATGATTTTGCATTGTTATGCGAATAAACGATATTTTGTAATGAATGTTGTATTATTTTGCAAAAGCGATTATTATAATGAAAAGAAAATGTTTGTTTAAATGTTTCCACTGCAATGTTTTATTAAAGTTAATGTAAATATATGTTTTAGGTGCGATAATTGACCAGTTGTGAGCGTCCCGGGAACAGGGCCTTACATGAAACCCTAATTTAATATATGTTAAGGTTCATACGAACTAGGTAAAATAAAAGAATAATTCTACTAAGAAAATAATTAAATAATTATTTTATGAGTAAATATATATGTAAATTATACTTGGATTATAAAATTCAAAAGCTAGTGATTTTCTAGAAACGTCAATAATTCAAATTGTATTTTAATTACTATAATACAAATATTATATTTTTTTATGAAAATAAGATTATTTCAAAAACACTAATTCTATAATTTCATATGTAAATTACATAACTAATTCCTAAACACTCGAGTCACGTCCAGGTCGAGTTAAAATGATATTTAATTACCCAAATAATATGTCAACTTCAAGATACAAAGGTTTTTGAACACTTTCAAGAGAAGTTTAATTTATTAATATTTTCTAAGTAATATATATTTTTCACAATATCCATTTTGTGTCACCGACGGGTCGTCGAGTCAAACACTTTGTTACCAAGTGTGTGGATGAAATAGTTACATGCTTACGTTACACGTAGGAGCAATTACTTAGACGTAAGTTTCCTTGATTGTTCTAGGGAGAACTTAGTTTGGATTTTCCCGAGCACTTGCGATACTTACAAATTTCACACCCGACTCACTTCACATGTGAGTTTCACAGCCCCATTTTCACTTAGTTTCCTGTTGGGGGAGATTACATGCAAATTAATGTTTTCTTGGGCACATTTACTTGTCAGAGATTTCACATGTTATATAAGTTGTTTACCTACCGTATGAAGTCCTTTGTTATCGGACCGTTAGTTAATTTCCCAAAGCGAGGTAATCGTTGATAGTACTATTGGGATTGACTACCCCCACCCGGGTTAATTACCCTAACCTTGACTGGAGGTCTAAATGGGTGCATTATTAGCCTGTTCACCCCCGTGCTTACGGTACACATGGGTCGGGGCAATCTATTACAGTTACAGTCTATCTTCGGCTGCGGTGCTATTATAATATTGTAGTATTGTATGATCGACAATCAATCATGGAAAGACTTGTGGTCCATTACACTGTTTACTATTACTTTAAAACCTATGAACTCACCAAGTTGAATTAATCTCATGCATGTTTTTTTAGGTATTTGACATTTGCATCAAGTTAAACTAGCTTGGGCCACATCGCATTTAGGGCCATTCATGTTGTTTGGGACATTTATTTCTATATTTCCCATGTTTTAAGAACAATTACAATAGTTCTACTACTTTTGCAATTTAACTCTGAAAACAATTATGTATTTTTAAGCTTGTTTGACATGTATGTTTTACAAAATCATGTAGTGATTGATCAATGACTATGATTCCAAGACGTTTACACCCCACGGGAAATTGTCGTGGTTGGAGGTGTGATAGTTATGAAGGATACTTCTCAGTCAGAATCTTCAGGAAAAGGAAGGTCTCTTCTTAATAGAAGTACCTGCTCCATGTGATCATTCACAACTTATTCAACAAGCATGGAGGATGGGACCACATTCTTGAAGATCTCTCCTTCATAGTCCATAGGATGGTTTAGGGGTTCATGTTCAGGTACTCACAATTTGTGGATACTAATTTACTTGCAAACCTAGACTCCTTATAATATTACATGTTCCCTAAATATGTTGTAGCACATTCTAAACTATGAACTGAGCTCATAGTTGAGGGGAACAGGTAAGGTTCTAAAATTAGGACAGATGAAGCCCGGTATCTTTAAGACAATGAGAAAGCCTACTGCGGGTTTCTCAGGGGTAGAAACAATACTCGTCCTAAAATTGTTTGAGCTCATTGCTGAAGGTGGCAACCTAGCAGCACCAGCTAGTGCTTTCTACTTCACAACAACCCAACCACAACCACAAATAATCATCACCAACCAAAGAAAATCCAAACCAACCCCTGCATAAGTTACTTAGCTTGTGTAGGCCCCCATATCACCTCTCATGCATAAGGAAGTGGACACTAGAGCTCCCACTTCCCTTGAGAAGCAAACCACTCCCATCTCACAAACGATCAGTGCTAAGGTTTCTCATGCTATGCGTGATGAGCTCACAACCCCAACAGCCTTAAGCCTTCACTCAAAGATTCAAAACTCTAGTGAATATCCTTCAGGGGATTGCTACCATCCCTGACCTCTTGATCTAAAACAACCAATTCCCAACCTAGCTAGAATTCTATGATGATGAAGATAGGATTTAGTGAGTACCATAAGTCTCTCTTTTCTACCCCTGCTCAAGGAGAGATGAGTACTCCTGCCTCTCCTATGTCTAACCCACATCATCCACCTACTATTGAGGTGGATCTCCCTGATCTGTTCAGGAAGTCCATATGGAAGAGGCTCTCACTTCAGCAAGTGATTACATCATTAAAAACTCAACCATGGCAACCCAGCCCATTGACACTTCAACTGTAGTTGTCAGTGTGCAGAGGAGATCCAGCAACCAAGAACAAAATGCTGATGATAAGGAAGAAGACTTAGGTCCTATTTTCTCATCCCCTAGTGATTCTTCTAATGAAGATAAGGGGAATATGTAAGGCCCCGTTCCCGGGATGCTCATCGTTGGACAATCATCGCACATAAAACATAAAACATACATTTAAATTTACTAAAAATATCGCAGCGGAATACTTAATAAACCATTCCATATATTAATGACTGCTTTTGCAAAATAATACATCATTGTTAACAATTACATAATATTATCATTTGCATTACATCACAAAAACATCATAGATATACAAATGGATACCATCCAAAATGCCAAGTAGCTGACCCGTGCCATCCTCAGCAACATTCACCTGCCAACTGGAAAATACATAAAAGTAAGCGTTGCTAAGTGAGTTATAGTTTTATAAATAAAATACTTTACTTTTTGTTTAAAACTGTTCTTTACTTTCATTCGCGATCATACATCATATGTACACATAGATAATCTTTCATCATCATTCGCAATCGTACGTTATTCGGTATCATTCATTATCATCATTAATTCTTTCTCTTTCGTATTGTTCATTCTGTACATACATCATTAACCTTTACATTCATTTGGACCAAAGCCATGTGCTACACCCCGCCGTCATGCATAAAGCGGGTACTGGGTCGAAGTCCATAAATAGACTCTAATACATTGTGCCCGGTGGCCTGACCATAGTACCGTGGTAAGCGGCAAGGATCCCATACGTATGGTCAATCACAAGTAGACCCCAGTGTGCATCTTTCTGAGGTAGCTAACCCATACACAGTTGAGCTAACACCCTTCATTGGGTGTGAACCTCCTTTCATTTGCTTGCAAGATGTTGGACCTAAAGAACCAATGAGCCGGATCAGAAAAACCTTTAAGTCCCACAGACGTCACAACAACCGCTGAAGTCCACAACAGCTGAAGACAACAACTGATTACAAAGTCTGAAGACACAAGTGCTGAAGACAAAGTCTGAAGACAAGTGCTGAAGACAAAGTCTGAAGACAAGTGCTGAAGACAAAGTCTGAAGACACAAGTGCTGAAGACCATGTATCAGACGTTATCACAACAGCTGAAGAGGTCTTCTTCAGTAGTTGTGACGGTTTACTTTCAGTAGTTTTATGTTTTCTCTTTTCAGTAGTTTTGTAAAACGACTGAAGAGCTTGTTCTTCAGTCGTTGTAGTTTCAGTAGTTTAGTTTCAGTAGTTTTATATTTTGTACTTAGCACTCTGATATGTTCTCAGTAGTTGTGAACATTTCAGTAGTTTGTTAAGTGTTAGTTATTTTTGTAATAGATCTGCCAGTTGTCACTATCCCGTGATAACAGTAGTGATTGCACTCTATATAAGGAGTGTCAACCTTATTGTAATATGTGAATGATTGAGCAGAAATATTTGTTATAATTGAAACATTCCTTGTCACAGAAATATATTCTCTAGTTATATCCGTATTTGTTCTTAATGCATACGAATATCAAATTCTTGCTACAATTTGTCTAATTCTTGATCTTATTCCGCTGCGTTACACTCTAAACCATCAAACTTGTGATCACTGATCCTGACAAATGGTATCAGAGCAGGTTAATCATTGATCGATCTAATAATTGATCATTGAAACTGCTATTCAAGATCCAAGTTTGATTGAATTAACATTTTTTTGCAAGAAACGGTTATAGAGATTGAATTTTCTGTGTTTTTGGTCATTCATCTTGAGATTTATTCTTGGTTTTCATTGAGTTTGTTGTGGTCTATGTAAAATCTTTTAAAAGCTTGAATTAAATTGTTTTTGGACCTAAAATGACTACTCCTTCAAATGATCCTCACAATACTGGTTCCTCAACCAAGCCTCCAATGCTGGTTAGGAATGAGTATAACATATGGCAACGACGTATGCTCCATCACCTGTCTGTTAACAGCTCAGGTTGTTGGACATCAGTGGTACATGGTCCACACAAGCCTATGGTGAATAACCCGGAAACCAATCAAATGGTTCCGAAGAGGAGGGATCAATACTCAGATGAGGATAAGAAATTGTTTGAGATTGATGCAAAAGCCCATGGAATTCTGGCCATGGCACTGCCCAATGAAATCTATTCTGGGCTAATGCATTATGAATTTGCCCATGACCTCTGGAATGCCTTGAAAGAACAATTTGGAGGAACAGATGAGGTCTTGGCAAATAACAGAGAGATCCTTGCCCAACAATATGAGACATTCTCTCATAGGAAGGGTGAGACACTGACTCAACAGTTTGAGCGGTTCTCTTGTTTGATCTCTGAATTAAAAATGGTTAAACATGAGTACACCAATATCCAGATGAATAACAGATTTCTCAGATCACTGCCTGAGAGATGGGACACATATACTATTGTCCTACGCTCCAGTGCAAATTTGGACAAACTATCTCTCACCCAACTCCATGGGAAATTGCTCACATTTGAGAGAGAGAGATAGAACAGAAACGAAAACTGTCTTCATCTGGTAAGCTCACTGAAGACTTTGTTCCAGGCAACACTGCCTTGGTTGGTCATGAGTCAGAATATGCTTCATCTGAATGCCAGTATGATGAGCATATTGATTTATCTTCAAACATTTCTGATTCTGCATTTGTGAGTGTTGATAGTCAGTTTACTGGGTGTAATAATGACAATCTATGCTTCATCATGGATGATCTCAAGGGGATTGCTGATGATGACTTAGAAGAGATGGATATTTTGAGCCAAATGGCCTTGATAAATATCAGATCTCAGAAGTTCTACAAAAGAACTGGAAGAAAGTTCCCAGGACTCTCTGGCAAAACCAAAGTTGGTTTTGACAAGAGTAAGTTGAGGTGTCACAAATGCCACAGGCTTGGACACTTTGCTAGAGAATGTAGATCATCAGGATCTAATTCCTCTGCACCTTTGTGACTTTCCCTGGCAATAGTCAACAAAACAGAGGGGAACATCCTGTCAATTCTAGTCATCATTCTCAACCACAATCTCCTGCATATTTTGTTCCTTAGGGTCAAATGCCATACCCTTACCCTTGTTATTACATGCCACAAACCAGTCAAGTTCAAGCTCCTATGGTACCACAACCTCATGCACTACCAGAACCTCAACCATCTCATCAACCTCCTCAACCTCAACAACACAGCTTCTTCACCCCTGGGGTTGTTGACTGGAGCAGTTTGCCAGATGACATGTCTGGTCATGAACAACTGTTCACAGGTGCTGATCAACATGGTGGTGACAGTCCTTTTGGGAATCTGGCACTTATGGCTCTGGAGTCTACTGAGGGTTCCTGCTCAAATGCATCATCTTCACAGGTAACTCAGGTATCTTTAGAGGCTAAAGCCAAGTTATGTTCTGAATCATGCATAGCTGCCTTTGTCTCTATTAGAGAGGCAAATGTAGCATTAATAAATCAAAAACTTGAGTTTGAGAAAACCATTTTCAAAAGAAAAGCTGAGTATGAGTCTGCTCTTAATAGTAAAAGTGATGAGATTTATAAGCTTAAATGCCAATTAAATGATGAAAAAGCCAAGCTAGAGGTTATTCTGGAAGACCAGAGAAGTCTAAAAGAAACCCTTGTAGTCACCCAAGTAGAGTGTGATCGATGGGTACAATCATGCAAAGGTTTTGAAATGCTTCTTAGTAAGCAATCAGCTTCCAATGTGAAGTTTGGCATTGGTTATAATCACACTGCTCCTCCTACAGATTTTGCTTCAAGAGCAGAAGTGAAATCTGATGGAGAAAGCAATAACCAATCCATCTCATCATGTGATTTACTTTTTGATAGAGCATCATCAAAAGTAGAAGTCAGCACTAAGCCCTCTCAGAACCTATCAGCTGATGTTGATGGTTCCACTGCTGACACTCACATGATCAAAGAGTTGATCAACTCAGGAGTTATTTCTGGAAGTCCTGAAAGGACTGGAGAGCAAGATTTAACACCTGAAGTTCAAACTCCAACTACTGTCAGCACTGAAGAGAAGAAAACTGTCAGTAGAAAGAGTTTGAAGACTACTAAAGAGGAAGTCAAGAAAGCAAATAATGCTTTCAAAGTACTGAAGAGCAAGTCTTCAGTAGTTTCATTCTCTTTAGTTGATGATCAACATAAGATGAAGAAGAAACCATGTGAAGTATATGGTTTGTTTAATCATCTTACAAATGATTGTTGGTACAAAAGAGAATCCAAAATCAAACATAAAGAGGAAATTAAAGAGAAAATGGTTAAAATGAAAACTGAGTTTGAAGCCACATTTGTACCAGCAACATCAAATCCTGTAACCCTTAAGTCCAAAAAGAAATCCAAAAAGGAAGGGGTTAAACAGGTAACAGCTGAGATTGCTCAAAAGAAGAAGGTGCAACATAGGAACTTATCAAACTCCAATGCCAATGTGTCTGAAGAGCTGAAAGCTTTATCACAAAATCAGACACAACTGGTTATGATGGTTCAAAATCTATTGGGAAGAGTTAACCAATTAGATGTTCCTATGTTGAAACCACAGAAAAGGAGGTCCAAGCCAAAGGATTCCTCTTCTTCACCATCTTCTTCCTCTCAGGCTGTTGTTTCCAACAAACCTGTTGGTCTACCATCTGTTGATGTGAACAGGCCCAAAACCAAAAAGGTTTGGGTCTCAAACTCTAACTAACTTGTTTTGTTGTGCAGGGTTCTTCAACATGCCACAGAGGCATCTGGTATGTAGACAGTGGAGGATCCATGCATATGACAGGAAACAGATCACTTCTTAATGACTACTCTCAAGGAAGGAAGGGGTTTGTGTCATTTGGCAATGATGCAAAGGGTTACATCATCGGCAAAGGCTTTGTTTCCAATGGGGAAATAAAGTTTGATGATGTTAACCATGTGGAAAATCTCAAGTACAACCTCTTGAGTGTCAGTCAAATATGTGACAAAGGCCATGTTGCTCTTTTCACCAGTCAGAACTGCCGGATTCTGTCATCCAAAGTTCTAAGTTTGATTGATAAGGTGTTGGATGAATACACTCTCCTAAAGGCCAACAGGACAGGAAGAGTGTATGCCTTAGATCTTTCCAAGAAAATAGATCTCAAAGGCCATCCTTGCCTATTTTCCAAGGCTTCCCCTCAAGAATCTACTCTATGGCATAGAAGGCTGGGTCATGTTAATCTCAAAAACATAAATCAGCTGATAAACCATGGTTTAGTAAGGGGACTGCCTATGAAGGAGTTCAAATGTGAAGATAACTGCACTGCTTGTTTAAAAGGAAAACACACAAAGCTTCATTTCCCCCATAGAAGAACCTAAGTCCACTGCCTGCTTACAGCTTCTTCACATGGATCTCTTTGGTCCTGTGAGAGTGATGAGTATGGCTAAGAAGAAATACTGTCTGGTAATTGTGGATGATTACTCCAGATTTGTATGGACTTTCTTCTTGCATTCAAAGGATGAGGCAACTCAGAAGATTATCAACTTTGTGTTGTATGTTGAGAAGCAGTATTCCCTCTCAGTCAAGTGTATTAGAAGTGATAATGGAACAGAATTCAGAAACAATACACTTGATGAGTTCTACCTCTCAAAGGGAATCAAGAGGCAGTTTAGCATTCCAAGAACTCCTGAACAAAATGGAGTAGTGGAGAGAAAGAACAGGACCCTTATTGAAGCTGCAAGGTCCATGTTGGCTGATTCTGGACTGCCAATGACTTTTTGGGCTGAAGCTGTCAATACAGCTTGCTATGTACAGAATAGAGCTTTAGTAAATCAGAGGTTGATGAAGACTCCATATGAAGTTCTTCATCATTTGGCCCCTCTAATTTCATTCTTCAAGCTTTGGGTGTCCTTCTTTCATTCTCAACACACGGGATCAACTCCAAAAATTTGATCCTAAGGTGGATGCAGGGTACTTTGTTGGTTATTCATCAACTTGCAAAGCATACAGAGTCTTCAACTGTAGAACAAAGAGGGTTGAAGAGACTCTACATGTTAAGTTTAATGAATCTCCAAAGGACAAGATTCCACAAAGCCCTGTGGAGATATTTGATTTGGACATACTGCAATATGTTCCTTATCAAACTCCTACTGTTGCTCCTGTCAACAGTTCACCACCTGGTGGTACTACTGGTGCTGATGATGATGATGATTGCAGTACTCACCTCTTCAGGTTTAGTGATCAACTGCCTGATTCAGCTAGACCTGATGTTCTTGTAGCTCCAGTAGCACAATCCACAACAAATGCTGATGAGATTTCTACAACTTCAACTTCCTTTGAATTACCATCTACTGATTGGTTTCAAGGAAATGATTCACCATCACCATCTGTTGCTGCTGAGCCTGCTACAAACACTTGCACAGATCTCATTGTGTACCAAGATCTGAAGAATCACCCTATGTCTCAAATCATTGGTGATATCACTGCTGGCGTATCAACAAGAAGTCAATTGTCAAATTTCTGCTTCTATGCTCTCTTCATCAGTCAGCAAGAGCCAAAGAATTATCACATTGCTTTAAAGGACAATGGATGGGTTGATGCCATGCAGCTTGAGCTTCTTCAGTTCAAGAAACAGCAAGTGTGGGAACTGGTTCCTCTACCTCCAGGTAAGTGTGCAATAGGCACTAAATGGGTGTTTAGGAACAAAACTGATGAAAATGGGACTTATTGTTAAGAACAAGGCCAGACTGGTTGTTCAGGAGTTTGCACAAGAAGAAGGTATTGATTATGATGAAACCTTTGCCCCTGTAGCCAGACTGGAAGCAATTCGATTGTTTTTAGCTTATGCTGCTTATCAAAATCTTAAAGTTTTTCAAATGGATGTCAAAAGTGCATTTTTGTATGGGAAAATTAAAGAAGAGGTTTATGTATGTCAACCATCAGGTTTTGAGGACAATAAACATCCTAATTGGGTGTATAAGCTTGATAAGGCTCTTTATGGGTTGAAACAAGCTCCTAGAGCCTGGTATGAGACATTATCAAACTTTCTTCTGGAAAATAATTTCACTAGAGGCTCCATAGATAAGACTTTATTCATTAAGAAAGCTGGGCAGCATAATCTACTTGTTCAAATTTATGTAGATGATATTATTTTTGCATCCTCTGATCCATAGTTGTGTGATGCCTTTACAAAGTTGATGCAACAGAATTTTGAAATGAGTGCCATGGGAGAATTACAGTTCTTTCTGGGTTTGCAAATCAAACAAAAGGCTGATGGAATTTTCATTCATCAGTCCAAATACACAAAAAATCTTTTGGAAAAGTTTGATTTACAAAACTGTAAGCCCAGTTCTACTCCCATGTGCAACACCACACAACTGGATACAGATCAGAAAGGTAAAGTGGTTGATGAAACACTTTACAGATGTATGATTGGGTCCTTGATGTATTTAACAGCTTCTAGACCAGATATTATGTTTGCTACATGTGTTTGTGCTAGATTTCAGGCTGCACCTAAGGAGTCTCATTTGATTGCAGTCAAGAGGATCTTTAGATATCTGCAAGGCACTCCATCTCTAGGATTATGGTATTCTACTAGACATTCTGGTAAATTTTGTTGCCTTTTCTGACAGTGACTATGCAGGGTGTAAGTTGACCAGGAAATCAACTTCTGGTGGATGTCAATTCCTAGGCAACTGTTTGATTTCTTGGCAGAGTAAGAAACAAACCTCAGTTGCTACATCAACTGCTGAAGCCGAGTACATTGCTGCTGCAAGCTGTACATCTCAGGTACTCTGGCTTCAAAACCAATTATTGGATTCTGGCATAACAGAGACTAAGACTCCATTGTTAATGGACAACTCTTCAGCTCTTTGTATTGTCAAGAATCCTGTCCAGCACTCTAGGACTAAACATATTGAAATCAGACACCATTTTATTAGAGATTGTTTTGAAAAAGGTCTGATTGATCCAAAATTTGTTCCTAGTGCTGATGAGCTTGCAGACATTTTTACTAAGCCTTTGGATAGTTCAACTTTCCATAACCTGGTGTTAAGGCTTGGTATGCTGCAGCTAGAATAACTGACAACTACTGATGATCTCAGTAATAAGTACTGATGATCATTGGTAACCATGTCACATATAAGTACTGATGAGTTCCTTTACCCTCAGTAGTTTTTATAACTACTGAAGGCTACATGCCTCACAAGTACCGAAGTACTTTATTTGTTAAAATAACTGATGTAGTTACAACAGCTGATGAAATCACAACAGCTGATGTAGCTACAAATACTGATGTCAGAAATGCAGATAAGTACTGATGACCAATGAAACCTCTGAAACTCAGATTTAAGTCTGATGAGTAAGTGTGGAGGTCAGACTGAAACAGCTGAAAAGCTATGAATTGACGAAAACAGCTGATGAGTTATTTCTCTTCAGTTGTTTCTACAACTGCTGTTTCTAAACAACTGAAGCCAAAACTATGTCTTCAATAGTTTACAACTACTGAAGATTAAACACCAAGTCTTCAGTGTTACAACAACTGATGACAAACACCAAGTCCTCAGTTGTTTCACCACCTGAAGTCAAAAATGTCTTCAGTAGTTTTATAACTACTAATGACTAATCAGAGACTTCAGCTGTTTCAACGTCTGACGGTTAAAACCAAGTCTTCAGTTGTTTTATAACAACTGATGATCTCACCAATACAGTCAGTCATTTCAAACCTTTGAAAGTTAATACCACGTCATCAGTAGTTTCAACAACTGATGACTAACACCAAAACCTTCAGTCGTTTTCTAACCCTACCCATTAAATACCTTATCCCACCTTCAGAGTTTTTCTCTCCTCTCTTCTCAAACCTAACGTTCAAAAACTCTGTAACCTCTCTTCATCAATGGCGACCATGCAACTAAAACCACAACACAACTGTGTCGCACATCTCACAAAATCGCCATACTGGACCAAGTTTCACAACGCCATTGATTTAATGGTTCAGTCACCTTACCAAACGGCTTTTCTGTTAAATCCCACCATATATGCCGAATCTCTTAACCAATTCTGGACAAACGTCACTCTTGTCTCTGAGGAGAATGACACAGAGTCTTTCATCGTTTGTCCATCGTCAAAAAGTGGTCATTACTCCAGACACTCTTCGCAAACCCTCAATCTGGATGATGCCACTTTCCCAACTGGTTATCCAAAGGGCACAACAGATCAATCATTTGCCCACCATGGATACCAGGTAACCTGAGTGCATCTACCATATTGAAGAAGAAACATTTCCAGGATGCCGAACGTCTCATCTTTCATATGGTAAATGTCTGCCTTGCCCCCAAGACTCATCATGGGATCAAATGTCCACAAGGTGGCAATAGGTAATGTACTCCCATCCTTGAGCAACAACCTTTAAACTTTTCTGAAATACTATTTTTAGAGCTCAAGGATATGGCCCAAAAACAACTTGCTACCATTGGATATTATATCCTCGGTTAATAATGGCCATATTGAAACCAGCTTCAAGCTGAGGGACTTGTTGGCCTGGGAGTCATGCTATGGCTGTATTGCCTGAAGTATACTCCCGGCACAACTCTGACCAATCACTAAAAATGGCTGCCAAGCTGCGCAAACCCACGCAGCTGGAACCCACAGCCACCACCACCAGATCCAGAGTCCCCACCAAACCAAAAACCAAACGCCCCAAAACAGCTATTCAGGGAGATGAGTCCCCTGAAGATGCTCCTGTACCACCAAGGCAGGATATACTTGCTGGTTTAAACCCCCCAGCAGTATCAGAGACTCTACCAGCCACAGCCGCTCAGGATTCCTCTCAAAAGGAGCCTGCAGCAACCAAAGAAGGGGTACCCACTAATCTGAAATCTTCCTCATTTGAGGAGATTGCCATTGAAGAGCACCATTCTCCCCAGGTGCATACTGCTTTTACCCCATCTCCCCATGCAAATGCCCCCCAAAGTCCAACATTATAATTGCAAACGTGCTGACTCAGCTGCATGCCTCTCCTCCTCCCCAACAACCACCAACAAAGGGGAGAACCACAGCCATTGAGGAAGAGGATCACCATGCTTCTGACAACCCACAGCACCGGGGTTTAAACGTTCATCTCCTGGTGTGGATATGGAGATCAGAACATCTAGTGAGGCTGCCACCTCTTCTGAATCAGCACATGATCAGACTGAGGCTGGTAACATAGCTAAGACCTCACCAGAGGCAACAGCTGATGAAGGACATCGTCCTGAGGCTGGAAGTCCCCAGTTCCAAGAAAAAGGGGCACATGCTAAAACTGGTCTACACCCAGTGCATGTACATCCTGCTACAAGCAGGAGGTCAGGTGATTCAGCATCTGCTGATGATGACCTGGGCTTCTTTTATGATGTTCTGGCCCAGAACACAATTCTTGAGGAAGAAGTTCGTAGACTACAAAGACTACTTGACCAATTCTCTCAAAAGCAAGTCCATCTGCCACCAACATAAACCCACAGATGGCACCTTCACCTGAAGGTCTCCCACACACTCAGCCACTCAAAACTTCCAAGCCACCAGCTTCTATTTCTGGCACTGCTTCTCAGGGACAGAACCCCTCTGAGCAAACAGCTGCTATCTTTCAGCAATCCCTACCTCTTATCACCCCAATGATCACAGACATTGTGATCAAAACCATGGATGAGAGGCTTCCCTCAATCATACAACCCCTGGTGGAGGAGACTGTGAGCACAAGGCTTTCTGCTACTCAAACCCTTGCAACCAATGCAACCAAAAAGGGGGAGAGTCAGTCAGTGAAAGCAAAGAGGAAGAGCATAGAGGGGAAGAAATAAAAGGAGACTGAGAAGGAAGAGGAGTTTGTGAAGGGAGCCGACATTGATCAAGTGGGTGAAAGTCACAAAGACTTTCATGTCACATATAAGAAGAGGAACGTTGAACAAGTGGGTGAAAGTCACAAAGACTTTCATGTCACATATAAGAAGAGGAAGGTTGAAGGAAAAGAAAAAGAACTCGAACTCGATGAGATGATCAAAATGGCGGATGCTACACATAGTAAATCAATGGACTCCATTATTAATCAACTGTATAGACAGGGGTTCGATACTGCACAGCTTGACTCAGAGATTAGGAGACTTGAAGTTGAAGAAATTAACTCAAGATGGGCAAGTTATGATGCATTAGAAAGAGAAAGACTAGAGATCATGATCAGATTCATTGCAAAGCACCTTGGGAGATCATTGATCGAGATTAGGTCATGGACCAGGGACAGTATCTTGGCAATAACCACCAAGATCTGTTCGTCTGAAGCATACACTAAGGGATTGGTGATTGAAGCACTAAATGAGGCAGGTGCTGGGAATAGAAAGGAACTAGCAAAACACTCAAAAGCCTCACTCACTACAAGAATGCTAGAACAACCTGCAAAACTTCCCACTTCAAAATCACCACTACCACAACCCACTAAACCAACTCCTTTACCCTCAAAACCAACAGCTGATGATGCACCCAAGAAGAAGAAGAGAAGGATGTTGAGGCTAGAAGAAGAAGAAGAAGAGGATGATGAGGAAGAAGATAGGCTGCCTCTTTCCGCAGTCCTAACTTTGCCTAAAGCCAAACCTATGCCCATCACTCCCACCTCACAGATGGAAACTGTGAGAGTAAAGATAGAAGAAGAACAGCAGCAAAGGCTTCATGATGATGAGATGCTGAAAAGCATAGACAAAACTTATGCTGCTTCTTCATCAATAATCAGTATGAAGAAAGAAGCTCTGAGATTGTACACCCTTGCTAACACATTTCAATATCAAAAGGAAAAGGTGAGAATATGGCCTGATCCTAGGGTGACTCACAGAATTGTAAAGAAAGACATTCCTGCGAGATACAAGGGCCAAGTAAAAAGGATCGTAGATGAAGAGATCACAGTGGTCCTGGTAGTATCACCCTGGAAAATTGTAGAAGATTTCAAGAAGGCCTATGAGACTAAACAGCCACCCCAAAAGATGTTAGAGAACAGAGCAATTAAAAAGGGGTTAGTCTACAAGAGGCTTGAGAACTTCAAACAAAATGAGCTCAGTCTGTTACTTGAAGGTACTCACCCAGATGAGTTTGCATACAGACAGATTACAACAGTTGAGCTCAAAAATGGCAAACAGGCTAAGTTCATTTCAGAGCTGTATGGGCGTGAAGGATTGTTTGATGGTGAAGCTGAAAATCTTACCATGGAAGAACAAATTATGTTTCTCAGAGCATACACCAGAGAATCCTACAGGCTTATACATGGGAAGTGAGTCTCATGGATGGGGGAACAGCTCAGTGTCCAATTCCCAATACAGAGCTCCCATCCATACATTGCCAACCAAATCATCAGAGACTCATTCCCAGGCCAGTGCTTATAATGGGTCATCTTCTCAACTGATCAAGAAGGAAAAAGACCAACCATTCTGCCAAAATAAGTGGGACCTTAATAAAGTTAAAGGTTTTGGCTGCATTGGTTCAGGGGGAGTTTGTTGGACCAAAAGAACCAATGAGCCGGATCAGAAAAACCTTTAAGTCCCACAGACGTCACAACAACCGCTGAAGTCCACAACAGCTGAAGACAACAACTGATTACAAAGTCTGAAGACAAGTGCTGAAGACAAAGTCTGAAGACAAGTGTTGAAGACAAAGTCTGAAGACACAAGTGCTGAAGACAAAGTCTGAAGACACAAGTGCTGAAGACCAAGTATCAGACGTTGTCATAACAGCTGAAGAGGACTTCTTCAGTAGTTGTGACGGTTTACTTTCAGTAGTTTTATGTTTTCAGTAGTTTTGTAAAACAACTGAAGAGCTTGTTCTTCAGTCGTTGTAGTTTCAGTAGTTTAGTTTCAGTAGTTTTATATTTTGTACTTAGCACTCTGATATGTTCTCAGTAGTTGTGAACATTTCAGTAGTTTGTTAAGTGTTAGTTATTTTTGTAATAGATCTGCCAGTTGTCACTATCCCGTGATAACAGCAGTGATTGCACTCTATATAAGGAGTGTCAACCTTATTGTAATTTGTGAATGATTGAGCAGAAAGATTTGTTATAATTGAAACATTCCTTGTCACAGAAATATATTCTCTCGTTATATCCGTATTTGTTTTTAATGCATACGAATATCAAATTCTTGCTACAATTTGTCTAATTCTTGATCTTATTCCGCTGCGTTACACTCTAAACTATCAAACTTGTGATCACTGATCCTGACACAAGACTTTTCATTCATTCTTTCATTAATGCATGCATTCATTCTTTCTTTACGTTCCACTTTTTATTATCATTAACTTTCGCTTTTTATTACATAATACTTTACGTTCATTAACATAATCACACCACGTAAAGCTACATAATCATACGCAAGGAACATAAAGAAATCCATGTGTGTGAAACTACCTGTGAAAGTAATTTCGTTGTTAATTTCTACCTAATTTCGCTGCTAATTTCACCGCAAGATCAGTAGATTCGCTGCTAGTTTCGCTAGCAGTTTCGCTGGCAGTCTCGCTGGCAGTTTCGTTGCTAGTTTCGCCCAACTTTCGTTGGAAATCCATGTCTGTGAAACTACCTGTGAAACTATAGTTTCGCAGGAAAACTCCATAGTTTCGCTGGACGACTGCATAATTTTGCAGGATGAACATCCAGTTTCGCAGAACGGGCTGAAATTACAAACCAGCCCATTTTTAACCCAAAAATTCAATCTTTTACACCCAAAACCTTGGTTTATCATCCATGAAGCTATATCTTAGCTTTTTACATGTTTTCTTACATAAAAACGTGAGTTTTGGATGATTCTTTGCCACTTTAAAAAACACCAAACCCTAGAATCCGGGTTTACTCTAAAGAAACGATTAAATAATGTTTCTTACCTGGATTCTTGGTCTTTTTTGTTCTTTGGATGCCCATAAACACCGATCTTCAATCTCTTGATCAACTGAGCCTTGAAACTTCAACTCCTCTCTACTTTCTCTCTCTACACTCTCTCTCTAGAAGTTGAGTGTTTGAGTTGTAAATGAGATTGGCTCAAGCTGATCCGTTTATATATACCGGGTGTTCCCGGGACCTTAAACTCGTCCAACTCGTAACCCGAAAGGTTAACTCGGTCCATAATCCATTTCCTATTTATTTTCATTAAGTAATCCCGACTTAGCCCATTTTTATTAATTGGCTCGTTTTGACTTTATTCCGGTCGTCACAGAACATGAGACTAAAGGTGCAAAACTAATCAAAACACGCACCTATTTAGTCTCCAAGGTTAGTCACTTGGAATCTCAAGTGACTACCTTGCAAAAAGGGTAAATAATGAACAACTTGAGATTTTTGATCTCAAGGCACAACTAGCTGGGAGACCTTTAAGGAAGACTCAACAAGGAACACAAGAACCTATGGATGTGATAGACTTAACCCCCAGCTCATCTATGCAAGAGGGTGATGCTACCAAAAAAAAGGGAGAAAGTCCAAGCAATCACAGAACTTGGAAGTTCTTCATAGAGTATGGACGTTAAGGATTCACCACCCTCACTTGCAATTGTCCATACTCAACAACCTCCTCAAGTTCACATTGACGTGGACTCGCTCATACAGAGTTTGTTTGAGGAGGGTATCCCCAGAGCTATGTCTACCCCATCTCATCACTCTGAGAACCCAATCATGGGATGGAGGTATGACAGTGATAGAAGAGCTCTGGTAATCTCTAGAACGCGGGGACCACAGAAAATCTTCAACTTTTCCAACCTGAGGTTCTATGAGAGTAGCAGCTGGTGAAGGTGCTTCACAACCTCTCTCTGGCAAGAGCTTAACTGCTGCATAAAGTAATGAAGGCCAAAGCTCTCTACACCCTGAGTCACCAAGGCCTGTGAGTGACAAAGGAGAAAGGAAACTAACTCCTAAGGAGATTAAGGAGGAGGAGAGAGAGAGGAAGAGGAAGCTAAGGGTAGAGAGTTCAAGTGGGTCCCCAAGTGTAAGGCCCTATTCCCGGGACGCTCACAGTCGGACAATCATCGCACATAAAATATAAAGCATGCATTAAAATTTTCTAAAATATTGCAGTAGAATAACTTAGCAAACCATTTTATATATTAATAATCGCTTTTGTCAAATAATACATTATTGTTAATCATTACAAAAATATTGTTTGATTGCATTACAACACAAAAACGTCATTATATCTTAAAGTGGATGCCATCTAAAAACTTGCTAAGTAGTTGCGCCCGTGCCATCCTCAGCAACCATTACCTGCCAACTGGAAAATACATAAAAGTCAGCGTTGCTGAGTGAGTTCTAGGTTTAATAATTAAAATACTTTACTTTCTTTTAAAATCTTTCCTTTACTTTCATTCGCGGTCATACATCATACGTACACATTGATAATCTTATTATTGTCTTTCATCATCGTACGTCGTTTGTTATCATTCATCATCATTCATTATCATCATCATTCAAAATTATCTTTCACTCTCATCTGGACCAATGCCATGTGCTACAGCCCACCGTCATGCATAAATCGAGTACTGAGCCGAAGTCTATAAATAGACTCCCATACATTGTGCCCAGTGGCATGACCATAGTACCGGGACAAGCGACAATGGTCCGATACGTTTGGTCAGTCACAAAGACTAGACCCTTGTGTGTATCCTTATGGGTTAGCTAAACCACACACAGTTGAGCTAACAACATTTTAGAGTTTTGCACCTCCTTTCATTTGCTTGCAAGACTTTACATTCATCCATTCATTCATGCATGCATTCATTCATTCTTTACGTTCCTCTTTTCATTATCATTAACTTCCGCTTTTCATTACATAATACTTTACGTTCATTAGCATCAACATACCACATAAAGCCATAGAATAATACGTAATGAGGAACATAAAGAAAACATAACTTAATCATGCATAACATCATCATATAATCATCATACATCATCCCCGGGAGCATCCCAAGTCATAGCCTACAGCTTCCTTTCTCCCAAAATTTTAGAAATAATTCTAAGTCTTTAGGTGCATGGGTACTATGCAGGCGCATGGCCACTATGCAGGCGCATGGGAACACTTAGGCACATGGGAAACGTTTGGGCGCATGAGCACTATACGGGCGCATGGCCAACACTTAGTTATTCTAGGCAACTTCCTAGGCACATGGACACTATGCAGGCGCATGGGCCTGACTTAGGCGCATGGGCACTTTGACGTTTGGGCAGGTTGGGCGCATGGGAACACTTAGTTTTCTGGGCATAATCCTAGGCACATGGGTACTATTTGGGTGCATGAACTTTAGGCGCATTGGGACTTAGGCGCATGGCCAACTACCTTTGTAACTAACATCATAATTCAGTCCCAAATCATTTTCTGAACATGTTCAAGCCTAGTTTCTAAACTACTAAGCAACATAAACAGGCATAAAACATGAATATAACAATAAATCATTCCCAACATACACCCACCCACAAAACACACACACATATACATACGGGTACACACACCCAACATAATAAAATCGTTATAAAATGCATTTCTAGCCCCAAAACAAGTTAGAACATGTAAAAACAGGGATCTAGAACTCACCTTTTGCAACTTTCGTGAATGACTTCTTCAAACCCGAATGCAATACGAGTTCAAACACCTAAACAACCAAAAACACACATAAGCGAACACATATAACACACATAAGCATAAACCCGAGGGTGAAACCAGCCAAGAACTCTTCAAATCACTAAAAACTAACCTTGAATTCATCTGCTTCTTGTTCTTCTTTCAAAAACCCGAGAGCTTATCTCTCTCTAAAACCGGTTGAAAAGAAGATGTGCAAAAAGGTATAGGCGGCCATGCCACCTTTTGTACAACATAAAATAAACTTTTTGTCTTTTTAACACTTTTAACCCATAAACTTTGGTTTTATTACTTTTATTTCTTTTTCTTCACTTTCATTCTTTATTCCTCGTCTTTTTAAAATTCCGGGTGTTACACCAGGCTTCATGGAAGCTGCTATCATGGCAGCCCCCAGGCCAAACACTCAAGATGATGAATTGAGGGCAGCTAGATTAAACTACTTGGGGACCAGGAACTACCACATAGATGAACTCATCTCTATTCCCTTAGAGAAACTTAATGAACTGGCAGACATGGAGCTATGAAAGGAGAGGAAGGAGGCAGAGGATGCAGAGTTTCTTCTAAGTTCAAAGAAGAAAGAAGCCAGAAAAGGCTATACAAGCATGCCCCTACCCTCTCCCTAGTTCAAGAAAGCCTTGAGACAGAGGCTATGGCAACTTAACAAACTCAACTAGATAAGGAAGTTGATAGACAAAATATGATCAACTACCTGAGTGCCACAAGCCTCTATTAGGTGTGTACACTTCTTCACCTATGATATGAGTATGTTGAATTCGAGTATCTTAAGCAATTGGAGCAACAAGTTATCAAAGAACAAAAGGCTACTAAGAGAAAGATGAGGGAAGAAGCTGCAAAGTCAAAAGTCATCATCCAAAAGAGTCAAAAGAAGTCTGCTGATAGGTAGATGATGATGAGCTTCTTGAACCTGGATGGATTCTCCAAAAGGAGGCTTGGTCAAATGTCTTTGTCCACTATGGATGAGCACATTAAAGTGATCAAGCAGAAGATTAAAAAGGGAGAACTTTTTGACTTTCATTCTCCACCAAGTGAAGCTCCTCCTGAAGTTGATGAGGTCAACGTTGAACCCACTGAGACAACACAACCTGGACTTTGAGCTGCATCTCAGCCAACTTCATCTTCTAATCCACAGCAGGGTCCTGCTCCCTCTCTTTCTAAACGTGTGAGGGAAGAGGACCCAACTGAGAGAGACAAAACAGAACAATCTAGTGTTAAAGACCAGTCCTCTTAGTTAAAGACTTCAAAAAGGAGGAAAAGGATGGCCATGAAAAGTGTATCTAAGAAGATGAAGTCATAGGCATCCACCTCCACACCTCAGGATGAGTCAGATCATCCTGATGAAGTGCAAGAAGAGTGTGCTCAACCAACTCCAACTAAAGCACAACCTCTTACAGCTAGAAGGCCCATCCTGTCCTGGACCTTTGCTGCAAATCCAGACAGATGGTATGTCATAAGTGATCAAGGAGGTCAAGATGTCTATTTCTGGCAAGACATACTTGATCTTCCTCTACATGATCTCTATGAAATGAAAAGGTATTATAAGAGTCTAAGGGATCTTAACCAACCAATAAAGAAAGGAATGGTCTTGATCCTAAAGAGGACTGTTAATATCTGAATAACATTCTCTATTTTGGTAGCATCAGTCTAGGGGAAGTTTGTAAGGTTATATTAGAAATACTTATGCAACCAAAGGAACCAAAGAGCTTCCAGCAAGCATGCATGCACTTATGTACAAGGTAGAAGTTACTTGAAGTTTTTCACTCTTCATAGAAAATTATTTTAAATGTAAAATCTTCCATAGCCAAAGACAAAATCTTCCGAAGCCAAATATGAGGTCTTCCGAAGCTCCAAAGATAAAGTCTTCGGAAGCCAATGAAGTGAAGACTGATTTCTTCTGAAAATAGAGAAGACATTCTTTCTATGATAACTTTTGCATAAAGTTGACTTACATTCTGCTGCAACTCTAAAGACTCGCCAACTTGTATAAGTTGTTAAAAAGGTCCATGCTTTTACAACTGTAGATTAAGGTTGAGAGTCTATAACTTTCTACTTTGTACTTTCCTATCTTTTTTGCAATATATTAGGATGTGAGCTTTGACATGACATAGTCAGAAGTCAAAAGGCAATCTGCCTTTTGACTGTACATTGATCTTGTTGTCTAGATTAGTGTTTCCAGCTTGCTTTCAAAGTATATCCGGCTGTAGGATGTAGTATAAAGTATCTCATGTTCTTATATTTCCATTGATGCTTTGTAACACTTGTAAAAGAAATTGAGAGCAATATACAACATTCTTGAAAACCATATTTATCTATTCTTGTTCCTTTGTTTTGTTTCATTACATGCTTGTGTTCTTAGTATCATCTACATAAACCTGGTTCCTTATTTGGTCTGTTAAGTGCTCTAACACTCTCCTCATTATTGAACCAGTTAGCGAAGCAGAAACTGCTATACGTTGATCCACGCAAAATGTCTGGATGGTTTGAAGCAGCTCTGAAGAAAGAGTACCAAACCAGATGGGTCAACTTCAAACCTCAACAACCTACGAGGTATATCCGAAGGTGTGAGGTTGATGCCATAACTGGAAAGCCTAAGATAGTGCTGAAGTGGAGTCCTCCGCGCACCATGTTTAAGATCCCACTACGGGAAATGCCATAGGACTTCACTCCACACTTCAAATGGTGGTACAATGATTGGAGGACATGGGAGGCAGTCATAGTCTTAAACAAAGAAGGAAAAATGGATACTATCAGGGTATTTGACCCGATGTGGCTCACAAACTTGTCTGCAAATGATGTCTACACATTATACAAGTGGCCACTATTCTATGACTCTCAAGATATTGTACAAGCTCTACAGTTTCAGAATGTTATACGACTCTACTTTGCGTTTGAGATTCACGCAGGAGTTACAAAAGAAGAGAAGTACAAGAAGTACATGTGTCCCTAGTTTCTGAACTGAATGTAACATGTCTTTAGTGTCTTACACTTATGTAATTACTGGGTACTTAATGAAATGTAATGTTTGGTTGTGTTTATAATGTTTAATATTTCATTAATGAGTTGTTTAACGCATATTGACTTGATTATATAGGTTTGTGGTTGTTTGAATGAATCTTGATAATGTAATGATTAGTGAATACATTCAAACTTAGTAATATGAAGTGCTCATGCGAATGGCCCATGCGAATGGACCATACGCATGTCGCACGACTGAACCAGGAGACTGGATCGGTCGTATGATTCTAACATGAGATTGGCTCAGTCGCACGACTGAACACTCAGTCGTGCGAATGGATCAACCGTATGGCTCAATCGCACGACTGAACCATACTAATGGTTCAGTCGCCCGAATGAGCAACCCTAACCTATAAATACCACCTAATTCGTGGAAAAACGTAACAATTCATATCACTTCAACTCCAGACGTACCCTAGCTGTCCAGAAACCTCCAAGAACATGTTCCAAGTTCACAGATCGCACTAGATCGATTCCATATCGTTCTTAACGTTTAGATTCAATCCATAATTGATTCGACATGCGTTCTCACTGATTGGATCGCCAATCAAATAGGATTCCGCACTATTTGATTTGGTTTACACGTTAATCAGTTAGTATTTCATGCAATACACGATCCTAACAAGTGGTATCAGAGCTTTGGCTCTTGATTACGTGTGATTCAATCGTTTTTTATACAAAAATTGTGTTTTTTTACTAGAAACGCAATCTTTTCGTGTCAAAGGTGTCTTGGACGTCTCCTACTCATAAAGTTTTGGTTTTTCCGGCATACGGCGATTAGGGTTAGTGAAAATTCGGGTTTTTACGGCAAAAACACCTTAAACCTAGAAATTTTTGAAATCCAGCAGCTTCAGTCGCACGATTGACTCAATCGCACGACTGGACATATTCGCATCCCTCAGACGCACGATTGTACTCATTCGTACCTTAATTCGTACGACTGAGCAGACTGTTCGCATTGTCCAGCCGCATCAGTTCATTCGCACGACTGGACCAACCGCATTAGTTCAGCCGCACGATTGAACCATTCGCACTGTTCAATCGCACGAATAGCCCAATCGCACAGCTCCATTCCCACTAGTAAAACAATTTGTTTAAAAAGACTAAAGTTAATCGCAATGGAGGACCAGTATTCAGCATTTATAGTAGGAAAAGAATCACGTATTTAGAATTTGCTGCTACTGGAGAGTGAAGTAGGGAATCACAATAAACCCCCTAAGCTAATAACTTTAGATGAATTCCCACACTGGAAGCAACGTTTCGAGATCTACTTAAATGGAGTAGATCCCAATATGTGGGAAGCCATTGAGATGGGGTATAGTATGCCAGTAGGTGCTGATGGAGTCAAACTTACATTAGGTGGCATGGCTGATGGACAGAAAGTCAAATACAATGCTGAAAAGATAGTGTATGCGTTGCTTACTCAGTCAATTCCTAAGGATATTTTCCATCAATTTTCTGAGAACAAGCAAGCAAAGAATCTATGGGATGAGCTCGAGAAACGGTATGACGGGAATGCGTCATTGAAAGCTATAAAAGCTAAAGAGTTGAAGAGAGTTCGACAACTTCTCATCGATGGGTAATGAGAGTTTGGATGATGTCATCGATAGATTCTACCACTTGATGAGTGAGCTGCACACTCATGGTGTCACAACGACCAT
The DNA here is from genome assembly GCA_025215565.1 of Flaveria ramosissima. Classification (NCBI taxonomy): domain Eukaryota; kingdom Viridiplantae; phylum Streptophyta; class Magnoliopsida; order Asterales; family Asteraceae; genus Flaveria; species Flaveria ramosissima. Next base: position 43,233,022 of record CM046030.1, read on the forward strand.
GGAGGACAAAGTGTCGAACTTTGCAGACGGGTTGCCAGAAAAATGGGCTTCTTTTGTCTCAAATCTCAGACCTAATGGTATGCTAGCGAAGTTGGACATAAATGATTTCATTCTAAAGCTGAGAGAGGAAGCACTAAGGATGAAGTACAGAGCTCAAAAGTCTTCGTATACTCAGAATCCAGCACTAAACAACGCTACTCCACAAGTCAAGACGTCTGGAGCACCACTTCAGACAGCTTTTGTGTCAAGCTCATCTGGTCCTTCACAAGCCTCTACTTCAGGGTCAGAAACGTTAGGGTCGTCTAGTACCCAATACATTGCATCTGAAGCAAATGCTACAAGACTGAAGACCGAGAATCTCGGTAATGTGACGGTAGAAGTAGCAAGAGAGCACATGGATCTCTTAGCAGCAGTAGTCCACTCCTATGATGGACTTGTTGCTGGGAAAATTAAAAACTGCCATCTTGTAGACGAGGACTACGAGCAGGTAGATGAGACAGAGCTGGAAAGGATGGATATAATGTGGGCCTTAGCAAGTGCTGTCCGGAGAGCTAAGAAGTTTGTCAAGAAGACCAGACAAAACTTAGTTGCTACTAAGGACACTACCTTTGGTTTTGACAAGAGCAAGGTGACCTGTTTCAACTGTGGAGAAAAGGGGCACTTCAAACGAGAGTGTGCGAAGCCCATGAAAACTGGAAACGGGAATCCATTCTCGTCCTTCACTCGTCAAGATAAGCCAACTAGTAGTCCTACTTCATCAAGCAAGGATCCAAAAGCCTTGACTGCTCATGATGATGAGGGACAGGACTGGAGCTTTCGGTTTGTCTCTCCGGGAGAATCCAATATTGCTAGTGTGGAAGACTTAGATGATGATTCAGCAAGTGAAGGAGATATTGTAGTGGAACTTGCGATGTCAAACATTGAAGAGACTGCAAGTGAGGTCAACTACAAGCCTGAAGAAGGGACAACTACAACAAAGTCAGAATCACCAGAACTAGAAACACCAGACTCTACTTTGATGGCTGATTCATTAGAACCTTCTCAGGTAAGTACTACTGACCAACTTTTCAATAATCATGCTTGTTCTGATTGTAATAAATTTAGGGAAAGCATAGATCTGAAATTTGCTAGGTTATTAAATCATAATGATAGCTTAGTAAAGGATTTGCAACTGTGCACTGAGGCAAATAGAGTTTTAAAACAAAATGAGCATAGTTACAAAGAAAAGATTGATCTTTTGAATAAACAGCTTAGGGAAACAGAAGTAGTAACCTTTAACCAAGCTAATGACATTAGGTACTATCTTAACTCCCTAGAAGACACTAAGAAACACAAAGCAGTTTTAGAAGTAGAAGTCAATTCATTAAAACAAAAACTGCATAGTTTGACAAGTTCATCTCATATTGTCCAACACTTAGCGAGAGAGCGTAACAATGGGGAGGGTTTGGGATATAAAGTGGTTCCACCACAACCTGAGACCTTGATGAACACTAAGAGTAAACAAATAAATAACAATCCAATCAAGGATCATGAGGTTTCTACTCCTCTTGTAAGTGATCCAGATTCCTTATGTACTTCAAATGAATCTGGAACTAAACAAAAGGAGGTCAATTCAAAGGCAAAAGGTAAAATGCCTTGTGTTAATCTGGAAAAAGAGTTTGAAAAGGTTAATATAAAGTCAGGGTCAAACAAAGTCAAATCTGAACCTTAAAAGACTATTAATGTTAACCAATCAGGAGTTTCATGTCAATGTCCAGATAAACAAAATGGAAAAGATGTTAAGAATGTTAAAACAATTAAGTTTGTTAAACAAGATAAAACATCAAAAGAAGTAGAGTCAACACCCAAACAGAACAATGTCACTAGGATGTCACACATGTCTCCACAAAGACAATTCAATCATAAAGTTGATAGCAGGTCATGCTGCAATTATGGAGAGTGTGGACACATTGCTTCTTACTGTCCTTACTATCAGACACCTAGGAAGAAAGTTGAACTTCAGGAATCAAAACCTAGGTCTTCTAAGGGGAGCTCATTGACTCCACCTAGAAGAACTAGTGAACCTAAAGTTCAACCCATTAGCCAGTCGTCTGTTTATCACAAACAGGCCTTACACAAATCTGGCTTATGGAAAGAAAAGTCAAACCTCCGTGTCTGATAATGAGGACAAGAAGACACCTAAGCTACCCTCACCATCTAAAGGTCAATGGGTTGAATTCACGATGTGTGATGCCTCTGGGAAACCCAAGCCAGTAAAGGCTTGGGTTCCTAACCTAAACTAATGTTTTAAATTGAATGTGCAGGGTGTTCGCTACAGTGCTGAAACCAACACGTGGATTGTAGATAGCGGAGCATCCAGGCACATGACAGGGAACAGGGCACTCTTATCAAACGTCAAACAAATAAAAGGAGGACATGTTTCCTTTGCTGGTAACAAAGGAGGGTATATCACAGCTCAAGGGGAAGTAGAAAATCAGAAAGTTAAGTTTAATTAAGTGAACTACGTTCAACAACTTCAAAACAACTTACTTTCTGTTTCCCAAAAATGTGACAAAGGCTTTAAGGTTGTATTCAACAACAAGAAGTGGTATGTCCTGAAAAAGGACTATGTGATTCCGGAGGACAAAGTTTTGATGACAACTTCAAGATATAAAGATCTTTATGTCTTTGATCTTTCAACGGCTTCCACAACGGATCATGAAGTTTAGTGTTTCTTATCAAAAGCTACTGAGAAGGACTCTATCTCCTGGCATAGGAGAATGGGACACATTAATCGACTGAAGATGAATCACTTGATCCAGAATAATCTAGTGAGAGGAGTTAACGTCAAAAATTTCCAACTTCCGGATTTGTGTGTGGCATACAAGAAAGGCAAACAGACGAAGAAGTCTCATAAGGAAAAGAAAGTTCATTCCATTTAAGCTTCCTCTTGAACTTCTTCACATGGATCCTGTTTGGTCCAGTCAGTACAAGAAGCATTAGAGGCGACTTATACTGCTATGTGGTTACTGATGACTACTCAAGATTTCTTGGGTAATGTTTCTAAAATCCAACTCAGAATATTTGTCTTTCAAGGAATTAGTAACTACAACGGAGTTCTCTCTACAAGCTGAAGGTAAGACAAGTTGTTAGGCGCAGACAACGGAACCGAGTTCAAGAATAAGTGGATGGAGGCCTACTGCAAGGAAAAAGGAATTGTGCACCAGTTCACCTCTGCCTACACACCTCAGATGAATGGCGTTGCTGAGAGAAAGAATCGTAGCTTGATAGAGACAGCACGGACAATGCTAGTAGACTCGAAACTGCCTATCCAATTCTAGAATGAGGCAGTGGCAAATGCGTGTTACATGTTAAATCGAGTTCTGGTAGTCAAACGCCATGGCAAGACATGTTATGTTAGTGGTCTTAAAAAGATTAACATATTGTCTTTAGTTGTCTTTTAATATTTTTTAATAGTATAGGGACTATTGTGTAATTAGTTAGTTCCTTTACTTTTTGTTTTCATTATAAATCGTTTAGACTTACAGGTAGTAGGTAACTAAGAATTGTATTCGAACCTGCTTTCATACTTTGTAATTGTCTGAACTTGATATTAATGAAAACTTGAATTTTGTTGGTATCTTGTTTTGATTTGATTACTTTGTGTGAATTTCATTGAATTGTTATCACAGATTGGTACATTTGATCCTATCAATTGGTATCAGAGCTGTTGGAACGCTGTTAGTGATTGATTTTTGAAGTTTGTCGAACTCTAAAAAATCAAAAATCTCACTGAATCTGTGATTGAGATACAATTCAATTGAAAATTTGTGAATTTCAGTTGTGTTTCATCATCAGAAACATAATCTGAATCACAATTTGTAGTTCAATTCATCAAATTCAAGTCAATTTGTTGAATTTGTGTTCGAAAAAGGGTTTGAAGTTTTCGGATTAAAAATATCAAACTTGAGTGATTTGTTGTTGAAATTGAATGAAATTGATGTTAGAAGAATGTTAATTGGCATAAAACTCACTTAATTGGAAAGTTTCAATTGAATTCATCAACATTTGAAGAATTCAGAAGATTTGAGTTTGTTACATTCATATGAAGATGATGAATGTGGCGCATGAGCTGAAATTGTCTGGAAAATTTGTCTAAGTGTTAGGCGCATTAACACTGTGTAGGCGTTTTAACACTGTGTGGACGCTTTTTAGTCAGTCGTTTGAATATTGTTGAAGAGAAGAATCTTAGACGTATCACCTTTGTTGAGAAAAATTACAAATGTTTAGGTGCACGACAACTATTTAGGCGCTTGAGAACTGTTCAGGCGTTTTAGAACTGTTTAGGCGCATAAACCTTGGACGTTTTGGAAAATTTTCTAAGGCATTCCCTTAGACATTTCTCAATTCAGGCACATCAACTGTTTGGACGTATAACCACTGTTCAGGCGTATTACCTTGACCTTAGAATTTTTTTGAAAAAAGGAAAATTTCTCAAAAAATTTTGCATTTATTTTCTTAATTCAAAAATCTAAAACAACAAAAATATAAGAATGGTGAAATCAGAAGATTCTGAAAATAGAGTTCCAAAACTTAAAAATAGAGCTGATTTCAAAAACTGGTCTCTTAGGCTAAAACAACATTTTAATTCTATTAACACTGATCTTTGGAAATCTATAGAAAAAGGACCATACATTCCTATTATTACTGATGGGCCTGACAGAGGGTTTGTGTACACTAAAGATTCTCCAGAACCATATCCAGAAGATGATCTTCAAGGAGATGATCTGAAAAGAGTTAAGAATGATATTAAAGCCTATTCATTGATGTCTAAAACATTTGGAAGTTCTTACAAGGCTAGATGCATACCAAACTGGATACACTCTATACAAAGCCTTAAAGATTATTGTGAAGGAGGAGGTAAAGAGATCCAAAATATAAAGAAACAAAAGCTAAAAAGACAATTAGAATTGTTTCAACATGTGTCTAGAGAGACAATAAATCAGATGATGAACAGATTTGTTCAACTCACAACAGAGATGTCAACAGCTGGTATCAAACCTGATCTTAAAGATTTAAATCTCAGACTACTCAATGCTTTACCATCATCATGGAACAAACTGTAACCCTACTAAAGCATACTGAGAAGTTTCCAATGGATCTAGATCTTCTTATTGCAAAAATAGAATCAGTGGAGATTGATGAAAGCTCAAGAAACAATGATAGAGCAGCATCAATGTCACAATATAAGTTTGTTGCTTCTCCTGCAACCACAATAGAGAATGCATTCATGGCAAAGAGTGAGAAAAGTTCTAAGAAGAGGGAGATCTGTTTGTTGGAGCAGGATTTTTCACTGACTCATCATTTACCAGTGCACCTGCTTATACAACTCAGTCTCATTCTCAACCTCCTCCTAAACCACAGACCCAATCATCAAATGTTCAAACAGAGACTTCTTCATCATCTAACTCTGCTAAATCTAGCAAAGTTAAAGATGTAATTAACATCCTATTAGAGGATGAAGAGTCCAAAATTGCATTCACTGCGTTTATGGCCAGTTTTCAAGCATACCAAGGTAGCCATTTAACTCAACTAGATTTTGTTTTGTAGGATTTATTTGAGATGGATCCTGAAGATGTTGAAGAGATGGACTTAAACTGGCAGATGGTGATGATTGCCTACAGAACTCAAAAACATTCTTATGTCAACAAGAAATACAAGCCAAGTGCAAACAAGACAGTTGGATTTGACAAGTCAAAATCTAGATGTTTAACTGCAACAGCTATGGACACTTCTCAAGAGAATGCAAAGCCTCCAAGGAACAATGGAGGAAATGCTCAATCAAGCTCAAGTAATCAACGATTTCAACAAGCTCAGAAGACTTTTCAAAAGCCTTATCAAAGTCTTCCTATGCCTGAGCTCAAAGATGAAACCAAATCATCTGATGAAACAAAGAAAGCTCTAGTAGTTAGCATAAAAGATGGTTATGATTGGAGTGCATATGCAGAACAGTTTACAAATGAATTAACATCAAGTTTATCTCTTATTGCAAAAATTCAAGGAGAAGATTGGTCAGAAAACAATGACCCAAAAGTGGAAAGTGATGAAGAGGAAGATGACTATGATTGGAGTGACAAGTCTGATCCTAAGGAGGATACAGATGAAGTAGCTCTAATGGCACAGTCTGATCAACCAAAGGTTGACTCTTCAACTTCAAAAACTGAAACCACAGCTCCAAAATTTCCTGAAATCCCATCAGAAGTGAGAGAAAAACTTTCCACCAAATCATGTTATGAACATGTTAAACACTACAGAAACTACTCATTCAAAATCTGTGAGAAGCTAAAAACAAGAAGAATCTATGCATAGCAAACTTAAATCTGATCATAAAACTGCAGATCAAAAGATTATCTCTCTCAAAATTCATGGAACAAAATAATAAAAGATTTAGAAATTGTTTCTAAACAATTAGAAGAGATGACAAAGAATCTTGAACAAGAGAAAATAGCACATGCTGCTACTCAAATGGATCTGGCAAAAGTAAAAAGTTCAAAAATGATAGTAGAGAAACTGGTAAGTGAAAGAAAAGAGAAACAAAAAGCAAGGATTAGGTTTTACTCATGAACCTATGCCTGAATCAATCACAAACACACTACCAGAGAACTTCAATACTCATGATCATTCTCCTGAAAATAAAGCTAAACTTAAACCTTCCGATCAAAACAAAGAATGAAGAAGAAGAAAAAGAAAATGTTCAAGTGTTTGTTGAAAAAGATCAAGAAAAGATAAAAAATGGCCATCCAATAAAAAAAAAAATCATATGAACCAAAACAACCAAAACAGAACACTTCTGATCAAACTCATGATGTAATAGAAGAAGTGAAAGTACAAAGCAAAGATTAAAAACAGATAGGAACATCAGAAGATTCAAACACCATTAATCTGAAACAAGTTCAATCAGAAAAGGAATCTTCCTCTGATGATGTTCAATCTGAAAACAAACAAAGTTCTTCAAATCAAGAATCAAAGAAGAAAAGAAGAAGAAAGAAATCATCAAAGCAACATCTGAACAGAACAAAATTTCAGAAAATTTGATTAAAACAACAAATCAAACAACAAACTTAAACCAATGAAATTTGTGTCAGCTGGTCTGTTGAATATGAATTCTCTTCAAAATAACAAAGCAAATATTTTGAACAAATCACACTTTGATCTGAAATCTAGTTCAGATTCAAAGACTTCCGCTGTAGCAAAAAGATTTGTTCCGAATACATTCAAGAAGGAAGTTCATGTCAAACAAATGCATAATAAATTGACACAAAATCAAACAGTGAAAAATAAAAGACAAATGAATAACTATTTGACACCAAAATCAAACATTGTGTCAGTGTCAAAAGTGAACAAAAGTTGTTTTGATACCACAAAAGTACTGTGAATCTGTGATATGAAAAATCACAATACTGCTGAGTGCTACTTCAACAAGTATTGTCGGCATATGTGACATGAAAATCATTCGACAGCAGATTGTTATTTCAAACAATATTGTACTTATTGTGATGAAAAGACTCCAACACTGCAGATTGTTACTTTAGAAATAGATCTCATAATAGAAACTTTGCACAATCAAACATGAGCAAAGGATTTGTTAATCCACAATACTTGAGAAATCAAAATAATGGATTTCAAAAAGTCATTAATCAACCTACTCTAGGTTTGAGATCTTTTCCAAAGAACAATTTGTGAATCAAAACAAAACATGCAAGAACATTTCATACCTAGATCTGTAAGTATGACTAATAAAATGTTAGTCATAAATACATTTCAAAATTTGATCAATCAAACGATTTGAATGTTCTCAAAAATAATTCAAACAATTTCCAAAATAAAATTGGTAAATTCATCAAAAATAAACCTGATTTGAACAATCTCCATTACAAACAATTTACAATTGTTGATAAATTTGGAAACCCAGACCATCTCGGCTTGGGTAGATATCTCAACTTAAATTTCTGTTGTGTAGGTACGCCCAAAAGACCACTCAATACATGGTATGTGGATAGTGGGTGTAGCCGGCACATGACAGGCAATCCTGCCTTGTTACAAGACTTTAAGTTAAAAGATGGAACTCATGTCGCCTTTGGTGGTGATGTGGAGGAAAAATACCGGAGAAGGAACATATTAAATGGGATAATAAGCTTTGATAAAGTCAACTTCTGTTCACAGTTGAACTTTAATCTTTTAAGCGTATCTCAATATGTGACAAATCATATTCTGTTCTATTTGATGATACATTTTGTTTGTTTTGAAGCCAGGTTTCAAGATAAGCAAAGATTGGGTGATTGTTATAGCTGAGAGAGATAGAGATGTATCCAAGTTGGATATGTCTCAAGTTGATCCTTCAACTGAAACAACATGCCTAATTGCTAAGGCATCAAATGATGAAAGCCAGCTTTGGCATAGACGCTCTGTCATTCAAATTTCAAGAATATGAACAAGCTTGTAGCAGGGAATCATGTCATTTGACTTCCATCAAAGAAGTTTGCAACAAATGATCACTGCTCAGCATGTTTGAAGGGAAAGCAACACAGAGAGTCTTAAGTCCAAGCCTATAAACTCAACATCTAACCTCTTCAGATGTTACATATGGACCTTTTTGGACCAACAAACGTCAAGAGTATTGGACGAAAATCATATTGTTTAGTTATCATTGATGACTACACAAGATTTTCATGGTTTTCTTTCTATATGCCAAATCTGAAACGGCTGATTTACTAAAAGAATTTATCATTAAAGTAGAAAATCAATTAGAAAATAAGTGAAAATAATAAGAAGTGATAATGGAACAGAATTCAAAAATGCTAACACTGAAATGTTTTGTGCACAGAAAGGAATAGCTCATCAGTTCAGTGCTCCCAGAACTCCTCAACAAAATGGAGTTGCTGAAAGGAAGAATAGAACACTGATTGAAGCTGCTCGTTCAATGTTAGCTGATTCAAAAATACCTATCACCTTTTGGGATGAAGCAATATCAAGTGTGTGTTTCGTTCAGAATCGAATCTTAATCGTGAAAGATAAACTGAAAACTCCATATGAGTTAATGTTTGGCAGGAAACCGAACATAAATTTTTTAAAATCATTTGGTTGTCCTGTTATAATTCTTAATTCAAGTGATCAATTAGGAAAATTTGAAGCAAAATCTGATAATGGATTTTTCGTTGGATATTCATCTGTTTCATCAATTAGGAAAAATATTATTCTTGAAACATTCAACGTTAATTTTTTGGAAAATTCTTTTCCATCAGTTTCAAATGGTCCTGCATGGTTATTTGACTTAGATTCATTATCAAACTCTCTTCAATCTAACTTGTTTAAACAACCAAATTGTCTTGATTCTACAAGTAAGAGGAACTTAAAAGGAGATCTTGGATCTTTCAGTGAGGATTCAGATTCTGATGACCCAGATGATTCTAGCTCAGACTACCCATTTTTATCATTCGTCAAGGATTCAACAATACAAAATCATGATAATAGAGTTTCAGGTCATTCAGCTTCATATGATCAGGAAAGATCACAAAATTTTCCTAGTGATGGTAACGAGTTTGTGATACCTGAGTCTTGAACATCATCCATCTCTGGTGATGTAGTTGATACTGGTAACTTTGATTACTTTATCAACTCACCGACTCAAGTTCCAAACTTCAATCCACATTCTTCTAATTTGATACATGAGCTTTCCAACTTGAACCAAACAAATTGTAACACCCCGAAAAGTCGAAACGAGTCATTAAGGATAATGGGCTTAAATAATGGGTATTTAATAAAAGAAGGAAATGGGTTATGGGCCAAATTGGGTTTATGGACAAGAGCCTAAGTGATTAAGGCCCATAATCAGCCCTTAACCTACCCAAATCAGCTTCATCTTCCTCATTACAACCCTAGCCACCAAAATTCATAGAGAGAGAAAGTAGAGAGAGAAAGTAAAGAAAACTCAAGATTTGAAGCTTCCAAGGTGAAGAGATTGAAGATCTAGGTGTTGGAGCATCAAGATCTAAGAAAGAAGCAACAAATCCAGGTAAGAATCGACCTTTAAACCCTTCTGTAGATCAAACCCGAATTCTAGGGTTTTGGGTTTTTTAAAAGTTGCAAAGAATCGCATAAAAGTCACATTTTTACGTATGAAAACATGTATAAAGCTTAGATTTAGCCTCATGGATGATAAACTAAGGATTGGAACGTAAAAAGTTATGATTTTGGGTTAAAAACGGTCTGGTCCGTAATTTTTATGCGATCTGCGAAACTGCTTATTCATCCAGCGAATTTGCATATTCAATCAGCGAAACTGTGGATCTTCCTGCGAAATTATAGTTTCGCAGGTTGTTTCGCAGACATGGTTTTCCAACGAAAGTTGGGCGAAACTGGCAGTGAAACTGGCAGCGAAGATGCCAGCGAATGTGCTAGCGAAACTAGCAGCGAAAAACTGCTGGTGAAACTAGCAGCGAAAGTGTTGGCGAACCTAGCTGCGAAATTGCTGATCTTGCAGCGAAATTAGCAGCGAATTTAGGCAGAAATTAACCCCTTTAAGTGTTAGCTATTCTGCAGGCTGTGTAGAGTGATCCTAGCCTTGTAAGCTTAGCCTAGAAGTTATTCGTGGTATCCAGGTGAGTTTTAGATCCCCTATTTATAAGTTGTCCATGTTTTGGGGCTATTATGCATACCAAATTTATGTTTTTAAACGACCAAGATTTTTAAGGCGTTGCCCCTTGGACCCCACTAGGGGCTGCTGCCCCTAGGACCCCCGCTGTCAGAGGCTGCCGCCCCCGAACCCCCCGCTGTCTCGCGGCGGATCAGTTATGTTTTATGATGATTAGTACTTGGTATGTTGTGTTCTTAATAAGTTAAGTATTATATATTAAAGTGGAAGATGATATTAATGAAAGCGAAACTTAATGAATGTTACCCCCGGCCCGTTTGATGATGAAGTCTTGCAAGTACTATGATAGACTTCACTTATGTGAGTCTGATGTATGATGATGGATCTGTATTCATGAGCGGGCTATGTGCCTTGCAGTGTGGATCAACTGTCGGGGTTAGCTACCGTTTTCATGTGTACCGACAGGGATTGGCATTTGTTGTCAATCAACATGGAGCTCTTGCTTTGTGCAATCTCGTTTATGATGAAAGTGAAAGATAATGAAAGAATGAAAGATAATGAAAATGCGTATTATGATACATGTAATGTTTATACTATGTTGTATGCATGGTCATTATATGAAGGATAAAGTTTATATTTTCTTATAATATTTAAAACTAGAACTCGCTCAGCGAAACTGACTTTTATGCATAATAGTTGGCAGGTAAGTGCTGATGCTGAGGATAGCACGCGGAGCTACTTGGGGAGCTATGGATGGCATTTCTATTTATGAAATCTTTATTGTAATTTAAGAACAAGTTATATGTTTTGGTAGCAATTAAAAGACAAATGTATGAGTACAATATGGTTTCTAAGTTTTAAATGAATGTCTAATTAATTCCGCTGCAATGTTTTATTATTAAACTGATTTTTATGCTATGATTAACCAACTATGAGGCTACCCGGGATCGGGGCCTTACACAAATCTGGATGTTAATGTTTAATGTGATGAGATTCCAACATCTCGTGTTCACAAGAATCATCCAATTTCTCAGATTATTGGTCCATTGAATGAGAGAACAACAAGGAGTAAATCAGAACAAGCAATCGTGTGCTTATACTCTTGTTTTCTTTCTCAAATTGTTCCTAAAAATGTCACTGAAGCATTAAAGGACAATGGTTGGATAGAAGCTATGCAAGAAGAATTACTTCAATTCCACAAACAAGAAGTGTGGAATTTGGTGGATTTACTTGAAGGAGAAAATGCAATAGGCACGAAATGGCTATTTAGAAATAAGACTGATGATCGTGGTGTTATAATAAGGAACAAAGCGAGACTTGTTGCACAAGGATACACACATGAAGAAGGAATAGATTATGATGAGGTGTTTGCACCAGTTGCAAGACTTGAATCAATTCGAGTTTTTCTGGCTTATGCTTCATTCATGAAATTCAAGGTGTATCAAATGGATGTAAAGGGTGCATTTCTATATGGTCCTATCACTAACGATGTGTTTGTGAAGCAACCTCCAGGCTTTGAGGATGCACAATTTCCACATCGAGTATATAAGCTGAGTAAAGCTTTATATGGACTTCATCAAGCCCCTAGAATTTGGTATGAGACGTTATCACAACACTTAATCCAACATGGATACACAAGAGGGAAAATTGATCCAACTTTATTCATAAAGAAGGATAATAATGATCTTTTATGTGTACAAGTGCATGTTGATGACATCATATTCGGTTCTACTAGTCCCAAATTGTGCAATGAATTTGAAGAAATCATGAAATCTAGGTTCCAAATGAGTTCTATGGGAGAGATTAACTTCTTTCTTGGACTTCAAGTCAAGCAAACTGAAGATTGGATCTTTATCAATCAAGAGAAGTTTGTTGACAAGCTCTTGAAGAAATTTAAGTTGCAAGACTGTCAGTCCATACGAACTCCAGCAGATGTTAACACCAAGATTGAACCTGATCCAAAAGGAAAATCTATTGACCAAACTTTATACAGATCAATGATTGGCTTTGATGTATCTTACTGCATCTAGACCAGACATTATGTATGCTGTTTGTGTATGTGCCAGGTATCAATCAGACCCGAAAGAATCTCACTTAATTGCTGTCAAAAGGATATTCAGGTATCTCAAAGGTAAACCAGCCTTAGGGCTTTGGTATCCCTACGAAGGTAACTTTTGAATTATATGGATATACAGATAGTGATTATGGTGGATGCTGTCAAGATAGAAATCTACTTCGGGTGGTTGTCAATTTCTTGGTCCTCGATTAGTCTCGTGGCAATGTAAGAAACAAACAAATGTATTTGTTTCAACTGCAGAAGCTGAGTACATTGCTACATCAGCAGGATGTTCTCAAATCCTTTGGTTGCAAAATCAACTACTGGATTATGGGTTCAATTTTCTTAAAAGACCAATTTACATAGATAACACAGCTGCTATGTTCATAACAGCTAATCCTATTCAACACTCAAAAACAAAACATATCGAAATTCGATATCATTTTCTTAGAGATAACTCTGAAAAAGGATTAATCATATTGATTCAAATTGCAACTGAAAAACAATTGGCAGATCTATTTACTAAAGCCTTCCTACCAGGACGGTTTGAGTATTTAGTAGAATCAATTGGTCTTATAAATCATATGTGAACTCCCTAAATCAAAAGATCATAATAAGTGATCCTCTCATTGATAATTGCCTGGTTATATTTTGTGTGTGTGTGATTTTTATTATACTTAAAAACATCAAATACAAAAATATATATCAAACTTCAAAAATAGTCTTTTAGAAAGGATTATGTTTTGCAACATGTGAGAAATGATAGTACATTAGTGAGATCAGTTGCATACTTCACTCATAAATAAAGTCTAGACATGATCAGATATGATGTGTAGACAAAATATGACTATTATGCTGAAAAAGTAAATTCTTGGGATCAAACTAAATATTAATGCTTGTGTGTATTCATCTAAGTACTTTTGAGTTGTTTTAGCTTATCAGATTGAATGCTTGTTAAGTTACACCACTCAAACCTGTTGATACTATGTTTAATCATGAGATCTGTTACAAAGAATCATTTCACTTTTTGTTATGAGTCATCATAGACCTGAAGTGCTGAGATATCCTTTGTTGTAAGTGATTACAGACCTGGATTCTCTTTTTGATGCAAAAGATGCCAATGTGCATAAACTATTCAAATGAATAGTCAGAGCTGATCAAATGGTTATCCATGATCATTCTTTATTAATTTAAGTAACATGAACTCTGGTGATACATATGTTTCAGGTAATAAGTTGAGTATGTGTTCTTTCTTGCATATCATGATGATGGTTGAGCTCTCTTAGTCTCTGTATGTTTTACATCATGGCATATCTACATCTACCCTAACCAATCCAAGAATTGAAAAAGTAAGTGAGTTGATAATTTGTCAAAAACACTCATTGTCTGTCCTTAGATCTTGCGTCTCCTTTGTTGTGATATCACTGACCTGGAACACACTTGATCAGGATTTATTCATTGTCTATGACTATCCATATTTATTTTATTTTAATGTGCTGATCTTCATTAATATGATCTCATTGCAGACATTAATTCTTTTGGTTATATTAGATTTTGATTCTGATTTTATTTTGCTTTTATGCATGTTTTTGTGTGTGAAGGCAATGTCACAATGTGATGTGTGATCTTATTATATTTCCTAAGAAACTTATAAGTTTTTCAAACTTAAAAGTTTAGGGGGAGTAATAAATGAAAGAGTTGTTCTCAGAAAATAATCACAATCACAAATCAAAATCAAAATGTTGAATTGAAAGGATGATGCTATATGTTTAAAGTATTTGTGTAAATTGAAAATGTAATTTTTGAAAAATATAATATGAACCTACATAAATTTTCAAATGGAAATGCTTCTGTCATAAGTTGAAAGTTAGATGAAAATTGTTGAGACTAAAATGAAGGGACAAAATAAATTTAAAAATCAAAAGAAAATAAAATTTTGTGAATTGAAAGTGCAAAATGCAAAAAGTTCAAAATTGGGGACTAAAAATAAAAAGTTTGAAAAATTCGAAATTATGCTTTAAATGTTTTAAAAAAATTAGTATGAAATATTACTAATATTTTTAATCAAGTGTGCAGGTGAAGAAATTGGAAATCACAAGTGTTTAAATCATGAAGGTCAACTCAAAGTCAAAGTCAACTGAAAGTCAACACAAAGTCAACTCATGCACCTAAACAGTGCACATACTTCTTAATAGGAGCATGTTGAAATTTTCATGAATTATACAAGTGTTTGGACGTTTGAATCATTCCCATGCGTCTAAACAGTTGTAATAAATCTATGAAATTTTACAAGTGTTGGGCGTTTGACACATTCCATGCGCCTAAACAGTTGTTACAAGTCCATGATTTTAATTAAGTGTTGGGCGTTTGTGATAATCCCATGCGCCTAAACATTGAGTTTGATTTTGACTAAGTATTAGACGTTTGACATGTCTCATGCGTCTACACAGTTGAAAAGTTTGAAAATTACAAGTGTTAGACGTATCAAAAGGTCCATGCGACTGAACAGTGCAAAAGCGCCTAAACAGGGCTTATGCGTCTGAACAGTTCCCATGCGTCTAAGTAAAAACACACAAACTGTGTTCATGCGTCTAAAAAGTTAGTGAATTTTAGGGTTTCAGACGCCCAAACATGGCTCATGCGCCTAAAATTTCACTTAATATAAATTGAACACTTATGCTCATTTCCTCATTCACACTCAAAATTTCTCAGACAAAAACCCCTGATACTGCGACTATCACGTATTTTCATACTCTCATTTCATCTGAGATTACAACAAATCCTGTTGATTATAGATAGTATTTGGATTTATAAACGTAAGTTTGTGATTCAAATCTGTAGACGTTTGATTAAATCAGAGTATTGACATAGGCGTTTGAATGCTATTTGTGTGTTCGAACCCTATATAATTCAAGTTTAACTAATCTAATGTGAATAATATCTAAAATTGACACTGGATTATTGATAAGAATCAGTTTGTGAGTATGTTGATGTAATGTGATTAATCTGAAATTGAAAATGAATTGATGAGTGTTAAAGCAGTCGGGTCTTGAAGAAGATGAACAGACAGTCAAAAAAAATTTGAATAAAAATAAAAATAAAATAAATAAATTTTTTTTAGTAAATCAAAATTGAAATGTTAGATAATGAATTCAAAATGAATAAAGATTTATGTTTTACATCTTGAAATCTCAATTCAAAAGTAAAAATAAAAAGTCAATTTCAAAAGTCAAAATAAAAAGTCAAAATAATAAGTCAAATTGAAATAAAAAAGTTATAAATTAAAACTGCTAAGTCATATGAAGGAATAAATTACATAAATCAATATTCAAATTCTTATAATAATTTCTTTGTATTTTGCAGATGGCAGAATTAAAGTTTGAGTCAAAGCATAATGTGGCTGCCTACTTAAATGATGAAACAAGAGAAGCCATTGGATATGAAGAAATTATTAGATTTTTGCTCAGTACAAAATATGTCTTTGCTATGTGTGCAAGACCAATGATCAATGGAAGAATAAATTAAGAGATTCTGGAGAACTGCACAAGTTGAAAGAGATGATGAAGGAAACAAGTTTTAAGAGCATTTATTACTACAGAAAGAATGCTTGAAGTATCTGAAGAAGCTATCAGAATAGCTTAAAGACTTGGTGATAATGACCCTGAAGACTTATCAGAATATACCTTTAATGAATGTAGAGAGGTTTTTCGACAAATGGGTCATCCAGATCACTTCCCCAAAAAGCAATTTTTCAGAGCTCGAGTATTTAAGCATTGGAAGCTGTTATGCTATATCTTTCAACACTGCATGTCTAAAAGAAGTGCTGGTTGGGATTCATTTCTTGTAGACATTGCATCTCCAATTATTGCCTTAGCCACAAATAGAAGATTCAATATGGCTAAGTGGATAATGAATGGTTTCATTTTCAACCTTGAAAGAGGAGTGAGGAATAAGTATTTGATGTATCCTAGATTCCTTCAATTGCTAATTAATGAAGCAAATCCTGATTTGTATGCTGAAGGAGTTACTGGTGAAAAGCTACAGTTAGAGCACATGTCAGATGCTGTTTACAAAAGACTGGCAATGATAACTGGTGCTCAAAACATTCTAGTTTTTTATTATATCAGGAATGTAGCAATGAATGAAGTAGACATTAATCAGCAACGTCTGAAGAAGAACCAATAGATCCAAATGATTTGATTGAGGATGTGGAAGATGAGGAAGAAAGTGAAGATGATGTTACTGAAAGCTCATCAGAAGAAGATGATGATGAAGACAATGAAAATGATGATACTAATGATGGTGCTGAAAAAAATGAAGATGAATCTTCTGAAAGCTCATCAAGTGAAGGAAGTGATGACAATGATGATGATGATGGAAATGATGGTGCCACTGAAGCACATCAAGAAGAAACTGAAGAAAGAAATAAGGAAGATAGTGGAGATGAACCTCAAAATATGACTGATGAAACTAATATTGGTGATATTCATGATGATACTGTTGATGAAACACAAATTATGGATGAAGGAAATGTTGATGAGATTCATGAGGAAGCTGTACAGGAAATTAATTCACAAAATCAAACCTTTGATTTTGATTTTATGAATGATATACTATACAATCTAGTATTTGAAGTTGATTTTGTTAGGATCTGGTATTTGAACAAAATACCAACTGATTAACGTGTAAACCAAACCAAATAGTGCGGAATCCTATTTGATTGGCGATCCAATCAGTGAGAACGCACGTAGAATCAATAAAGTATAGAATCAAACGTTAAGAATCGATTAGGAATCGATCTACAGCGTTCTATGAACTTGGAGTATGAACTTGGAGGCTTCTGGACGGCTAGGGTACGTCTGGAATCGAAATAGAATGAATGCTTACGTTTTACCACGAATTGGGTGGTATTTATAGGTTAGTGTTGTTCATTCGTGCGACTGAACCACTAGTATGGTTCAGTCGTGCGATTGAACCATGCGGTTGATCCATCCGCTTGACTGAGTGTTCAGTCGTGCGACTGAGCCAATCTCATGTTACAATCATACGACTGATCCAGTCTCCTGGTTCAGTCGTGCGACTGAGTCATTCGCATGAAGTTATTCACGCGTATGGTCCATTCGCATGGGCCATTCGCATGAGAACTTCATTATGTTAAGTTTGAATGTATTCATTAATATAACATTATGTGTATCAATTCAGACAATCACAAACCTATTTAACCAATTCAACATCAACTCATTAATGAAATATTAAACATTATAAATCACAAACAACCAATCTCATTTCATTAATATTCCAAACATTACATCAGTGTAAGACAAACAAGAACTATTACATTCATATCATGATCTAGGTACATATATGTATCAACAGATTTCAATGAAGGAGTAGAAGAAATTCCTGTGAATACAACACACAATGTGTCTGTACAAACAGAGGAGATAGTGAATATTGATGAGTTGGAAAGATTGAAAGATAAAAATCTGAGTAAAGAAAAAGAGCATGAAGAGTTGAGATTGGAGAATGAAAAGATGAAAGAGATAAGCATATCTCTTGAAAAAGAAATTCAAAAGCTTAAGGATGAAAACGTAAAGTTGACTGAAGAAAATGCCTCAAAAGATGAAAAGATTGTGAGGTTTGCTAAAGATAAAGAAGATGTGATCAAGAATTTTGAAGTTATGATCAAAGATTATGATATTCATGAGGAGAAATTTAAGAAACTAACTGAAGAACATGAAAAGCTCAAAGAAGATTTGCTAAAAGAAAAGGAAGCTCAGAAGCCTATCTCACCAGTACAAGAAATAAGTACTGAGATAAATGTTGAGGAAAATCTTGAGCAGATAAAAGGAAAAAGGAAAGTGGATGAAGTAGAAGATATAAGTATAACTGAATCATCTTCTAAAAAGCGAAGAGCTGAGGAAACTGTTGAAGAACAGAATGTTCAAGAACAGATTGAGGCTTTAGAAGATATTGAGGAAGTATACAACGACGATTGGTATGATGAAGTTCTAGATGATGAAGACATTGATGAAGCTCAATTTGTATCACATTTCTCTTCATAAGAACATACTCATGAACAAGATGAAGTACCTCAAGACTTTGAAGAAAGATATAATTATCTTGTGAAGATGAAATACAATTGTGTATATTTGGATGGACTGACTGTTTCTCAGATCAACGATGAATATGAGAAATGTATTACAGCAGAGTCAGTAGCACCAGTAGATCCAAATGAGATAGTTGTTGAGCATGGTGAATGGACAAGAGCAAAAGAAGTGATTAATGTAGAATAACTGTCCAGCTCTGAATTGCACCATCCTGATCCAGAAGATATGAGTATTCCTGCTCTTAGATCATGGTTGCAATCTAGAAACTACCCTTGGAGAAAACTAAAAAGGCTACAATCTGTATCACTGAGAAACCTTGTTAGAAGTTTTCAAGAGACTGAGAAACAATTGAAGAAAATGATAGTACTTGATACAGATAATCCTCAGTATCTTGAAATAACAAAGAGAACAAGAATGCTAAAGCCACAGGAGATTAAACAAATGTCAAGATTTACTAATGCTCATGTTCACAGGAAAGAGTTGATTGAAATGTTTCCTGATCCAGAAAGACAAGCTTATAAAGCTTCAACTAAACAAAGGCATATTTTTGACAATTCAAGATCAACAGGAGATTTGGTAAGAAACGTATTGCAAAGAGGACAATCAGTTGCTGAACTGTTGAATGCTATGATTGCTCCTGACTTTACCAATCAAGTAAAGATCATTGCATGGAAGTATGATAAAGTATTTGATGCGTTCTTGATAAAAAGAGTAAATGTTGTATGTGGTGTATATCACTTTTACTCTAGCATAATAAAACTTCCAGTGCAAGACTTGAAAGAGCTGAATAGGTTACCTCTGATCAATCCTTCTGATTCAAAATGTGGCAAGATGTGTGTAGAATTATTAAGAAGAGGATTGGATCGATCAAGTAATTTTCTTAATACAAGATGTGAGCAAGAGGATAAGGAGTATTTTGTTATTATGAGGAATAATAAAAAGCTTAAGGGATTACAATCTGAGGAGGAACATTATATGATTGAATATCATGACAAGTATTTTGAGAAGGTTACAACTCCTGGCCTTAAAGTAATAGATGGTAATCAAAACTCCAAGCAAATTCTCAGATGGTTTTTAACACTGAGACGTTTGAGCTTAAGTTGGTCCGAAATCTAGAAAGATGGGATGAGGACATGATTACATTGTTTGGAGTTTTTGAGCTAAAGCTTTTACATCCGAGTTATATCTCGTTTTTGTCAGTACAAAAATTTGAGAAAGTATCTCCTGAAGTAGCGGAGCAAGACAAGAAGTATTTCATTTCCATTATTAATGTGATGAATGCAGCTATGGAAAGAATATCTCTGAGAAAGGCTCTTGCTTATGCCAACATTGTCAAGAAGGATATTAAAGATATTGAATTCATGAGAATATCAAGAAAAGGAGTACTGGAAGTATATTCAAGGGAAAGTTCAAAGCCTATTGAGTTGTATGCTAACATTGATATCTCATGTCTGTCAAAAGATACCTTGGAGAGAATGAACCAGGTGAAAATTAAGACGAATGAATCTAAACCTGAACAAGGCATTCTTGCAAGTAAATTCAAGTCTGCAATTTCGAATGCTTTGAAAGAGTTAGAGATGTATAAACAGAAGCCGATGTTTAAAGTCAAAGAAGAACCTGAAGATTTCTTTGAAGGATGAAGACAAAGAGTTGAAGATGAAGGATGAAGATAAAGTTGAAGATGAAAGAAAAGACATAGAAGACAAAGATTGAAGATCTTGAAGACAGAAGACCATGTCAATCTTAGGGGGAGTATTGTTAGTGCTCTTAAAAAGATTAACATGTTGTCTTTAGTTGTCTTTTAATATTTTGTAATAGTATAGGGACTATTTGTGTAATTAGTTAGTTCCTTTACTTTTTGTTTTCATTATAAATCGTTTAGACTTAAAGGTAGTAGGTAACTAAGAATTGTATTCGAACCTGCTTTCATACTTTGTAATTGTCTGAACTTGATATTAATGAAAACTTGAATTTTGTTGATATCTTGTTTTGATTTGATTACTTTGTGTGAATTTCATTGAATTGTTATCACAGATTGGTACATTTGATCCTATCATGTTACGAGTTACTACAACAACCTAAACCTAATCTAGAGTATCTCGAACCATTTGGCGCACCGTGCACCCTACTGAAGAAGACTCAAGAGGGAAAATTTAGCGAGAAGGCTGAAGAAGGTATCTTCCTAGGATACAACATACCGAACAAGAGAGTTTACAACAACTCAACGGGTCTAGTAGAAGTGTGGTGTAATGTTGATGTTCAGAGATACACCACACCACCTACTGGAAAAGGACCCGCTTACTTTTTCGACTATGATGGATTCTTCAAGTCCTTCAACATACCTATCTCCACTTCTGACGAAGAGTTAGCAACAAGGATGATGTATGATGTATTGAACTCACCGTCACTAGATTCAACATCATCTGGTTCACATGGTGACTCGACTCACCACTCAGGGGGAGCACTAGAAGCAAGTGACTCCTCCTCAGAAGATGAAGCTGTGGAAAATGACCAGAACAATCAGGAGGAACAGGTTCCAATTCCTGCAAGTCCACAAGCATCTAACAGTGATGCGTCTTCAACACTGAACCTCAAACTCCTACTACCTCAGATGTAGAACCAAATGTTCATAATCTTGACTCTGAGGTAGTTGTTCCCACCACTCCAGGATTATGTCTAAATGTCTATCATCCCCTAGACAATGTCATTGGGGATGTCAGATCAGGAGTGCAGACCAGAAATCAGCTGTACTCAGCTGATTATGCCTCTGTAATGGAAAAAGGATACATTCACGACGGTGCTTATCGTTGTTCTGTCTCACAGGTTGAGCCAAAATACGTCAGTGAAGCACTGAATGATGAGGCATGGGTGAGTGCCATGCAAGAAGAACTTCTTCAGTTCAAGAAGTTAGGCGTATGGACTCTGGTGGATAGACCTAAAGGTGCTAAGGTCATTGGCACCAAATGGGTCTTGAAATGCAAGAAGGATGACCAAGGCGTCATTATCAGGAACAAGGCTCAACTTGTAGTTCAAGGATTTCGACAAGTCGAGGGAATAGATTACAATGAAGTGTTTGCACCCGTGGCAAGAATGGAAGCCATCCGCATCTTCCTTGCCTATGCATCGTATATGAAGATTAAAGTCAATTGGATGTGAAGAGTGCATTCCTTCATGGTGAAATCCGAGAGACAGTGTACGTCAGTCAACCCGAGGGATTTGAAGATCCATATCATCGGGACAAAGTTTACAAACTCGACAAGGCTTTATACGGGCTTCATCAAGCTCCGAGGACCTGGTATGAGAAACTCTCAACTCACCTTGTGAAACATGGATTTCGCAGATGTGTTATTGATTGCACACTGTTTATCAAAGAGAAAGATGGTGATTTGCTGCTTGTTCAAATCTATGTTGATGATATCATCTTCGGTTCAAAGAATGAAGATTTATGTAAAGATTTTGAAGCAGTAATGAAGGCCGAGATGAGTGCCATGGGAGAGATGAAATTCTTTCTCGGGTTACAGGTGGATCAAACACCAAAAGGAATTTTCCTACATCAGACCAAGTATGTAGGAGACATTCTCAGTCGGTTTGACATGGAGAATGCTTCTGCAGCTGGGACTCCACTTGCTACAAACCATGATATAGCACCCGATGAGAATGGTGATCTGGTCGATGCAACCATGTACCGAGGAATGATTGGATCTCTCATGTACCTCACTGCCTCAAGACCTGATATCATGTATGCTACATGTCTATGTTCAAGATATCAGGCTAAGCCAAAGGTTAACCATATGATAGGGGTCAAAAGGATATTTCATTATTTGAAGGGTACTCTAACACTTGGGTTGTGGTCTCCTCATGATGATGACTTTGAGCTCACGGTGTATAGTGACTCGGATTACGGTGGCTGCAAGATGAATTACAAGTCTTATCAGCAGGGTGTCAATTCTTTGGGAGGAGATTAGTGACATGGCAATGTAAGAAGCAGACCTCGGTTGCATTGTCAACCTGTGAAGCCGAATACGTTGTTGCTGCTGCAAGTTGCTGTTCACAAATCATTTGGATTCAACAGCAAATGCGGGACTACAGTTTGAATTTCTTTTCTACTCCTATTTTTGTTGATAACTCTGCTGCAATTGCAGTAACTAAAAATCCGGTACAACATCCTAAGACCAAACACATCAGCATAAAATATCATTTTATACGTGACTGCTTTGAAAATAATTTTACCGATGTGGTAAAAATAAACTCTGATTTTCAACGCGCTGACCTCTATACAAAGGCTTTTGAGAAACCACGTTTCCTATATTTGTTAGAGGTCAACGGTGTTAAAAAGAAAAGTGATGTAATTCCAGATGATGACCATGTGTAGTCCGATGCATTTAGTCCATTTTTTTATCTTTTTCTTTTATTTCATTTATTTATTCTATTTTCTGTTTAAATTAAATTCATGTTATTTAGCTGTCTATTAAAATCCTAAAAAGCGTAAATCGGTTACGGTTTTAGAATTTTAGGGGGAGAATAGGTCAGCCAGTAACATTAAAAAAAACGAGAGAGAAGGAGAGGCTAGCTGATAGAAAGTAGATCATATCTGTGATATCGATTCAAATACTTTGGAAAATGATAGTACACAGGAACAAATCAAGTGGGACTTTAAATGTTTAAATTAGATAAGATGTCAAATTCAAAGTATAAGTCTGTGTAGTCTAAGCAATATAAAAAGAAAATGATAGCAAAACTGGTTACTACTAAGGTAACACAACGAAAGTAGACCTAGAGGTTGCTAGACCACAGATGATATGTCGGTAGATTCAACACAATAGATAATTAGACCTGGTTGGTGATCTCAAGATCAAACTAAGTTGTTCAACAGACTGTGAGTTCCCATCTTATCACTGGTTAACACAATCAATAATATTCCAATAAGGGGTGACGAGCAAATAAACGCCACAAATGTGAGCGGACGACCAAAAATAGAGCAAAGCACCGAAAAAATGAAAAGCAAACGCTATCAAGCAAATAACTTATGATGTTGGTGCGTTATGTGCAAAAGAAAAATAAAGATGCTCTAACAAGAAGATAGGTTGTGTGTCTCTCTGCTGTGCGATGGCACTGACCTGAGGATAAGCATAACCTAGATATTCTAGAATTCATTGTTGTTTGCCGCCTCTCTGCTGTGCGATGGCACTGGCCTGAGGCTTGGCTTCTCTTTGAAAGCTCTAACAATAGTCTCTTCTTGTCACAAATGTTGGTTGAAATAATTAAACCTTAAACTATCACCAGTCAGTGTCAAAAATCTGTATATGGATTTAAGAGGACCAGCATACTGAAAATCATCGTGGCCATAATTTTTGAAAGTCCAAATCAATGTGGGGATCTAATAGTACCTGTATGATTTCCTAAATTTGCTAACGACTCTGGATGAAAAACAAGAAGTGTGCATCAAAAGGTTTTTGATAAGATGTCCTAACTGACTTGACTTGCCTGTATGATTCCAAATTGAATTGGTCCAGTTATGGTCAAAATAAATTGAAGCTGCCTATTCCGGAACCGAATCAGTAGATTTCTCTCTTAGGGATTACACCTCACAAAAAGTCAAAAACAAGTTTAGTTTTGTACTTCATCTTAAGTCTTTTATTTTATTTAAATTTAGTCAATTCAGTTTGTTTAATATCGGACTACATCATGGAATTCAGTAAGGGAGTAAATCACCTAAAAGGGTCACGTCTAAGGTGACCACACGTGTTTTCAAAAGGTAAATGGGTCACGTCTGAGGTGACAAAGTGTTTAAAAGGATCACGTCTGAGGTGGTCAAAGGTTTTTCAAGTTAAAATAATCATGTCTGAGATGATCACATGTTCATAATGTTAAATCAACAGTTTAAAAGGGGTTTAAATCAAATGGTCAAAAAGTCAGAAAATTTCATGAGTATGACCCATTCGCACGACTGGACCATGAGAATGGACCAACCGTACGAATGGACAATACTCATGCCTTTTATGGCCTAATGGACATGAGTATGGACCATTCAACCGAATGGCTTATCCGAATGAGCTATTCGGCCGAATTATAGTGTGCGAATGTGTAAGTCGCACGACTGAACTCTAGTCGGACGACTGAAGGTGAGCGACTGATCCAATCGCACGACTGAGGTCCATTCGCCCGAATGAAATGAGCGAATGGGTCTAGTCGTACGATTGAATTCAGAGTTAGTATAAATAGAGGGGGAGTCGGTCGCAGAGACTCATCACTCCCAAATTAGCCCTAAGTCGCACGACACGACCGTTACGCCGTTACCTCAAATTTTCGTTTGATCATTATATATTATTGATTGCTGTGTACTGACGATTTGCACTGATTATACAGGTATAATGCGGTACAATCCATCTCTATTTCACTCAAGTTGATTCCATAATCTGGACATTCTGACCTAACCAAGAACCGAAACCTGTTTTGGACAAATAACCTAACAAAACTAAGTAATATATTGAAATCAAAGGTGTTAGGTGCTAAATAGAGTGATTGCGAGTCTAATGAACCAAAACACGATATCTAATCTTAAGAATTGGTCAAAAATTGACCTTGAATTGAACAGCCAGACTGTCATGCGAATGGACAGGTTGATGAACTTCAATCGCACGACTGAGGTGTGCGAACGGCTAAACCGCACGACTGGTGTAAACGCATGAGTTTGCATACGTATGAGTCTAGTCGCACGCTCAGTCGTACGTATGAGGTCATTCGCACGACTGGATCTCAGTCGCACTGCTCATTCGCACGACTTGATCTCAGTCGCACAGTCTCATTCGCATGACAGAACAGAAAATTTTCAAGTCCAAATGATTCAAGTGACTACTCATCGACGGATACTAATGTTTATATTCATTGTGTAACAGATGGCTAGTTGTTGGACTATGAGCACCAAGCACAACATCTGTGCTCATCTGGATCTGACATCCAGGAACGCAGCTGACTTTTCGGACATTATCACGTTTCTACAGAGATCTAGGATTTTCTATGCCATTTCTACTCCTTGTACACCTTACCGCTCCATTCAGCAGGCCTTCTAAGAAGGCGTAGTTGTTGATAGATCTTCAGAGCCTCATCGCATCAGGAATTCGATATTTGGAGAGGCTATAGAGATCAGCGAGGATGATCTTCAGACAGTGCTGCATGTTGGGGATGATGCTGACTGTCCCACTCGATTACACCCTCTGACTGTCCGAGGATGTTTCATGCGAGCTAAGTACTCTGGGGACATCAACGCAGGGGTGCTCAACAAGAGCAACCTGTGCCCCCAGTTCAAGTATCTCGCACATGTGCTGCTGAAGTGTATTGCTTCTCGGAAAGGAGGGTTTGATGAGCTCTCAGATCAGATAAGAACGCTTACGCAGCGTTGGTGCTGAACCACCCGTTCAGCTTTTCCAGGATGATCTTCACCTACTTGGTGGAGAACATTGATGGGAAGGGGAAGGAGGGATTTTGTATGTACCATCGATTTATTCAGATGATCATAGATCAGAAGCTCCCTCAGCTACCAAAGGAGAAGAAGGACGTGGTGGTACTCGAGGTGATGGACGATACCACCTTGGGTAGGATGAAGGTCTACAGGGGAAAGTAGGTGAAACCCCCTATGAGACGACTGTTTGGACATTTGAGTAGAGTTGACTACGTGGCGCCAGCGAAGAGGAAGTGGCGTCACGATGATAGTGACTCGGACTCTGAGCCGCTTGTGCTCCCATCTGATGATTCGGATGACGATGACAGTGGTGATGGTGGTGATACTGGTCCCACCCAGTCTAGGGCCACTCCTGCAGATGTTATATCACCATCATCCACCCACGGAGGAGCAGAGATAGCGGGATTTCATCAGGATTTTCAGGCTGAAGAGGAGGACGAGTCAGACGAGGAGCCGTTGACTCGGACGGTGGGCAGCAAGGTGGTTGCCACCGAGAGAGGGATTAGGGCGGTAGGTGGACGCTAGGGTGAGTCTGGGGAGGCTGTTACTGATCCATCTTACACCCCAAACCAGCCCAGCAGCCAAGGGGGAGCATCCTCCTTGAAGGGAAGGAGGAAAAAGAGGATGGCTCAGCCTCATAAGATGAAGAGTAAGAGAAGGAGATTTACTTTGATCACCACCACAGCCACCACCACAGCTACCACCACCACTACCACACCCTCTATCACTGTCGCCACACCACCCACCACTACATACATCCCATCTACCACCATATCTACCACACCCACTCCATCACCACTATCATCTGTACCAACCCAATCACCAATCTTCACCACTGCCACCGCCACCACTACTAGCCACCAAGCCGGCCCATCATCACATCCCGCCCATATATCTGGATCACCTCTACCTCCCAGTGGGGTAGAGGAACAGATCTCAGCACTAAACCGTATGGTGCTGAGGCTGTTGGCAGCCGATGACGAGAAGACAGCTCAGATTCGTCAGTTGGTAGATCTTACAGCTGCACAAGCAGGCTCAGCTAATTAAGCAGCAGGCACAGCAGATGGTTGCTCAGAGCCAAGAGATTGCACAACTCCAGGAGCGTAAAGTTCTATCAGCAAAGAAGATAGAGGAGTTGGAGGATGCCAAAAAGACCATCATGCTCAAGCTCAAAGGAACTAAGGATGAGCCTCTGAAGATAAAAGAAATGGATGGTGAAGATGATGGTGAAGATGATGGTGATGACGATGGTGATGACGATGGTGATGACGATGATGATAAGGATGAGGATGAGGATGAAGATGATCATAGTGATGATGATGAGGAAAATGATGAAGAAAAGACAAGGGAAAGGCGGAATGATGATGATGATGATGAAGGAGATGCAGCTGCATCTGCCTCAGCTCAAGGTCAAGAGAGACGTTCAAAGAGAAATCAAGACCAACGAGCCTCGTCTTCTACCTCACCTACTGATGAGCCTGTGATTCAGGACAAAAGTAATGATTAGACATTTATGTATTTGATAGCTTTTGTACTTGAATCATGTATTAAACTTCTGTACTTAATGTTTATATATATATTTAACTAGTAATTATACTCGCGCGTTGCGGCAGCGGCATACGCAACGTAATAATGTAAAGAATACTATTGTGTCGACTCGTTTCCGAATCGATTTTTTATCGGTGAATGAAAAGATATTATATTTGACCCCACTTGTTTTCAAGCAAATTTTACGTCAAAACATAGACCACTCAAACATAAGTAAAAATTAGCACGAAACGTTTTATATTTAACCTAGCTCGTTTTCGACAAAATTTACGTCATAACGTTGGAAAACTCGAATATACACCGACACGTATATAAATATGGACATAAGAAGTTAGATGTTTTTAAGTAAAATTATACATAGGGTATGTAAAAATGAAGCCTTAAAAACTCGAGGGGCTCAAAATGATGTTTCTCAAAGTCATATAAAAGCCTTAAGGGTTAAACGTGAGAATTTAAGAAACTTTGAGGTGGGTTAAGTAGATATAAAACATTTAGTAATACATAGAACTAAAAAGACCCCATGATTTGAGTAAATAACCATTATACCATCATTTTGATATGCATTAACTATATGTACTCAATGCATTGAGGGCCTCCACTATGGTTTTTAAAGTATTAGTAATGGGTTTCTGTTCTGATTATTAACTAATAATTGATGTGTGACATGTCTAAATCAAGCACATCCAAACTTTCAGAGGGACGAATACGATGTTGCTCCCCTCAGCAGGTCAAGACGCAACTAATCATGATTCTTGATCTGCAAGGGATTGTCAGGAGATCAGTGAGTTACACCCCTGAAGAGGGGGAAATAATTCATGATCTTACAAATGAGCAACTGGCCGAAATGTTCAAGCTAAATCCTGATGAGATTATCTAGGACGCTCCAACCTTTGAATTAACCAGTGACGACGAGCTGAACGACATTGATGTGATAGAAATCGAGGATGTCACTGCAGAGCACTATCCAGAGTATGCTGGATCATCATCACATCCCGCCACCACTACTAGCCACCAAGCCGGCCCATCATCACATCCCGCCCATATATCTGGATCACCTCTACCTCCCAGTGGAGTAGCGGAACAGATCTCAGCACTAAACCGTATGGTGCTGAGGCTGTTGGCAGCCGATAAAGAAGACAGCTCAGATTCGTCAGTTGGTAGATCTTATAGCTGTACAAGCAGGCTCAGCTAATTAAGCAGCAGGCACAGCAGATGTTGCTCAGAGCCAAGAGATTGCACAACTCCAGGAGTATAAATTCTATCAGCAGCAAAGATATAGAGGAGTTGGAGGATGCCAAAAAGACCATCATGCTCAAGCTCAAAGGAACTAAGATGAGCCTCTGAAGATAAAGAGAGGGTGGTGAAGATGATGGTGAAGATGATGGTGATGACGATGGTGATGACGATGATGATAAGGATGAGGATGAGGATGAAGATGATCATAGTGATGATGATGAGGAAAATGATGAAGAAAAGACAAGGGAAAGGCGGAATGATGATGATGATGATGAAGGAGATGCAGCTGCATCTGCCTCAGCTCAAGGTCAAGAGAGACGTTCAAAGAGAAATCAAGACCAACGAGCCTCGTCTTCTACCTCACCTACTGATGAGCCTGTGATTCAGGACAAAAGTAATGATTAGACATTTATGTATTTGATAGCTTTTGTACTTGAATCATGTATTAAACTTCTGTACTTAATGTTTATATATATATTTAACTAGTAATTATACTCGCGCGTTGCGGCAGCGGCATACGCAACATAATAATGTAAAGAATACTATTGTGTCGACTCATTTCCGAATCGATTTTTTATCGGTGAATGAAAAGATATTATATTTGACCCCACTTGTTTTCAAGCAAATTTTACGTCAAAACATAGACCACTCAAACATAAGTAAAAATTAGCACGAAACGTTTTATATTTAACCTAGCTCGTTTTCGACAAAATTTACGTCATAACGTTGGAAAACTCGAACACCGACACGTACATAAAAATATGGACATAAGAAGTTAGATGTTTTTAAGTAAAATTATACATAGGGTATGTAAAACTGAAGCCTTAAAAACTCAAGGGGCTCAAAATGATGTTTCTCAAAGTCATATAAAAGCCTTAAGGGTTAAACGTGAGAATTTAAGAAACTTTGAGGTGGGTTAAGTAGATATAAAACTTTTAGTAATACATAGAACTAAAAAGACCCCATGATTTGAGTAAATAACCATTATACCATCATTTTGATATGCATTAACTATATGTACTCAATGCATTGAGGGCCTCCACTATGGTTTTTAAAGTATTAGTAATGGGTTTCTGTTCTGATTATTAACTAATAATTGATGTGTGACATGTCTAAATCAAGCACATCCAAACTTTCAGAGGGACGAATACGATGTTGCTCCCCTTCAGCAGGTCAAGAGCAACTAATCATGATTCTTGATCTGCAAGGGATTGTCAGGAGATCAGTGAGTTACACCCCTGAAGAGGGGGAAATAATTCATGATCTTACAAATGAGCAACTGGCCGAAATGTTCAAGCTAAATCCTGATGAGATTATCTAGGACGCTCCAACCTTTGAATTAACCAGTGACGACGAGCTGAACGACATTGATGTGATAGAAATCGAGGATGTCACTGCAGAGCACTATCCAGAGTATGCTGACCAAGAGGGAAATGTGGTTCCCAACCTGGGTGATTCGCTGGTCAGTGATATGTTTGAGATACTGGATAAAATGGAGCAAGTGTCAGAGAAAATTAAGAAACAAGCCCAAGCCTCGGATGCTGAAGTTAATATCAGAAAGGCTGAGTGGGCTGCCTGTTTTGAAGAGATAAGAGCCCAACTAAGTGCTTCAAAGTCAACTGTCTACAACAAGCTGTACAAAGTGAAGAAACATCACAAGGTGTCGGGCGGAATCATAGCATGGGCATATTTTGAAGATCTCAACGTTTATGCAGTTAAACGTGAGCAAGGGATCGAGTACTTCAGGTTCCCACACGACCTGAAGACTCTTCCTTGATTTGAGTTGAACCAGTTAGCGAAGCTGAAGCTGCTATACGTTGATCCATGCAAAATGTCTGGATGGTTTGAAGCAGCTCTGAAGAAAGAGTACCAAACCAGATGGGTCAACTTCAAACCTCAACAAAACTACGAGGTATATCCGAAGGTCTGAGGTTGATGCCATAACTGGAAGGCCTAAGATAGTGCTAAAGTGGAGTCCTCCGCGCACCATGTCTAAGATCCCACTACGGGAAATGCCACAGGACTTCACTCCACACTTTAAATGGTGGTACTATGAATGGAGGACAGGAGAGGCAGTCATAGTCTTAAACAAAGAAGAAAAAATGGATACTATCAGGGTATTTGACTTGATGTGGCTCACAAACTTGTATGCAACTGATGTCTACACATTATACAAGTGGCCACTATTCTATGACTCTCAAGATATTGTACAAGCTCTACAGTTTCAGAATGTTATACGACTCTACTTTGTGTTTGAGATTCAAGCAGGAGTTACAAAAGAAGAGAAGTACAAGAAGTATGAAGAGGTTATGAAGAAGGTAAGACATTAGATGAAACTAGGTCCAAGGGGGAGTTTGTAGGTACATGTGTCCCTAGTTTCTGAACTGAATGTAATATGTCTTTAGTGTCTTACACTTATGTAATTGTTGGGTACTTAATGAAATGTAATGTTTGGTTGTGTTTATAATGTTTAATATTTCATTAATGAGTTGTTTAACGCATATTGACTTGATTATATAGGTTGTGGTTGTTTGAATGAATCTTGATAATGTAATGATTAATGAATACATTCAAACTTAGTAATGAGTGCTCATGCGAATGGCCCATGCGAATGGACCATACGCATGAACAACTTCATGCGAATGACTCAGTCGCACGACTGAACCAGGAGACTGGATCAGTCGTATGATTGTAACATGAGATTCGCTCAGTCGCACGACTGAACACTCACTCGTGCGAATGGATCTACCGCATGGCTCAATCGCACGACTGAACCATACTAATGGTTCAGTCGTCCGAATGAGCAACCCTAACCTATAAATACCACCTAATTTGTGGAAAAACGTAACAATTCATATCACTTCAACTCCAGACGTACCCTAGCTGTCCAGAAACCTCCAAGAACCTGTTCCAAGTTCACAGATCGCACTAGATCGATTCCATATTGTTCTTAACGTTTAGATTCA
>CM046030.1:43265226-43302726 GCA_025215565.1 Flaveria ramosissima
AAACATACTGTACTTTCATAAAACCGTTCATTACTTCCTTTATAAAAACATTCGTGACATACATGTGTTCCACATCATACGTACATAAGATAATATCATTATTATCTTCATTATTACGTTCGTTACATTCATCATTTACCATATATCATTATCGTTCTCTTCTTTCTAGACCCTGTTAGGCTTTACCCTCCTCATGGCACACAGCCACGATTACTGAGGTCGAATGACAAGGATCCATTTCGTACATTATAGGATTTCGTTAACGTTCATTTCATTCATTCATTCTTTCATTCATCTCTTTTTACTTCTTACTCTTCATAAACCCGAATCTTGTCTCATGCATATCCCCAACTCATTCTTGAAAGCTGATGCTATGCCGGGACCTGCTCACAAGCCCCCGACTCATGTCCGAAGACTGACACAACACCGAGATACGCGACAAAGATCCCATATGAGTCAATCACTGGGATTGAACTCCATCCGAGGCTGTTGCAACACAAAGTCGCTCACCTCTTTGCCCATCTTACGATAGCAAGCTATCTGAGTCTCTTGCAACAACAAGTTGCTCACCCCAAGGCAACATCACGAAGCACGTACTCGAGTCTTTTGCAAACACAGGGTTGCTCACCTCATACATATGCATGGCTTTATGCTACACCCCGGAGTTATGCGTAACCCGGGTACCATCATACATAACAACCCCAAATTATGGGTACTACACCCCACCGAAGTTGGTTACATCACCCCCATAAAATGTGAGGGATTCTTGAAGTCTGATGCAACCCAAAACGGCTAAGTGTCTCAGCAACATGCACTAAGTACTGAAGTGAAGAATGCTTCGGAAGTTTTACACAAAGCATTAGAAAATACTCTAAGTGTAAAATCTTCCGAAGCCAAGACCAATATCTTCCGAAGCCAAACATGAAGTCTTCCGAAGCTTCAGAGACAAAGTCTTCCGAAGCTTCAACCTATGAAGACAGATTTCTTCCGAAGACTTTTAGTACACATGCTTTATCTGATGTACTGTTCCATAAAGCACCTTTTCCGCTGCATCTCTGTAAAGTCACCAACTTACATGAGTTGGTGAAAAGGGCCTTGCTTTTGGTAACTGTACATTGAGGTCTTGAGTCTGTACTTCCACTTTATGTACTTTATCCTTTTTGTAATGTATAAGGATGTGAGCTATGGCATGTCATAGTCACAAGGTCAAAAGGCAGATATGCCTTTTGATCCTACAATTGATTTTGTTAGTGTCTAGTCAATTGTATCCAGCTGGCTTTCAAAGTATAGCCGGCTGTAGGTTGTAGTATAAGTATTCCAAGTTCTTGTATCTTTTCTTTATGCTTTGTAACACTTGTAAAAGAACTTGAGAAAGCAATATACTGCCTCTTGAAACCCATACTCTCTTGTTCTGTCTCTTGCTTTACTTGTGTTCTTTGTATCACCTTTGTTACCCAGTTCACTGTTTGATTAAAGTTTAGTTAATCTCCTCATTGTGGTGTTGTGTTGTAATTGTGTTTAAGCCCTTAAACGGTCCTGCAATTGGTATCAGAGCTTTCCAGGCGCTTGATATAAGATCTAACCATCTTAAGGATCCCTCACACACACAAAAGCTAAACTCTTCAAATGGCTTCCATCTCAAAGACTGATATGGAGACTGGAACCATGAACAAATCCCCACTGATCACTCTTGATGATTTTGACACCTGGTGCATGAGGATGGAAGGCTTCATCAGGTCTCTTGATTCAAGAATGTGGGAATCTGTTGAGAATGGACCTTTCATACCCAGCACCCCCTCTGCTACTGGTGGCTGGTATGATCCTAAAGATGTGGCCAACTACTCAGATGAAGATAGAAAAAGAGTAGAGATTGACAGGAAGGCCATGACTGCTCTTCAGACAGCTCTCCCAAACTCTGTATACAGAGGTTTTAAGAAGTGCAAGACAGCCAAACAGCTGTGGGATGCACTGAAGCTGATGTATGAAGACTCCTCTGAAGCCAAGGAGAACAAGAAAGATCTTCTGAAGCAGCAGTTTGAGAATTTCACCTTCAAAGCAGGTGAAACCATGACTCAACAATACTTCAGGTATGTTGAGATTGTGGATACCCTAGTGGATGGAGGAGTTCCTCTTGAGAACAGGGACATTGTAAGGAAGTTCATGTCCTCACTTTCTAGGCAATGGACACACTATTGTGTGGTGATCAAGAGGACTGAGAACCTTAAGACTCTTACTCTTACAGAGTTGTATGGGATTCTCAGTGGATACCAGATGGAGATGAACATGCAAGGTTCATCTGGCAACTCCAACAATCAAATGGGTTCAGCCCTTCATGTGGTTGAAAGGGACAGCATAGAACCCCAACATCATCTCTTATGCTACCCTGACAACTCACAAAAGGGTCCTTTCATCACCTTCCCGGAGACACCAAGGGAAAACTTTTCTCAAGGAAGCCCATTCCAAGAGACAAGTTCTTCTCAAGCCTTTGTGTCTGCAGATGAAAGCTGTGGGAATTATCTCTTCACTCTTGAAGACCTGGACTGTATCCATCCAGATGACCTGGAATACATGAGGACAGGAAGAAGATTTCCAAGCAATGCTACCAGTGGTAAGTTTGGGCTGGATAAAAGCAAAGTTAAGTGTTACAACTGTAACCTTATGGGTCACTTTGCTAGGGAGTGTAAGGCACCTAAAGCAAATGGGGGCCAAACACAACCCAGACCAAACTACACTGACAAAGCCCCTCAGGCTGAGAAGACAAGGCAACATGCTGCCGTTGCTGTTGAAGAGGGAGGCTTTGACTGGAGTTTTCAGGTGGAGGATGCTTCTCCAAACCAAGCACTGATGGCTGACCATGATGAAGCCAAGGTATTGGAACATCTTTGCTCCCCTGAATACATGCTAAAGTAAATAGATACAGGTCCTACAACCTAGAGATGAGATCTGATCTTGAGTCATTAAACATATTAAAATCTGATTTTAGAAAGTCTGAAAATGATTACAAGTTAAAGATAGAGGACTTGGAGAAAACCATTTCAGTACTAAAACATGAACATACAGATTTTAGAACTCAGATCCAAGATCTCATCACTAAGTTGACTGAGTGCCAGGCTGAGCTTATGATCAGCAAAGCCAAGGCATAGAAGAGTGTTCTTGAAGAAGAGACCTTCAAGAACATGATATCCTCATCCCTGCACAACAAGGTTTGTTATCAAAATAGACAGGGACTGGGATCAAATGAGATAGCTCCTCCACACACAATCTTGTCTGTGAGATCTCCTAGGTGTGGAACTTGTGAAGATGAGCTTCCTCTCATAGATCCTATAAGTGAGGATGATGAAGAAGTGATAGTGAAGAACTCCTCTGAGAAGAGTGAAGAAGAGGATTCTTCCAAGGGCCACTATCCTTCTGAGGAGAAGAAATCAACTGTGATGACCAAGTCCAAGAGAAAGAACTTGATCAGGAAGAGCAAAAGGAAAGCAAAGAAGGCTCAAGAAATCAAGGCTACTTTTGATGCTAAGCAGAAACAAGTTTTTATCTCTGCAGGTTTCAAAGTAGTAAGGACTGAAGACATCAACCAAGACTCCTCAGCTAAGAGTCATGGTTCTTGTTCAAATCATCTCAGTAAAAAGGAGAAGACTGAGCTGCTGTGTACCACTGCTGCACAGCCTGGACCATCAAACTCCAAGAACAGTTCACAGCCCAAAGGAACTGTCTTAGCATCTACCAAGATGAAGGTGGAGAAGGGATGTGACCAAAGCCAGTCTTGCTCTCAAAAGGAGACTTCTTTGAAGAAGAAAATGTTGTGTGTTATGTGTGAAAGTACCTCTCACATTGCTAAGGATTGCCCATACAATCCTAAAAGTACTGTCCACATGACCAAAACAAAGACTTCAAAGAGTCTCAAGAAGTCTCAAGTTTCGGAAGGAAAGTCTGTTTCCTTCGGAAGCTCCAAATCAAAGAAGAAGGTAAATGGAAAATTACCTTCGGAAGCAAAGTTGGTCTCGGAAGAAAGGAGTTCTTCCGAAGCACTGAAGTCTGCTGCAGTGACTGTAGATTCTTCCGAAGGATCAGTCATCAAAACTTGTGAAGTTCCAAAAGCTTCTAAGGTTTTGAAGGTCAAGTCCAAGACTCCAAAGGTGGTGGTGGAAGTCTAAGAAAGACCAAATGACTGAGGTTTCTCCATCAACAACAGTTGAAGATCCCATAGTACAACCATAGGATCTATTACTATTGCATTACCTTCCATTACACTTAATGAGCCCAAGACAAGTAAGGCTTGGGTTTCCAAATGTAACTAATCATTTTCTTTGTGCAGGAACAGCTCAAGACAAACAAGAATGTCTGGATAATTGACAGTGGCTGTTCCAGGCACATGACAGGCAATAGGTCTCTACTCCATAATTTTGAGAGAATTGATGGAGGACCAGTTGCTTTTGGAGGAGATGAAGGTGGTTACATTTCTGGAAGGGGCAAGGTCACAAATGGTAAGCTCAGCATTGAGAAGGTAAACTTTGTTAAGGAGCTTGGGTACAATCTTCTGAGTGTATCCCAATTTGTGATCAGAGTCATAACATGCTCTTCACTAAGCATGAGTGCATTGTTCTCAAGCCTGGAGTGGTCATTCCTCATGAGCACATCCTGCTCAGAGCCCCCAGGAAAGGGAACATGTACAAGATGGATTTGCAAGAAACATCTCCCTCTGGAGAAGTTTCATGCTTTCTATCTAAAGCAAATAGTGATGAGTCTTTCCTATGGCATAAAAGAATGTGCCATGTAAACTTTAAGAACATGAATAAATTAATTAAACATGATCTGGTAACTGGAATGCCAAAGAAAGAGTTTACAAGTGATGATCATTGTGTTTCATGCCTGAAAGGGAAGCAACACAAGGTATCTCACAAGCCTAAGGAAAAGAACTCCATCACTACTCCCCTACACTTGTTACATATGGATCTCTTTGGCCCCACCAGTGTAATGAGTTTAGGAAGGACCTCTTATTGTTTGGTGATCACAGATGATTTTACAAGATTCACTTGGGTTTTCTTCCTTAGAACTAAGGATGAAACCCCTGAACTAAGGATGAAACCCCTGAGATTCTGAAGAATTTCATCTTAAAAATTGAGAATCAATGTGATCACAAGGTCAAAACCATAAGATGTGATCAAGGAACTGAATTCAAGAACCAAATCCTTGATACATTTTGTGATGAAAAAGGTATTACAAGACAATATAGTGCTCCTAGGACTCCTCAGCAAAACGGAGTTACTGAGAGGAGAAACAGGACACTTATTACACATGTCTGCAAGCTTGACAAAGCTCTTTATGGGCTGCATCAGGCACCCAGGAAGTGGTATGAGACACTATCTGAGTATCTTTGTAAGCATGGATACAGGAGAGGTACTATAGATGGAACTCTCTTCATCAAAGGACAGGGAAATGACTTATTGCTGGTTCAAGTGTATGTAGATGACATCATCTTTGGTTCAACTAATCCAAAGCTCTGCAAAGACTTTGAGAAGCTGATGAAAGACAGATTTGAGATGAGTTCAATGGGAGAACTCAACTTCTTTCTGGGAATTCAAGTGAAGCAGGTTGAAGATGGCATCTTCATAAGTCAGTCAAAGTATGTTCAAGACATACTCAAGAGGTTCAACATGACTGATTGTAAGATTGCTAAGACACCCATAGCCAGAAACCACTCCCTTGGTCCAGATCCTGAGGGGGAGTGTGTTGATGAGCACTTATACAGGGCTATGATTGGGTCTCTTATGTATCTTACAGCTAGCAGGCCTGATATTATGTTTGCTACATGTATTTGTGCAAGATATCAAGCCAACCCTAAGATGTCTCACTTAATCACTGTGAAAAGGATTTTAAGATACCTCAAAGGTGCTTCAACACTTGGTCTATGGTATCCAAAGAATCCAAATTTCAATCTGTATGCCTATACAAATAGTGATTATGGTGGTTGCAATATGACTGCAAAGTCTACATCTGGGGGATGTCAATTCCTTGGTGGAAGGGTGTCTCATGGCAATGCAAGAAACAATCATGTGTGTCTGCATCAACTGCTGAGGCTGAATACATTGCTGCTGCAAGCTGCTGTGCTCAAGTGCTTTGGATTCAAAATCAGATCCTGGACTATGGATTTAACTTCAAAGAGACTCCTATCCACATAGACAACAATAGTGCTATCTCTATCACTGACAATCCTGTGCAGCACTCAAGGACCAAACACATCAACATCAGGTATCATTTAATAAGAGATAACTATGAAAAGGGATTAATTAAACTAGTCAAAGTTCATACAGATGAACAATATGCTGATCTGTTCACAAAAGCTTTTGATGAACAGAGATTTAAGTATTTGATATCAGCTATTGGGATGATTAACTTTGAGTAGACTTTTTCTTAAAACTAATTCTAATTATTTCTTCTTAAAATATGTGTGTCCTAAGTTGTCTAGTTCATCACTTTCATAAGCTCATGTTTTCTTTGGATGTAAAATTCTTTTTGAAGACTTTCCTTAGATTCTTGAAAATTTTTGATACTTTGGAAGATAAAATTTTATCTTCGGAAGAAAAACATGTCTTCAAAATACATAACTGTCTAAGAGATTTTACCTTCGGAAGAAGTCAAATTCATCTTCCGAAGCTTAAAATCCTTATCTCAGACACTTATTTATTTTAAAGGACCTTTTCCTTCCTAAGCAAAATTAACCTTCGGAAGCTTTGTTTATTCCTATACAAAGCATCCAAGGGTTTATTTCTCTTCCGAAGCATAAATCTTCAAGACTCTCAGGAAAATCTTCCGAAGCAAATTTTACCTTCGGAAGCTTTTTCAATCAAAACTTCCGAAGCCAAATAAACTTCGGAAGCTTTTCGAATTCCAAGAAAACTACTTTTGAGCAAAAGTAAACTACCTTTTTCAGAGGTGGGACCGACTTCCGGATTTCAAAGTTTATCCTCTTTCATTAACTTTGGTTCAAATCCTTTTTCATATAAA
Organism: Flaveria ramosissima; assembly: GCA_025215565.1. Taxonomy (NCBI): domain Eukaryota; kingdom Viridiplantae; phylum Streptophyta; class Magnoliopsida; order Asterales; family Asteraceae; genus Flaveria; species Flaveria ramosissima. The sequence goes on from CM046030.1 coordinate 43,272,235, forward strand.
TACCCAACGGTTCCCCCTCTTTCCCACTATCTTCCTCAATTCTACTATTTCTCTAACCTAATTCTCTAAACCGCCTTTGCTTTCTACCTTTCTTCACCCTTAAGCTTCTGAAATGGCCAACCTTAACCGCAGAAACAACCCTGATTTCTCCATGCAACTTCACAGGAAACATAATCAAGTTGCTCTGTTAAGCTCTGAGAAAGATCCAAGTTTCTCAGAGATTTGCCAATTCTTGACTCTATCAAACTACTTCACCTCCCTGACCATTGATCCTACTCTATATGAGGATCACTTGCTTGAATTCTGGAAGACCTGCCAAGAGGTCATTATGGATGGGGAGAAGGCACTGTCTGCCACAGTGCAAGGGAGGACAATCTTCATCACTCCGGCCATCATTAATCAACATTTGCAGCTGGATGATGAAGAAGGTGAGGTGTCCTTCCCAAAAGAAGCTGTTAATCATTCTTTTGAGCAGATGGGCTATGAGGGAGATTTCTCTGTAAAGACCTTTAGGAAAGGGAAGGTCTCATCCCAATGGAAATTCCTGCTCCATGTGGTTATCCACAGCTTGTCAAACAAGCATGGTGGATGGGACCAGATTCCTGAGGATCTCTCCTTTATAGTTCATGGAATGGTTCAGGGGGTCAAGTTCAGGTATTCACAATTTGTTTATACTAATTTACTTGCAAACTTAGACTCCTTAGAGTATTACATGTTTCCTAGATATGTTCAACACATTCTCAACTGTGAACTGGGCTCACAGTTGAGGGAAACAGGTAATATTCTTAAATTGGGACAGATGAAGCCCGGCATCTTTAAAATAATGACGAAGCCAACTGTAGGCTTCTCAGGGGTAGAAACACCCCTAGTCCCAAAAATGTTAGAGCTCATTGCTCAAGGTGACAACCTAGCAACACAAGCTAGTGTTGAACCCACACCTCTTTTGTCCTTACCATTAAAAAGACCAGAAATCACCCTCACCTACCAAAGAAAATCCAAACGAACCCCTGCTCAGGCTATTGAGTCTGTGCAGGCCCCCAAATACTCAACCTTACAGGAAGAAGTGGACACTAGAGCTCCCACTTCTCCTGAGGAGCAAACCACTCCCATTACTTCACCTATCAGGGCTGAGGTTCCTCAAGCTCACCCTGATGAGCTCACTAGCCCAACAACCTTAAGCCTTCACTCTGAGTCTCAACACTCAAGTGAACAACCTTCAGGGGACAGCTACCATCCCCAGCCTTTGGATCTCAACCAACCAATTCCCAACCTATCCTTTTACACTGATGAAGACTTAGGATTCAGTGAGTACCATGAGTCTCTCTTCTCCTCCCCTACTCAAAGAGAGATGAGTACCTCTGACTCTCCTCAGTCTATCCCCCATCAGTCACCTATTACTGAGGTGGACACTTCTGAACCTGTTCAGGATGTCCATATGGAAGAGGCTCTCACTTTTGAAAGTGATTACATCATTAAGACCTCAACCATGGCAACTCAGCCCATTGGCATCTCAACTGAGGCTGCCAGTAGCAGAGGAAAACCAGCAGCCAAGAAACTCAAGCTGGTGGTGAGAGAGAGGACTTTGGTCCAATCATCTCATCCCCCAATGAATCTTCTGATGAAGATGAGGGGAATTTGAGACTAAAGGTGCAAAAATTATCAAAAACATGCACCTATTTAGTCTCTAAGGTTAGTCACTTGGAATCTCAGGTGACTACCCTGCAAAACAGGGTCAATGATCAGCAACTCCAGATTTCATATCTGCAGGAAAAACTAGCTGGGAGACCTTTAAGGAGAGCTCAACCAGGAACACAAGAACCTGTTGAAGTGATTGACTTATCCTCCAGCTCACCTATGCAAGTGGGTGATGCTACCAAAAAGGGGGAGAAAGTTGTTACAACCACAGAACCTGGGAGTTCTTCAGAGAGAATGGACATAGAGGACTCACCATCCTCACTTGCTGTTGTGCATTCTCAGCAACTTCCTCAAGTTCACATGTGGACTCTATAGACTCTCTCATCAGGAGTCTCTTTGAGGAAGGTATACCAAGGGCTGTCTCATCTCCACCACAAGGAACTGGCAACTACATCATAAGGTGGAGGTATGATGATGACAGGAGAGCCCTTATACTTCAGAGAGTTCAAGGCCAACAAGAAATTTTTCAATTCCAAAGCCTGAGCTTCTATGAAAGACTGGATTTAGTCAACTTGCCACTTGTCAATCCAAGCAATTCAAGACAAGCTGACAGGCTGGCTCAAAGAATCCAAGATAGGATCCTTGCAGAGTTTACTCTAAGAAGGAGACTTAGGGAATCAGGCAATGTCATCGGTCAACTGGATGTTGAGGTGGACCCTAAGATTAGTTTCATAGGGGAAACCTTGACTGAAGGCCCAGTGGCAGAACCTGAGACCCCTGTCTCATCATCAACAACTGCTGCAGAGGTCCAAACTCCATCTGAGACACCTGCAGGTGAAGGTGTTTCTCAGCCTCTCTCTGGCCAGAGCATGGAAGCTACTCCAAGCAATGAAGGCCAAGCCTCAATCCACCCTGAGTCACAAAGGTCTGTTGGTGACAAAGGGAAAAGGATAATGACTCCTGAGGAAATTGAGGAGGAAGAGAGAGAGAGGAAAAGGAGACTAAGGGGAGAAATTCTACTGGGTCATCTAGTTTCATGCAAGCTGCAATCAGGGCTGCCCCCAGACCAAATACTCAAGATGATGAGTTAAGGGCAGTCAGGATTACCTACTTACAGACCAGGAACTATGACATTGATGAAATCATCTCCATCCCCTTAGAAGAATTAAATGAACTGGCTGACATGGAAGTGTCAAGCGAGTTGAAGGAGAAAGAGGATGCAATGATACTTCTCCAACTCAAAGAGGAGAAGAGACAGAAAAGACTTTACAAGCATGCTCCCACTCTCTCACCAGTTCAAGAAAGTCCTGCACAGAAAGATGTGGCTCCACAAGAACCTCAGGTAGATAAAGAAGAAGATAGGATCAAGATGATCAACTACCTGAGTGCCACATGCTTCTATCAGGCAGATGCACTTCTTCCATTGTCCTATGACTTCATTGAGCTCGAGTATCTAAAGCAACTTGAGCTTGAGTTAGTCAAGGAAAGAAAGACAACTAAAAGGAAGCTAAGGGAAGAAGCTGCAATGTCAAGAGCCATCATTCAAAAGAATGCAAAGAAGTCTGCTGACAGACAAAGAATGGTGAGCTTCTTGAAGCTGTATGGATTCTCCGGAAGGAGACTTGGCCCCATGTTTCTATCCACTATGGATGAGCATATTAGGGTGATCAAGCAGAAGATTAAAAGTGGAGAACTCATTGACTTGCACTCTCTTCCAAGTCAAGTCCCACCTGAAGTGGAGGTCAAGTTTGAACAACTAGAGACACCTCAACCAGCACCTCCAGCTGAGCCTCAGCAAGCTTCATCTTCTGATCCTAGGCAGGGTCAAACTCCCTCTCCTTCTGAACCTGTGAGGGAGGAACACCCAACTGAGAAAGACACTGATGATCAACATGGTGCTGCAGACCAGTCTTCTCAGTTAAAGACATCCAAGAGGAAGAAGAGGATGGCTTCTAAACCAAAGACTAAGAAGAAGAAGCCAAAGTCATCTACCTCTGCACCTCAGGCTGAATCAGATCAACCTGAGGAAGTGCATGATGAGGCAGCCCAATCAACTCCTATTCAAGTGGCTCCTCGAACTAGTGAGACACCCATCTTGTCCTGGACTTACTCTACCAATCCAGAGAGATGGAATGTTATTAGAGATCAAGGTGTTGAGAATGTCTACTCATGGCAAGACATAATCAACTTACCTCTGCATGATCTCTTTGAGATGAGAAGATACTATGAGAGTCTTGATGATCCTGACCATCTCATGAAGAAAGGAATGGTCCTGATTGTACTGAAGACTACGAACATTTGAAGATCTTCTAAGTGTTTTGGTAGCATCAGCCTAGGGGGAGTTTGTAAGGATTCCTGAAGTCTGATGCAACCCAAAACAGCCTAAGTGTCTCAGCAACATGCACTAAGTACTGAAGTGAAGAATGCTTTGGAAGTTTTACACAAAGCATTAGAAAATACTCTAAGTGTAAAATCTTCCGAAGCCAAGACCAATATCTTCCGAAGCCAAACATGAAGTCTTCCGAAGCTTCAGAGACAAAGTCTTCCGAAGCTTCAACCTATGAAGACAGATTTCTTCCGAAGACTTTTAGTACACATGCTTTATCTGATGTACTGTTCCATAAAGCACCTTTTCCGCTGCATCTCTGTAAAGTCACCAACTTACATGAGTTGGTGAAAAGGGCCTTGCTTTTGGTAACTGTACATTGAGGTCTTGAGTCTGTAACTTTCCACTTTATGTACTTTATCCTTTTTGTAATGTATAAGGATGTGAGCTATGGCATGTCATAGTCACAAGGTCAAAAGGCAGATATGCCTTTTGATCCTACAATTGATTTTGTTAGTGTCTAGTCAATTGTATCCAGCTGGCTTTCAAAGTATAGCCGGCTGTAGGTTGTAGTATAAGTATTCCAAGTTCTTGTATCTTTTCTTTATGCTTTGTAACACTTGTAAAAAAACTTGAGAAAGCAATATACTGCCTCCTTGAAATCCATACTCTCTTGTTCTGTCTCTTGCTTTACTTGTGTTCTTTGTATCACCTTTGGTTACCCAGTTCACTGTTTGATTAAAGTTTAGTTAATCTCCTCATTGTGGTGTTGTGTTGTAATTGTGTTTAAGCCCTTAAACGGTCCTGCAATATGGGTACATCACCCCCATCGAAATGGGTACATCACCCCCATCGAAATAGGTACATCACCCCCACCGAAATGGGTACATCACCCCCATCGAAATGGGTACATCACCCCCACCGAAATGGGTACATCACCCCCATCAACATGGGTACATCACCCCCATCAACATGGGTACATCATCGAAGGTCAGTCACGAAGACTGGAACCCTTGCGTGCACACTATAGGATAGCTGAACCTCACACGGTTGAGCTTAAGGCATTTAGGGCCGTGCACTTCACTACGCTTCACTTACAAGCCTCACACGATTTCATTCATTCATCTATGCATGCATTCATTCATTACGTTCCTCTTTTCTTTATCTTCCACTTTACGTTACATAATACTTTCATTTCATTCATTAACGTTCAACGCAAAGCCATAGAAAGATAAACATACATAAAAAGGAACATAACATAAACATAAACATACAGCATCATCATCATACGCATCAAGCATAATTCACATCACGCACATCATACATACGATGCAACAAATGCACCGCCATGCCTAACATAACACATAACATCATACATATCATTATCATCTCCATCATCATCCTCATCATGAGCTCATCATCCTGCGTCACCTTATACCGTCCATACCCATCAGATCGTCGAGGAATTTCATCTCGGCTATCATCTCTGAACACTTAGGCGAATGGGCATCTATGCGAATGGACCCTATGCGAATGGACCATGGGCGAATGGACATCTATGCGTATGGACTCTTAGTCGCATAACTTTCATGCGTATGGCCTTCAGTCGCATGACTTCAGGCGTATGGGCTTCAGTCGCATACTCTTCATGCGAATGAACCTCAGTCGCATGGCCTCCAGGCGCATGGACTTCAGTCGCATAACCTTCGTACGAATGAACCTCAGTCGCACCATCCTTCAGTCGCATGACTCCTCAGCACATGAACTTCAATCGCATGACCATCATGCGTATGGACCTCAGTCGCATGGCAAACGTGCGCATGGACTTCAGTCGCACTCCAATCGGCCGAATGGCTTCCAGTCGCCCTCCAGTCGGTCGCCTAGCCCTAGCTGGTGCAGAATGTAGTTTGCTCGACTATAGCCGCGAGTTTTTGACCTCCAACCCCTTCCAAACCTCTTTTAAGCTCAAATAAACCCTTCTAAAGGTTAGGGAAACATACCATGACCTCATACAAGCATAACCAAGCAAGAAATCAAGTCTCAAACGCATCATACACATACATACATGCATCAAAACGGGTCTTCACCCAAAAACTCAAAAATAGGTTTTTGGACGTGTTCCAGCCCCAAAATCAGTTGAAAACGTGTAAAAGAGGGGTCCTAGAACTCACCTTAACGATCCCGTCGAGTAGAGCTTCGATTTGACTCGCTCCACGTCAAATTCCACGCTCGAATCCACCCGAACCAACTTTTCTCCTCTTTTCTCCTTCTCTTCTCCTCTCCTCTCTTGGCTGAAAAATGGGAAGAATGGGAGTGTCTCCTCCTTTTTATACTCCCGTGCATCGAAGTTTCTCTCGTTGGTGGGTTTGGTCCCTCGGCTTCGGACTTTATTTCTTTTTCTTCTTTCGTTGGCTTCAAAGGAAATTTCCGGGTGTTACAAGTCCACCCCCCTTAAATGGGTTTCGTCCCCGAAACTTGTTGTTCCTTGAACCATTGCTGGCAATACTATCTCATCTCTTTTCCAGTCTCCCACCTGGAGTTCAATCGCTCTACGTCGTTTATAAGCATAAGACGTCTGGTTTATCTCTGGCTACTTCCCCCATGGCTTTGATCCCTTCGAGCTTCTCAGTCGTTGCCTCAGTCACCTCAATATTTCCCAAACGTCGTTTGGTGCTTGGCCTTCACTTGCAGACAAGTAAGGCATCTACTCACTTACTCCATCATGTCACGCTTCGTGCACCTTCCCGCCATTGCCATCGAAATCACCTTCGGAATCGTCGTGACTCAATCACCCTAAGCCATCACCGTGATCCCCTCAGGCGCTGTTAGCTGTATCATCTTTTTGCAACACATAGTGTTCGCTCCGTAGTCCGCCAAACAATCCACTCTTAGGGTTATATCGAATGGCGTATCTATATTCTTACCATTAACAGGCAATTTAGCATAGAAAGCAGCAGGAATAAAACTTTTACTAACGCCATTGAATAACACAAGCTAAGGTTCTATTTACTAGGAACATACCTGACACAACATTAAAGTCCGTCCTAGCTTCCTCCGATCTTCTTCACTCCCAAACCTTCAGCCCTTTGCTTCTTACAGTCCCTGCTCTTATGACCTTCCTCACCACAAGAATAACACTTCCCCATACCGCAGTTCTTCGCTACATGCCCGGTCCTTCCACAACGAAAGAAGGCATTAGTCCCCAATCTACATTCCCCAGGGTGCCTGTGTTTACACTTGTCACACCTTTCCGAACCCACATCATTTATGACCACACGCTGGTCATCCACCCGTGCACCTTTGTTACTTGGAGCGGCTTCGTCGCGTCCCAATCGCTTCCCGTTCCAATCCCCATCACCATCTCCTTTCTTGCTACCTTCTGTCACCACCATCAATTTTTCGTCGTATAATCTTCCCGCTAAATCAACCGCCGACCTAAACGTGCTCGATCGGGCAGCGATCATGTGCCTGCGGATGTCCGTCGGCAAGCCCTGAATATACCTCTTGATCTTTCGCGAAAGAGGTGTCACCTGATCCGGCACCAGCCGCGCCATTTCATTAAACTTGGTAGTGTATTGCTGATGTGTCATTGTTCCCGCTTCCAGCATCAGGAACTCTCTTTCAACTTTATCCATCTCTCGGTGAGGACAGAACTCCTTAATCACCATGTAAGGCCCCGTTCCCGGGACGCTTACAGTTGGTCATTCATCGCACGTAAAACATATATTTACATTTATCTCATAAAAACATTGCAGCGGAATATTAAAATACACTTTCATTTCTATATAAATGCTTTTGCAAGTTAATACAACATTCGTTACAAAATAGCTTGTTCGCATTACAATGCAAAAACATTAATCAAAAGAATGTCATCCCCAAAAAGAGCTGAGTAGCTTCACGGTGCCATCCTCAGCAAACTTTACCTGCCAACTGGAAAACATATAAAAAGTCAGCGTTGCTGAGTGAGTTCTAGTTTTATTATAAAACATACTTTACTTTTATATAAAATCATTCGTTACTTTAACATGATCACACATCATACGTACGCATAGATAAATCATTATTATCTTCTTCATTCTTTCATTCGTTCATTCGTTCCTTTTAACTTACTTGCGCATCGGACATCATTCATACCAATACCATATGCTACACCCCAATTAGTCTCAGCTACCGGGCCGAAGTCAATAAATGAACAGCTAAACGTATGCCACGGTACTAGGGGTAACCGATCAGTCTTAGCTACTGGGCCGAAGTCAATAAATGAACAGCTAAACGTATGCCACAGTACTAATGATAACTGATCAGTCATAGCCACTGGGCCGAAGTCAATAAATGAACAGCTAAACGTATGCCACATTACTAAGGGTAAACGGTAGAGGTTCTACATTAATGGTCGATCACAAAGAAGGACCCGGTATCCGATGCATGCAAGACGTGTCATTTCTTCCCACTTTACGTTACATAATACTTCATTTCATTCATCATAATACGTAAAGCCATAGGAAATATAATCATACATCATAATAAGGAACACATCATACACATTCATCATCATACAGGGCAACATCATACATTCAGAATATGCATAAACATGCAACATCGTCATCATCATGCCCTACATGCTCTCTAAGGCCATAACCGTTCTCTTACATGCTCTTACGGGAAACTTTACGTCCAAGTTTACATCTGCACCTTTCCCCGAAGGCCAGAAGTCAAACTACACATTCCTTCGAGTACAACAGCCCTATTCGGGCGTATGGACACCCTTCAGTCGCATGGCCTCCATGCGACTGAACATCATGCGATTGGACTCATGCGGATGAACATCTATGCGGATGAACATCTATGCGAATGAACATCCAGTCGTGCGTATGGACCTTATGCGGATGGGACTAATGCGAATGAGCACCTATGCGACTGATCTAATGCGAATGAACTCGTGCGACTAGGTACTTATGCCATTGAATCCTCAGTCGTGCCATCCCCATGCGACTGGACTCCCAGTCGTGCGATTGAAGTCTCAATCGTGCGAATGAATCCCAATCATGCGAATGACCTTCAATCGCCCCTCATTCGGCCGTATGGCCTCCATTCGGTCGCCTAGCCCTAGCTGATGTAGAATGGAGTTCATCCCGAACCCAATCTACCATTTTCGGCCTCCAAGCTCATCCAAACCCATTCTAAGCCTAAATTAACCCTCCTGGACCTTAGGAATGCATACCATAACACCATACAAGCACACACAAGCCCGGAATCATACTCTAAACGCATCACACACATCTCACCCAAATGGGTCAAACCCACACACACACTAAAACGGGTTTTTAATGTCTTCCAGCCCCAAAATCAGTTGAAAACAAGTAAAAGTGGGGTCCTAGAACTCACACAATCGAGCACAAAGACAAGAGCTTCGATTTGGCTTGCTACTCGACGGATTTGGACACCCGAATCACCCTAAACACTCCTTTTTCTCCTTTTTCTCCTCTTTTCCCTCTCCTCTTCCTTGTGAGCTGAATTTTTTTTTGTTTGTGTGGGGAGAGTGGGCTGCCCTCTCCCTACACATACCACCACATTTCCCAACTTTTCTTTGTTGGCGTGTTTGGTCCCTCGACTTTGGACTTTATTTCTTTTCTTTCTTCGCCGGCTTCAAAATAATAAATTTCCGGGTGTTACAAGTCCTCCCCCCTTAAATAGGTTTCGTCCCCGAAACCTGTTATTCCTTGAACAAACGTGGATAATGCTGTCTCATTTCTTCCTCAGGCTCCCACGTTGACTCGGATCCCTTCTTGGTGCTTCCACTGTACACGCACAAGAGGAACCACTTTATTCCTTAGCCTTTTCTCCTTTCGGTCGATGATTGCCACTGGTTGCTCCACATAATTGAGCCGTTCGTCTACTTCGATATCTTCCAATGGGACAATCATATCTTCATCTGTTAAGCACTTCCTTAGATGAGATACATGGAATGTCGGGTGAATTCCACTTAACTCATCTGGCAACTCCAGTCTATAGGCCACCTCTCCTACTCGAGCAATGATTCGGAAAGGGCCTATATACCTTGGGCTCAACTTGCCCCTCTTTCGGAAGCGAATGATACCCATCCAAGGTGAGACCTTCAACATAACCCGGTCACCCACCTGGAACTCAATCGGCTTGCGTCGTTTGTCAGCATACGACTTCTGTCTATCTTTGGCTGCCTTCATGAAGGCTTTGATCTTCTCAAGCTTCTCAGTCGTAGCCTCGATTACCACGACGCTCCCCAATTCATTCTGACCAATATCACCCCAACAAACGGGCGTTCTGCATCTCCTACCGTATAGCATCTCATAGGGAGGCATGCCAATGCTGGCGTGATAGCTGTTGTTGTATTAGAATTCGGCTAACGGTAGGTGGTCGTCCCAACTTCCACCAAAATCAATCACACATGCCCGAAGCATGTCTTCCAGCGTTTGAATGGTCCTTTCTGACTGACCATCAGTCTGAGGATGATAAGCCGTGCTAATATGTAACCTCGTCCCCATAGCATCGTGGAACTTCTTCCAAAATTTAGATGTAAACCGAGTGTCGCGATCCGACACGATAGACACCGGCACACCATGACGAGTCACAATCTCCTTGATGAACAGATCAGCCAACCTCTCAGATGAATATGTCTCGCGGATCGGTAGGAAGTGAGCACTCTTCGTCAAACGATCAACTATCACCCATATGGCATCGTACCCTTTCGGGGTACGCGGCAGCTTGGTAATGAAATCCATGGTGATTTGCTCCCACTTCCATTCCGGTATATCCAGAGGTTGTATCTTCCCATATGGCTTTTGATGCTCGGCCTTCACCTGTAAGCAAGTAAGGCACTTGCTCACATACTCCACCACATCGCACTTCATACCCGGCCACCAATAATCTTTCTTCATATCATGGTACATCTTCGTGGCACCAGGATGAATGGAGTACCGAGTCTTGTGAGCTTCATCCATTATCTTCCCCCGTAGATCCCCAAAACGAGGAATCCACACATGATCGAATCGGGTTCTAACACCGAGCGTGTTTTCACCCAATTCTCCAACCAGACCTCTCATTCTTTCAGAGTTAAGATGATCTTCTTTCAGTGCCTCATCTTGAAACTCTTTAACCTGCTTCATTACATCAGAGGTCATGATCAACTGATACGTTTTCACCCGAATCGGCTCGGGCCTCTCTTTCCGGCTAAGGGCATCAGCCACCACGTTGGCCTTGCCCGGATGGTAGTGGATCTCGCAGTCATAGTCTTTTATAAGTTCCAACCACCGTCTCTGCCTCATGTTCAGATCCTTCTGCTCGAAGAAGTACTTCAGACTCTTGTGGTCAGTGAATATGGTGCACTTCGTCCCGTACAGATAGTGCCTCCAAATCTTTAATGCAAAGACCACGGCTGCCAGCTCTAAGTCATGAGTAGGATAATTGACCTCATGAACCTTCAACTGTCGGGATGCATAGGCTATAACCTTGCCTCTCTGCATTAACACACACCCCAACCCCGAATAAGAAGCATCGGAATAAACCACCAGATCTTCACTTCCATCGGGTAATGACAGAACAGGAGCTTGAGTCAATCTCGCCTTCAATTCTTCAAACGCCTTCTCTTGAGCTTGACCCCATACGAACTTCACATCTTTTCGGGTCAACTTGGTTAGTGGAGAAGCAATCTTGGAGAAGTCTTGGATGAATCTTCTATAGTAGCCCGCCAAACCCAAGAAACTACGAATCTCGGATGGCGTCTTTGGTGACTTCCATTGCATAACCGCCTCCACTTTCGCCGGGTCCACCATAATCCCGTCAGGATTCACCACGTGACCCAAGAACTGAACTTCGCGCAACCAGAACGCGCACTTGGAGAATTTTGCATACAACTTCTCCTTTCTCAACGTCTCTAAAACCTCCCGAATGTGGCCGGCATGCTCTGCTTCGCTCCTCGAGTAAATCAGGATATCATCAATAAACACAATCACTGATTTATCCAACATAGGCCGACACACACGATTCATCAAATCCATAAAAGCAGCTGGCGCATTGGTCAAACCAAAAGACATGACGAGGAACTCGTAGTGACCATAGCGCGTACGGAAAGCTGTTTTAGGAATATCTTGCTCCTTCACCTTCAACTGATGGTAACCAGATCGAAGATCTATCCTTGAAAACCAACTGGCACCCTGAAGCTGATCGAACAAATCATCTATCCTCGGTAAGGGGTATCGGTTCTTCACTGTCAACTTATTCAGCTCGCGGTAGTCGATGCACATCCTCATACTACCGTCCTTCTTCTTTACAAACAGGACCGGAGCACCCCAAGGAGAGATACTCGGTCTAATGAACCCCTTATCTAGCAGCTCTTGCAACTGCTCCATCAACTCCTTCATCTCGGTCGGAGCCAACCGATACAGTGCCTTGGCAACAGGTTGGGCACCCGGTATCAGATCAATCTGAAACTCGATCTCTCTATCAGGTGGCACTCCTGATAAGTCTTCTTGGAACACGTCTGGAAAGTCACACACAACCGGTACATCGGCTAGTTGTGGTGTTGGCGTATCCACATCCTTAACATAGGCCAAGTAGGCACTACATCCACGCCTCATACACTTTCCCGCCGCCGCCATCGAGATCACCTTCAGAATCGTAGTAACCCGATCACCATACACCGTCACTGAACTACCGTCAGGCGCCGACAACCGAATCATCTTCTTGCGACACACAATGTTCGCCTCGAAGTCCGCTAACCAATCCATCCCGAGAACCAAATCAAAACCACCTAAGGTTATCACGAACGGTCTAACAGGAAACTTATGACCCTCGAGTTCCACATCACAATTCTCTATCATCTCAGAAATCCTGGTAGACTTACCTATGGCAGTTTCTACATCAAAGGGCGCATCAACACGTCTACTACTAACAGGCAGCTTAGCACAGAAAACAGCAGAAATAAAACTCTTACTAGCACCAGAATCAAATAACACAGAAGCTAAAGTTTGGTTCACCAGAAACGTACCGGACACAACGTCAGGGTCCGTCCTAGCCTCCTCCTGTGTCATGGTGAATGCCCTGGCGCTCGCCCTCGGTCCATCACCTCCCGTCCTCTTCGCCCCTGAACTCTCAGCCCTCGGCTTCTTACAATCCCTGCTCATATGACCAGTTTCCCCACAGTTAAAACACTTGCCCGACAGGCAATCCTTTGCCATATGCCCTGTCTTCCCACACTTGAAGCACACATTCAAACCCAGTCTGCATTCTCCCGCATGCTCCTTTCCACACTTACCACACCTCTTTGACCCAGCTCCCGGTGTGGCCACGCGGTCATCCACCCGTGCCTTTTTGTTACCCGTCGAGGCATCACCCCGACCAAACCTCTTCCCGTTCCAGCTTCGATCACCACCACCCTTCCTATTCGGTTTAACCACCACCACTCCCCTCTCATCATAAAGTCTTCCGGCCAAATCGACTGCCGACCTAAACGTACTTGGCCGGGCGGCGATCATATGCCGGGGAACATCCACCGGTAAACCCTGAATGTATCTCTTGATCTTCCGAGAAAGAGGCGTCACCTGATCCGGCACCAACCGTGCCATCTCGTTGAACTTGGTAGTGTATTGCTGGTGTGTCATGGATCCCGCGTCCAGCTGCAGGAACTCCCGCTCAATCTTATCCATCTCCCTGTGAGGACAGAACTCCTCAATTACCATCTTCTTCAGTTCGGGCCACCTCATTCTCCCGATTGCCCGATTACCCTCCGCTTGGACAATGTTGTCCCACCAGCATAGTGCCAAGTCCACAAATGAATGGGTGGCAAACTTTACCTTTTGATCTTCCCGGCACTCGCTGATGTCGAGAACAGCCTCCATTTCTCTCACCCATCGGTGAGCAGCAGCAGCATTACCATTACCGTCAAAAGTAGGGGGCTTGCACCTCATAAACACCCCATAGTTACAGCCTCGTGCCACTTCTCGCACAGGCTCCTCTTCCTCTTCCTCCTCATTATCGGAGAAGATCGTTTCAGGCTCCGGTTGCTCCCCCGGGGCCCGGTTTCTCTCCTTCCTTTCCCCTTCCTTCACAGCCTTGATGACTTCGGTCCCCACAGACGGTAAGATTGTCTGCATGACCTGATGTACTTCCTCAACAACAGCCTCCTTTACCGAGGCCCTCAAGTTTGCACTCTCATCCCCAGCTTCTGGATGAGGAGTCTCAGGTTCTGCAGGAACCTCTTTCTCAGCTCTAGGCCTTCCTCTTTTAGGGCGTGGTTCAGCATCAGGGACACCACGGCCTCCACCCCTAGAAGCTCTAGAAGATCTACCACCAGCCATTCTCTATCACACTGAAAGATTCAAACACCAACACGGTCATTCAAGGAAACAACTCAGTTTATGTCAAGTATAGTAAGTCCCTAATTACAGTGGCCAGTTGTGATTAGCCACTTACTTTACTCTTCATACCCCAAGCATTACCTATCCTGACTACATCAGTATTCAAATCTACATACAACACATAACATATACCATGCGCACATAAACCGGTTAACTTCAAGAAAATACCTGATGGCACGCAGCTACTCAGTTTGGCATCCCACTCCCCATTCGTCCCATTTTCAGTTTAAGTTAAGGTTTATTTTGAAAATTTACCCATTTCACTTAAACTTTGGCTCTGATACCGACTTGTAAGGCCCCGTTCCCGGGACGCTTACAGTTGGTCATTCATCGCACGTAAAACATATATTTACATTTATCTCATAAAAACATTGCAGCGGGACATTAAAATACACTTTCGTTTCTATATAAATGCTCTTGCAAGTTAATACAACATTCGTTACAAAATAGCTTGTTCGCATTACAATGCAAAAACATTAATCAAAAGAATGCCATCCCCAAAAAGAGCTGAGTAGCTTCACGGTGCCATCCTCAGCAAACTTTACCTGCCAACTGGAAAACATATAAAAAGTCAGCGTTGCTGAGTGAGTTCTAGTTTTATTATAAAACATACTTTACTTTCATATAAAACCATTCGTTACTTTAACATGATCACACATCATACGTACGCATAGATAATATCATTATTATCTTCTTCATTCTTTCATTCGTTCATTCGTTCCTTTTAACTTACTTGCGCATCGGACATCATTCATACCAATACCATATGCTACACCCCAATTAGTCTCAGCTAGCGGGCCGAAGTCAATAAATGAACAGCTAAACGTATGCCACGGCACTAGGGGTAACCGATCAGTCATAGCTACTGGGCCGAAGTCAATAAATGAACAGCTAAACGTATGCCACAGTACTAATGATAACTGATCAGTCATAGCCACTGAGCCGAAGTCAATAAATGAACAGCTAAACGTATGCCACAGTACTAAGGGTAAGCGGTAGAGGTTCTACATTAATGGTCGATCACAAAGAAGGACCCGGTATCCGATGCATGAAAGACGTATCATTTCTTCCCACTTTACGTTACATCATACACATTCATCATCATACAGTGCAACATCATACATTCATAATATGCATAAACATGCAAGATCGTCATCATCATGCCCTACATGCTCTCTAAGGCCATAACCGTTCTCTTACATGCTCTTACGGGAAACTTTACGTCCAAGTTTACATCTGCACCTTTCCCCGAAGGCCAGAAGTCAAACTACACATTCCTTCGAGTGCAACAGCCCTATTCGGGCGTATGGACACCCTTCAGTCGCATGGCCTCCATACGACTGAACATCATGCGATTGGACTCATGCGGATGAACATCTATGCGAATGAACATCCAGTCGTGCGTATGGACCTTATGCGGATGGGACTAATACGAATGAGCACCTATGCGACTGATCTAATGCGAATGAACTCGTGCGACTAGGTACTTATGCGACTGAATCCTCAGTCGTGCCATCCCCATGCGACTGGACTCCCAGTCGTGCGATTGAAGTCTCAATCGTGCGAATGAATCCCAATCGTGCGAATGACCTTCAATCGCCCCTCATTCGGCCGTATGGCCTCCATTCGGTTGCCTAGCCCTAGCTCATGCAGAATGGAGTTCATCCCGAACCCAATCTGCCATTTTCGGCCTCCAAGCTCATCCAAACCCATTCTAAGCCTAAATTAACCCTCCTGGACCTTAGGAATGCATACCATAACACCATACAAGCACACACAAGCCCAGAATCATACTCTAAACGCATCACACACATCTCACCCAAATGGGTCAAACCCACACACACACAAAAACGGGTTTTTAATGTCTTCCAGCCCCAAAATCCGTTGAAAACAAGTAAAAGTGGGGTCCTAGAACTCACACAATCGAGCGCAAAGACAAGAGCTTCGATTTGGCTTGCTACTCGACGGATTTGGACACCCGAATCACCCGAAACACTTCTTTTTCTCCTTTTTCTCCTCTTTTCCCTCTCCTCTTCCTTGTGAGCTGAATTTTTTTTTGTGTGTGTGGGGAGAGTGGGCTGCCCTCTCCCTACACATACCACCACATTTCCCAACTTTTCTTCGTTGGCGAGTTTGGTCCCTCGACTTTGGACTTTATTTCTTTTCTTTCTTCGCCGGCTTCAAAATAATAAATTTCCGGGTGTTACAAGTCCACCCCCCTTAAATAGGTTTTGTCCCCGAAACCTGTTATTCCTCGAACAAACGTGGATAATGCTGTCTCATTTCTTCCTCAGGCTCCCACGTTGACTCGGATCCCTTCTTGGTGCTTCCACTGTACACGCACAAGAGGAACCACTTTATTCCTTAGCCTTTTCTCCTTTCGGTCGATGATTGCCACTGGTTGCTCCACATAATTGAGCCGTTCGTCTACTTCGATATCTTCCAATGGGACAATCATATCTTCATCTGTTAAGCACTTCCTTAGATGAGATACATGGAATGTCGGGTGAATTCCACTTAACTCATCTGGCAACTCCAGTCTATAGGCCACCTCTCCTACTCGAGCAATGATTCGGAAAGGGCCTATATACCTTGGGCTCAACTTGCCCCGCTTTCGAAAGCGAATGATACCCATCCAAGGTGAGACCTTCAACATAACCCGGTCACCCACCTGGAACTCAATCGGCCTGCGTCGTTTGTCAGCATTGGACTTCTGTCTATCTTTGGCTGCCTTCATGAAGGCTTTGATCTTCTCAAGCTTCTTAGTCGTAGCCTCGATTACCTCGACGCTCCCCATTCTTTCTGACCAATATCACCCCAACAAACGGGCGTTCTGCATCTCCTACCGTATAGCATCTCATAGGGAGGCATGCCAATGCTGGCGTGATAGCTGTTGTTGTATGAGAATTCGGCTAACGGTAGGTGGTCGTCCCAACTTCCACCAAAATCAATCACACATGCCCGAAGCATGTCTTCCAGCGTCTGAATGGTCCTTTCTGACTGACCATCAGTCTGAGGATGATAAGTCGTGCTAATATGTAACCTCGTCCCCATAGCATCGTGGAACTTCTTCCAAAATTTAGATGTAAACCGAGTGTCGCGATCCGACACGATAGACACCGGCACACCATGACGAGTCACAATCTCCTTGATGAACAGATCAGCCAACCTCTCAGATGAATATGTCTCGCGGATCGGTAGGAAGTGAGCACTCTTCGTCAAACGATCAACTATCACCCATATGGCATCGTACCCTTTCGGGGTACGCGGCAGCTTGGTAATGAAATCCATGGTGATGTGCTCCCACTTCCATTCCGGTATATCCAGAGGTTGTATCTTCCCATATGGCTTTTGATGCTCGGCCTTCACCTGTAAGCAAGTAAGGCACTTGCTCACATACTCCACCACATCGCGCTTCATACCCGGCCACCAATAATTTTTCTTCATATCATGGTACATCTTCGTGGCACCAGGATGAATGGAGTACCGAGTCTTGTGAGCTTCATCCATTATCTTCCCCCGTAGATCCCCAAAACGAGGAATCCACACACGATCGAATCGGGTTCTAACACCGAGCGTGTTTTCACCCAATTCTCCAACCAGACCTCTCATTCTTTCAGAGTTAAGATGATCTTTATTCAGTGCCTCATCTTGAAACTCTTTAACCTGCTTCATTACATCAGAGGTCATGATCAACTGATACGCTTTCACCCGAATCGGCTCGGGCCTCTCTTTCCGGCTAAGGGCATCAGCCACCACGTTGGCCTTGCCCGGATGGTAGTGGATCTCGCAGTCATAGTCTTTTATAAGTTCCAACCACCGTCTCTGCCTCATGTTCAGATCCTTCTGCTCGAAGAAGTACTTCAGACTCTTGTGGTCAGTGAATATGGTGCACTTCGTCCCGTACAGATAGTGCCTCCAAATCTTTAATGCAAAGACCACGGCTGCCAGCTCTAAGTCATGAGTAGGATAATTGACCTCATGAACCTTCAACTGTCGGGATGCATAGGCTATAACCTTGCCTCTCTGCATTAACACACACCCCAACCCCGAGTAAGAAGCATCGGAATAAACCACCAGATCTTCACTTCCATCGGGTAATGACAGAACAGGAGCTTGAGTCAATCTCACCTTCAATTCTTCAAACGCCTTCTCTTGAGCTTGACCCCATACGAACTTCACATCTTTTCGGGTCAACTTGGTTAGTGGAGAAGCAATCTTGGAGAAGTCTTGGATGAATCTTCTATAGTAGCCCGCCAAACCCAAGAAACTACGAATCTCGGATGGCGTCTTTGGTGACTTCCATTGCATAACCGCCTCCACTTTCGCCGGGTCCACCATAATCCCGTCAGGATTCACCACGTGACCCAAGAACTGATCTTCGCGCAACCAGAACGCGCACTTGGAGAATTTTGCATACAACTTCTTCTTTCTCAACGTCTCTAAAACCTCCCGAATGTGGCCGGCATGCTCTGCTTCGCTCCTCGAGTAAATCAGGATATCATCAATAAACACATTCACTGATTTTTCCAACATAGGCCGACACATACGATTCATCAAATCCATAAAAGCTGCTGGCGCATTGGTCAAACCAAAAGACATGACGAGGAACTCGTAGTGACCATAGCGCGTACGGAAAGCTGTTTTAGGAATATCTTGCTCCTTCACCTTCAACTGATGGTAACCAGATCGAAGATCTATCCTTGAAAACCAACTGGCACCCTGAAGCTGATCGAACAAATCATCTATCCTCGGTAAGGGGTATCGGTTCTTCACTGTCAACTTATTCAGCTCGCGGTAGTCGATGCACATCCTCATACTACCGTCCTTCTTCTTTACAAACAGGACCGGGGCACCCCAAGGAGAGATACTCGGTCTAATGAACCCCTTATCTAGCAGCTCTTGCAACTACTCCATCAACTCCTTCATCTCGGTCGGAGCCAACCGATACGGTGCCTTGGATAGTCAATCTGAGTAGCTGCGTGCCATCAGGTATTTTCGTAACGTTAACCGGTATTACGTGCGCATGTCTTGACTACATCAATATCTAAATCTACCAGCAACACATAAACCATATAACATGCGCACGTAATACCGGTTAACGTTACGAAAATACCTGATGGCACGCAGCTACTCAGATTGGCATCCCATTTCCCTTTCCGTCCCATTCTCAGTTTAAGATTAGGTTTTTGATAATATTTACCCAATTCACTTAAACTTTGGCTCTGATACCAACTTGTAAGGCCCCGTTTCCGGGACGCTTACAGTTGGTCATTCATCGCACTCAAAACATATAATTACATTTTTCCTTTCTTAAATAGTTGCAGCGGAAACATTAAAAACACCATTTCATTCCATCAAAATACTTTTGCACAAAAGTACAATCGTTCCTTTAACAATATCATGTTATATTTATTTCAAAAGCATTAAACATAAAGATGCCATCCAAAATACGCTGAGTAGCCGCCCCGTGCCATCCTCAGCAACATACCTGCCAACTGGAAACACATCAAAGTCAGCGTTGCTGAGTGAGTTCTAGTTTTATAATAAAACATACTTTACTTTCATAAAACCGTTCATTACTTCCTTTATAAAAACATTCGTTACATACATGCGTTCACACATCATACGTACATACAGATAATATCATTATTATCTACATTATTACGTTCGTTACGTTCATCATTTACCATACATCATTATCTTTCTCTTCTTTCTAGACCCTGTCAGGCTTTACCCTCCTCATGGCACACAGCCACGATTACTGAGGTCGAATGACAAGGATCCATTTCGTACATTATTAGGATATTCGTTAACGTTCATTTCATTCATTCATTCTTTCATTCATCTCTTTACTCATTACTCTTCATTACCTGAATCTTGTCTCATGCAATATCCCCGACTCATGCTCGAAAGCTGATGCTGTGCCGGGACCTGCTCACAAGCCCCCGACTCATGTCCGAAGACTGACACAACACCGGGATACGCGACAAAGATCCCATATGAGTCAATCACCGGGATTGAACTCCATCCGAGGCTGTTGCAACACAAAGTCGCTCACCTCATTGCCCATCTTACGATAGCAAGCTATCCGAGTCTCTTGCAACAACAAGGTTGCTCACCCCAAGGCAACATCACGATAGCACGTACTCGAGTCTTTTGCAACGACAGGGTTGCTCACCTCATACATATGTGTCACACCCCCGCTTATAGCGGAAACACGAGGATGTAACGGACGGGATCGTCATAACACATTGTTAGATTAATAGAGATGCATGTAATGATGAAGGTCAACGTGTCATGACGTCACCGGACACAAACGGAGACTTGTGCCATGGTTAGTCAGTTCCACGACAAACATAGTCATACAAAACAAATAAGTATAAGTCCCACAACCCGGGAACAAGTAATCAAATGTGAATAACAAGTAAATGTCAAATGCAACTGTCGAAGACATCCAATGTTTAAATGATGTAAGTCTAAGGTCATCGCTAAGGTAGCATCCCTAGCCATCCTCAATGATTATTACCTGAAAAGATATGCTCAAAATGGTCAACATATTGTTGGTGAGTTCGTAGGTTTAAATAATAAACAAACTTGATGCTGTATAATAGTTTGGTGGGACATGAGTGCATACAGTCATAAGCAAGTAATATCACATGAGCATCACAACTAAACCTACGACGTACACAAAGAATTTGTCGAAACATATTCACCCTAGGGCCCGTTCCTGGCCACTGTCAGTCCCAACTAGTATACTAACAAACAAGGGTGGGGGTGTCAGCCCAATAGTATTATCAATACCTGTCCGTCGGCTCCAACACCGGAGTTAAATAGTTGTGAATACAGAACCACAAAGACAACTCATGCATGTACTAGATAAATACTTACAAAACAGTAAACACAACAGTCCCAAAAGAATCGAATAAGTTCACAGCATAAAAATAGTTGAGCATACTTTTCCCCCTTGATGTTTGTAAATAATTGTAATAAAACGGGGCCGCGAAACTCACCTTGAATGAGACGAATTAAAATGGACAAAAACTTCAAATGATGAGAGCAAACGATGATCAAACACCTATATTTAATTATAAATAGAACTTTAAACAGGTTCGATGAGAAAGGAGTACGTTCGGTCGGTTTCGGGTCGGTTCAGGTTTGTCGTGCGCCTCACACCTCAAATATATATTTATTTTATATAAGCATGTAACTCGATTATTCATATTAATAACCACCCGAAAATATATACATATATATATATATATATATATATATATATATATATATATATATATATATATATATATATGTGTATATTTACAATTTGACATATTTATTCACTATTATTTTCGTGTATATATATTTATATGTATATAAACCCAACAAACACACACATACACCTTTTAACACACACCACTTAATGCACACACACACACTTACAGCACATACATTGCACACACACTGCACACTAATCACACACAAACACCTCTAAACTCACACACACACACTAATCACACCCAAATATATATCTACATACACGAGCAACATATACAATTAGGCGTACGCATACGGTTATACGCATCCGAACACACGCATTCATGCATCCATATATATACACATAATCGGTACATACACACCCACATATATGTATATACACGCCCGCACATACATAATACATTCATACACAGTGACGCATATACACACAATGTACACTCACACGCACAGTATATATATACACACACTGTCACATATATGCCCCATATACACGCACGCACACAATACATACATATATATATATATATATATATATATATATATATATATATATATATATATATATATATATATATATATATATGCATACTGCTGCATATATACACAATATACACACATATACCATATCTACATATACATACAACCTCAAACATCGACAAACCGTACCCCTCGAATCAACCGAACCAAAAGCAAGTGACACCGAACAACGTGAAAATGGACGAAACATGGTTTAAATGGATCGAGTACCTGCGAAGGCTCGAATTGGCGGTCGACGGAAAAACGTGCGTAGGGTTTCGGGGAAGAAAGTTTTGGTCGACGGTTTTGGTTTGTATTTAAATAGTTTTTCATATTTACAATTTGGACCCCGAACTCTCAATTAATTATTCCCTTGAGTTTGCTTTATTTACAATCTAAACCCTGCACTTATTAATTATAATAATAATAACAATATTAATAATAATAATATTATTATTAATATTAATGGTAATAATAATAATAAAAGAAATTTTATTATTAACGTTATTTAATATTAAGATTGGCACGAAAGGGAGATACGACGAGGTTTGGTTCGAAAACAAATTAATTTCGCAAAATAATAAATGCATTAAAAGAGAGTTAACGAATTTCGAGTCAATTGACGGACCTGATAGTGAAGTTCGTCCCGAAATTCAGCTAGAGTTAGGTCCTGAAGTTCTATCCACGAACAAATGCGGATATTTAGATTTAATCTGGTCTTCCCGTTCCCACGTAAACTCAGGCCCTCGCTTGGAGTTCCATCTCACCTTAACAATTGGAATCTTGCTGCGCTTCAGTTGTTTCACCTCTCGGTCCATGATTTCTATTGGTTCTTCCACAAAATGTAGTTTCTCGTCAATCTTGATTTCCTCAATCAGTACATGAAGGGATCTGTCGGCTAGGCACTTCTTAAGGTTCGATACATGAAATGTATCGTGTACCCCACTAAGTTCTTGAGGTAACTTTAACCGATACGCTACGGGACCAATTCTTTCAGTGATCTCGAATGGTCCAACATATCTCGGAGCCAATTTCCCTTTCTTCCCAAAGCGCACGATTCCCTTCCACGGAGAAACTTTCAATAAGACATGATCACCAATGTTGAACTCTAAGGGTTTGCGACGATTATCAGCATAGCTTTTCTGTCGGTTTCGAGCTGCCTTAAGCCTATCCTTGATTTGAAATATTTTGTCCGTCGTTTCTTGGATAATCTCCAGGCCTGTCAATTGGCTTTCACCTACTTCTGCCCAACACACCGGAGATCTACATTTTCTTCCATACAACGTCTCAAACGGAGCACATCCAATGATCGTGTGGTAACTGTTGTTGTAAGAGAACTCGATCAATGGTAAGTGGGTATCCCAACTCCCAACACCAAATCAATCACACATGCCCTAAGCATGTCCTCTAAAGTTTGTATCGTTCGTTCACTTTGACCGTCGGTTTGTGGATGATAGGCGGTACTTAAGTCTAAGCGAGTACCCATCGCCTTCTGAAGAGTCTTCCAAAACGGAGATGTAAATCTACTGTCTCGATCAAATATAATAGACACAGGCACTCCATGCCTAGTCACTATTTCATTCACATATAACCTTGCTAACTTCTCCATTTTGTAGTCCTCGCGAATAGGTAAGAAATGAGAAGATTTCGTCATTCTATCCACTATGACCCAAATTGAATCATGCCCACTACTTGTTCTAGGTAACTTAGTGATGAAATCCGTCGTTATATTTTCCCACTTCCATTCGGGAATTTCTGGTTGTTGCAACAGACCTGACGGTTTCTGATGTTCGGCTTTCACTTTGGAACAAGTCAAGCATTCACTCACATACTTTGCAATATCCTTTTTCATGCCTGACCACCAATACAACTCCTTAAGATCTTGATACATCTTGTCTGCACCAGGATGAACAGAATGCTTGGACTTGTGTGCTTCATTCATAACTAGGGTTCGAATATCACCCCACTTAGGTACCCATATACGATCCACGAAATACCGTACACCATCTTCTTTACAGTTCATCTGTTTGTCTAACCCTCGAAACACTTCACATGCCACATTTTCTTCCTTTAGCGCTTCACTCTGCGCCAACAGTATTTGCTCTTTCAAGTTCGATTGAATAGTCATCCCTAATGCTCGCGCACGTAGTGGTTTAACACGCTCCTTCCTACTCAAGGCATCCGCTACTACATTCGCCTTCCCTGGATGATATCGAATCTCACAGTCATAATCACTTAAGAGTTCCACCCATCTCCTTTGGCGCATATTCAGTTCCTTTTGATCAAAGATGTGTTGAAGGCTTTTATGGTCAGTGTAGACGACACACTTAGTCCCATATAGATAATGCCTCCATATCTTTAGGGCGAATACCACTGCGCCTAGTTCCAGATCATGTGTCGTATAGTTCTTTTCGTGAACCTTGTCCTTTTGCATAAGCACACAACCTAGGCCTTGATGTGATGCATCACAAAACACCACAAAATCATTCGACCCATCAGGAAGGGTTAATATCGGTGCATTGCATAGTCTTTCCTTCAACGTCTGAAATGCCTCCTCTTGCTTTCGTCCCCAATCAAACTTCTTATCCTTTTGTGTTAACATTGTCAACGGCTGTGCGATCTTAGAGAAGTTTGCAATGAATCGTCGATAGTAACCAGCCAATCCCAAAAATTGTCG
The DNA here is from genome assembly GCA_025215565.1 of Flaveria ramosissima. Classification (NCBI taxonomy): domain Eukaryota; kingdom Viridiplantae; phylum Streptophyta; class Magnoliopsida; order Asterales; family Asteraceae; genus Flaveria; species Flaveria ramosissima. The sequence goes on from CM046030.1 coordinate 43,297,055, forward strand.
TATCTCTGAGGGTGTCTTAGGAGCGTCCCACTTTTTAACTGCTTTGATCTTTCCAGGATCAACGTGGATTCCTTTTTTATTAACCACGTGTCCCAAAAACTTCACTTCCCACAACCAAAATTCACACTTCGAGAACTTGGCGTAAAGTTTCTCTTCCATCAACAATTTGAGTATCGCTCGAAGGTGTTGTTCGTGGTCTTCTTTGGATCTAGAATATATGAGTATATCATCTATAAACATGATCACAAACTTGTCCAGATAGGGTTTACACACCCGGTTCATAAGATCCATGAATACTGCTGGAGCGTTGGTCAGCCCAAATGGCATGACTAAGAACTCGTAATGCCCATATCGGGTCCTGAATGCTGTCTTTGGTATGTCCGCCTCATGGACCCGTAACTGGTGATAATCTGATCGGAGATCGATCTTAGAGAAATATGACGCTCCCTGCAATTGATCAAATAGATCATCGATCCTGGGAAGTGGATATCGATTTTTCACGGTCAGCTTATTCAACTCTCGATAGTCTATGCATATTCGAAACGTTCCATCCTTCTTCTTTACAAATAGTATCGGTGCTCCCCATGGCGAGTGACTTGGTCGTATGAAACCCTTATCTAGCAACTCTTGTAGTTGACTTGATAGCTCTTGCATTTCTGACGGAGCTAACCGATATGGCGTCTTTGCTACTGGTGTCGCCCCAGGTACCAAGTCTATGCAGAATTCCACGTGTCGAGGAGGGGGTAAACCAGACAAATCGTCAGGGAATACTTCCGAGAAGTCTCGCACTACCGGAATGTCTTCCAGTTTCCCTTCTTCAGGTTTCTTCTCCACTACATGTGCTAGAAACGCATAGCATTGCTTCAGCAGATAATGACGAGCTTTCATACATGAGATGATCTTTAGACTCCCTCCTGCTCGTTCTCCTTGAATCTTGAGCACGTCACCATTAGGCATAGGGATCCGTACTACCTTCTCTCGGCAAATAATTTCAGCTCCACGCTTCGACAACTAATCCATTCCCACTACCACATCGAAACTTCCCAATTCAAAAGGTATTAAATCTATGTCAAAGGCATGATCTTCTAATGTAATCGTGCACCCTCTAATTATTTCACTAGCTCTCACAATTTTACCGTTCGCCATTTCTACTGAGAAGCTAGTCTCTAAACAACTAGGGTTCAAACCAAGTAAGGATACAAATTCAGCAGACACGAAGCTATTGTCTGCCCCGGTATCAAATAATACAGATGCAAAGTGATTATTGAGAAGGTACGTACCCGTAACAACGTTCGGGTCCTGGCGCGCGTCGTTTGCACCAATTACAAACGCACGCCCTCGGGCAACATTTCCTTGATTACCTTACCCTTGATTACCAGCGATCACCATCACTTGATTTTGGTTACTCCATTGTTGACCCGGTGCCCGATTCAGCCTGGGGCACACATTCCGATAATGCTCGGGGCTCCCACACTCGTAGAAACTCTAATGTTTCCAGTTGGATTGATTGCATTGTTTGGTGCAACCAAGTTGGGTGCCACTCTACAGTCCCTTTCAAGATGCCCTGGGCGCCTACAATTCGCACAAACTCGACACGACGCCGCAGCAGGATGATGATAATTGCATTTCCCACACTTAGGATGTGGCCCAACATAATCCTTTCTCCCTTGATTCACTGCCACAAAACCTCTAGTCACCTTTGCCTTTTTATCAAATCTTCCGCCTGGTTGTCTGCTTGATTCCCCCGCGTCTCCCTTTTCTCACCACCTTTGCCTAGTACTCCTGTTCTTACCATCTCATCAGTTAGAGTGCCAGCCTTCAAGATTGCACTCTGGATAGTTGGGGGTGCCGCAGCAGTCACTAGGCCACGTATTTGAGGCACTAAACCCCAAATGTAACGCTCGATCCGCTTTGATTCAGGTGTCACCAGGTGTGGCACCAGTCTTGCCAGCTCATGAAACTGGTCGGTGTAAGCAGCATGTCCTGACCCTACCATCGCATGATTCCAGAATTCATGCTCCAACTTCTGCATTTCGTTCATTGGACAATATTCTTCAGTTGCCAAGGCTTTAAATTCTGCCCAGGTGATGGCCATTGCTGCCTCTCTTCCACGAGCCTGCACTTGGGTATTCCACCATGTTAACACTTTTCCCACTAGCGAACATGTAGCATACTTCACCTTTTGATTTTCAGCACAATTGCTGATGTCCATCACAGATTCCATCTTTTCAATCCATCGGGTCAAGGCGATGGCTCCACCTTTTCCATCAAACTCTTTTGGTTTACAAGTCATGAACTCCTTGTAAGTACAACCGACTCTTCCTCCATTGCCATTTCCATTCACGTTTCCATTACCATTTCCATCACCCATTCCACTTCCTTCTCCATTGTCATTTCCACCACCATTTCCATGTTCATTTTCATTATTCTCTTAATAACCATCATTTTCATCATCATGCCCAATACCCTCATTACCACCTCTATTTTTATGATTGATGATATTATCACTCACCTGTGCCACTATGGTCGGAATGAGTGCTACAAGTTGTTGAGCAATCATGGCGGCTATATCAGGGTTTCCAGCTCCCTGGTTATTATCACCATGCCCACCTTCATTTCCACCTACAGGTGCTTCACCCCTACCTCCTGCACCTCTTCCTCTACCTCTACCTCTACCTCTACCTCTTGGAACAACACCACCACGACTAGCACTGCGAGTAATTCTCCTGGGCGGCATCTTTCTAGTCAACATAAACAATACGTAAGCCCCAAATCTTAAAGTCAATCAATAAAGTAATACATGTGCAGTGAGTATCATTGCTGAGCTACGACCCTTTGAAGACCATATTTTTTTTCAAGGAAATAGTTGGTTGCATAACCATTGAAATGCTGGAGAGGGTGTTATCTCATAGGGACAGGGACCATTGTGACAATATGATCCCATGAGTCTTTAGGTGAGTTAGAACTCACGTAAGTAATAAGGTGATGGATGATTTATCAAGATTGATAAGGTCTAATAAGAAGCAGGACACTAATGTCCTAAAGTATGGAGTTGAGGATTCGTACTAACAATGACAGTTATCTTGCGGCAAGATTTACTAGACTTCGCATGCACGACAAATTGCATTTACGTGTGCACCCGTAATTGTAATTTGCTTTGCATGGTCAACCCCAGCTCATCCTAATCGAGTCAAACCGCCTTGTCAAGTACAAAGTGTTCTTCAAGATAGAAGTATCAAAGGTATGATCGATAATCAAAAGTTAATTATCCGAAGTTGAACAAAGGAAATGAATAGAATTATTAACACATTACGGATCATGAATAGTTTCAATAATTAAAGAACATACACGCATAGTCAAATGCACATAAGTCCTAATATGCATTCTACATGTAGGTTCTTAGGTTATAGTCTAGGTCGAGTGATCCACCTAATTCTCTATAACCAATGGCTCTGATACCAATCTGTCACACCCCCGCTTATAGCGGGAACACGAGGATGTAACGGACGGGATCGTCATAACACATTGTTAGATTAATAGAGATGCATTAAATGATGAAGGTCAACGTGTCATGACGTCACTGGACACAAACGGAGACTTGTGCCATGGTTAGTCAGTTCCACGACAAACATAGTCATACAAAACAAATAAGTATAAGTCCCACAACCCAGGAACAAGTAATCAAATGTGAATAACAAGTAAATGTCAAATGCAACTGTCGAAGACATCCAAAGTTTAAATGATGTAAGTCTAAGGTCATCGCTAAGGCAGCATCCCTAGCAATCCTCAATGATTATTACCTGAAAAGATATGCTCAAAATGGTCAACATATTGTTGGTGAGTTCGCAGGTTTAAATAATAAACAAACTTGATGCTGTATAATAGTTTGGTGGGACATGAGTGCATACAGTCATAAGCAAGTAATATCACATGAGCATCACAACTAAACCTACGACGTACACAAAGAATTTGTCGGAACATATTCACCCTAGGGCCCGTTCCTGGCCACTGTCAGTCCCAACTAGTATACTAACAAACAAGGGTGGGGGTGTCAGCCCAATAGTACTATCAATACCTGTCCGTCGGCTCCAACACCGGAGTTAAATAGTTGTGAATACAGAACCACAAAGACAACTCATGCATGTACTAGATAAATACTTACAAAACAATAAACACAACAGCCCCAAAAGAATCGAATAAGTTCACAGCATAAAAATAGTTGAGCATACTTTTCCCCCTTGATGTTTGTAAATAATTGTAATAAAACGCGGCCGCGAAACTCATCTTGAATGAGACGAATTAAAATGGACAAAAACTTCAAATGATGAGAGCAAACGACGATCAAACACCTATATTTAATTATAATTAGAACTTTAAACACGTTCGATGAGAAAGGAGTACGTTCGGTCGGTTTCGGGTCGGTTCAGGTTTGTCGTGCGCCTCACACCTCAAATATATATTTATTTTATATAAGCATGTAACTCGATTATTCATATTAATAACCACCCGAAAATATATATACATATATATATATATATATATTTACAATTTGACATATTTATTCACTATTATTTTCGTGTATATATATTTATATGTATATAAACCCAACAAACACACACATACACCTTTTAACACACACCAGTTAATGCATACACACACACACACACTTACGGCACATACATTGCACACACACTGCACACTAATCACACACAAACACCTCTAAACTCACACACACACACTAATCACACCCAAATATATATCTACATACACGAGCAACATATACATATAGGCATACGCACACGGTTATACGCATCCGAACACACGCATTCATGCATCCATATATATACACATAATCGGTACATACACACCCACATATATGTATATACACGCCCGCACATACATAATACATACATACACAGTGACGCATATACACACAATGTACACTCACACGCACAGTATATATATACACACACTGTCACATATATGCACCATATACACGCACGCACACAATACATATATATATATATATATATATATATATATATATATATATATATATATATATATATATATATATATATATATATATATATATATATATATATATATATATATATATATATATATATGCATACTGCCGCATATATACACAATATACACACATATACCATATCTACATATACATACAACCTCAAACATCGACAAACCGTACCCCTCGAATCAACCGAACCAAAAGCAAGTGACACCGAACAACGTGAAAATCGACGAAACATGGTTTAAATGGATCGAGTACCTGCGAATCGACTAAACGGCGAGGCGGAAGTGATCGGCAGCGGCTAGAATGCTCGAATTGGCGGTCGACGGAAAAACGTGCGTAGGGTTTCGGGGAAGAAAGTTTTGGCTGACGGTTTTGGTTTGTATTTAAATAGTTTTTCATATTTACAATTTGGACCCCGAACTCTCAATTAATTATTCCCTCGAGTTTGCTTTATTTACAATCTAAACCCTACACTTATTAATTATAATAATAATAACAATATTAATAATAATAATATTATTATTAATATTAATGGTAATAATAATAATAAAAGAAATTTTATTATTAGCGTTATTTAATATTATGATTGGCACGAAAGGGAGATACGACGAGGTTTGGTTCGAAAACAAATTAA
>CM046030.1:43307726-43312726 GCA_025215565.1 Flaveria ramosissima
TAGCTACCCCAGAAGGATACACATCGGGGTCCTTCTTTGGGATTGACCATTTGTATACAACCATTGTTGCTTACCTTCGGTACTACGGCCAGGGTGCTGTGCACCATGATGGAAGGTCTATGATACTACCAGCTTTATGCATGACGAAAGGGTATAGCACATGACAATGGTACACCTGAATTTTACCTTCGGTACTGCGACCAGGGTGTTGTGCACCATGATGGAAGGTCTATTATAGGCTTCGGCCCATTACCAACTTTATGCATGACGGAAGGGTAAAGTTCATGGTTTTGACGGAAAGAAAAGATGTAATGATGAACGAATGAATGAAAGTAAGAAAGTATGAATGAATGAAAGTTAATGGTTGAATGATGAAGATAATAATGATATTATCTATGTGTACGTATGATGTATGATCACATGCAAAAGTAAAGAACGGTTTTAATGAAAGAAAAGTATGTTTTATTATAAAACTAGAACTCACTCAACAACGCTGACTTTTATGTGTTTCCAGTTGGCAGGTAATGACTGCTGAGGATGGCACGGGCAGCTACTCAGCTCTTTTAGATGGCATCCTTTTTTATATTGTTTTTGTGATGTAATGCAACATGTATTTTGTAACTTGATAACGATGCATTGTTTTGCAAAAGCTTTTGTAATGAAATGAGATGTTTATTTTGATGATTCTGCTGCATTGTTTATGAAAGTTAAATGAAATTATAAATTTTATGAGCAATGATTAACTAGCTGTGAGCGTCCCGGGAACGAGGCCTTACAAGTTGGTATCAGAGCCAAAGTTTAAGTGAAACGGGTAAATTTTCAAAATAAACCTTAACTTAAACTGAGAATGGGACGGAAAGGGAAGGGATACCAGTCTAAGTAGCTGCGTGCCATCAGGTATTTTTCGTAATGTTAACCGGTATTACGTGCGCATGTTATGTGGTGATGTGTTGTTTGTAGATTTAGATACTGATGTAGTCAGGACAGGTAATGCTTGGGGTATGAAGAGTAAAGTAAGTGGCTAATCACAACTTGCCACTATAATCAGGGACTTACTATACTTGACATAAACCGCGCTGTTCCCTTGAATGACCGTGTTGGTGTTTGAATCTTTCAATGTGTGTGAGGATGGCCGGTGGTAGATCTTCAAAAGCTGCTCGTGGTGGAGGTGGTGGTGGACGTGGTGCTGAACCACGGGTCACGAGGGGAAGACCCAGAGTTGAAAAAGTTGTCCATCAAGAACCTGACACCCCTCATCCGGAGGGTGGTGATTAAACTGCAAATATAAGGGCCTTAGTGAAAGAGGCAGTTGTAGAGGAGGTCCATCAGGTCATGCAGACGATCTTACCGTCTGTGGTGACTGAAGTAATTAAGGCTGTAAAGGAAGGAGAAAGAAAGAAGAGAAACAGGTCCTCGGGAGGACGGGAGAAACCGGAGCCTGAAACGGTTCTCTCTGATAATGAAGAAGAGGAAGAAGAAGAGCCTGCGCCAAAGGCGGCACGAGGCTGTAACTATGGGGCGTTTCAACGATGCAAGCCCCCTACTTTTGATGGTAACGACATTGCTGTTATTGCTCACCGATGGGTGAGAGAAATGGAAGCTGTTCTGAACATCAGCGAGTGCCGGAAGGATCAAAAGGTAAAGTTTGCTGCCCATTCTTTCGTGGACTCAGCTTTATGCTAGTGGGACAATATTGTCCAAGCTGAGGGTAGTCGGGCTATTGGGAGGATGAGATGGTCCGAACTGAAGAAATTGGTGATTGAGGAGTTCTGTCCTCATAGAGAAATGGACAAAGTTGAGAGAGAGTTCCTGCAGCTGGAGGCGGGAACCATGACACATCAGCAGTATACCACAAAGTTCAACGAAATGGCACATCTAGTTCCGGATTAGGTGACGCCTCTGTCGCGAAAGATTAAGAGATACATTCAGGGCTTGCCAGCGGATATTCGCAGGCACATGATCGCTGCCCGACCGAGCACATTTAGGTCGGTGGTGGATTTGGCAGGGAGGTTGTATGATGAGAGAGTTGTGGTGGTGGTGGCTGAAGGTAGCAAGAAAGGGAGTGGTGATCGGAACTGGAATGGGAAGAGGTTTGGTCGGGGTGATGCCTCGACGGTAACAAGAAGGCACGGGTGGACGACCGCCGTGTGGTCAGTTGGAGTGTGGGTTCGAAGAAGTGTGGTAGATGTGGAAAGAAGCATAGTGAGGAATGCAGGCTGGGGTCGAACTTGTGCTTCAAATTTGGGAAGATGGGGCATGTAGCAAGGGACTGTCGTACGGTCCGGTGTTTTTACTGTGGCGTGGAGGGCCACATGAGTTGGGATTGTAAGAAGCCGAGGGCTGAGGGTTCCGGGGTGAAGAGTGCTAGAGGAGAGGGACCAAGGGCGAGCGCCAGGGCGTTCATGATGACACAGGAGGATGCTAGGACGGACCCTGACGTTGTGTCCAGTACGTTTCAAATGAACCAAACTTTAGCTTCTGTGTTATTTGATTCTGGTGCCAGTAAAAGTTTTATTTCTGCTGCTTTCTGCGCTAAACTACCTGTTAGTAGTAGGAGTGTTGATGCGCCCTTTGATGTAGAAACTGCCATAGGTAAGTCTACCCGGGTTACTAAGATGATAAAAGACTGTGATGTGGAAGTAGAAGGTCATAAGTTTCCTGTTAAACCGTTCGTGATGACCTTAGTTGGTTTCGATTTGGTTCTTGGGATGGATTGGTTAGCGGACTATGAGGCGAACATTGTGTGTCGCAAGAAGATGATTCCTTTGACAGCGCCTGACGGGAGTTCGGTGACGGTTTATGGTGATCGGGTCACGACGATTTAGAAAGTGATTTCAATGGCGGTGGCGGGAAAGTGTATGAGGCGCGGATGTAGTGCCTACTTGGCCTATGTAAAGGATAAGGATACGCCAACACCACAACTATCCGATGTACCGGTTGTGTGTGACTTTCCAGATGTATTTCCCGAAGACTTACCAGGAGTGCCACCTGACCGTGAGATCGAGTTTCAGGTTGATTTGATACCAGGTGCCCAACCTGTTGCCAAGGCACCATATTGGCTGGCTCCGACGGAGATGAAGGAGTTGATGGAGCAATTGCAAGAGCTGCTTGATAGGGGGTTCAATAGACCGAGTATCTCTCCCTGGGGTGCTCCGGTCCTGTTTGTGAAGAAGAAAGACGGTAGTATGAGGATGTGTATTGACTACCATGAGCTGAATAAGTTGACGATAAAGAACCGATACCCCTTACCGAGGATTGATGATTTGTTTGATCAGCTCCAGGGCGCCAGTTGGTTCTCGAGGATAGATCTTTGATCGGCTACCATCAGCTGAAGGTGAAGGAGCAGGATATTCCAAAAACAGCTTTTCGCACGCGTTATGGTCACTACGAGTTCCTCTTTATGTCATTTGGTTTGACCAACGCGCCAGCTGCTTTTATGGACTTGATGAATCGAGTGTGTCGGCCGATGTTGGATAAGTCAGTGATCGTGTTTATTGATGATATCCTGATCTATTCGAGGAGCGAGAATGAGCATGCCGGTCACATTCGAGAGGTGTTGGAGACGTTGGAAGGGAGAAGTTGTATGCTAAATTCTCCAAGTGCGCGTTCTGGTTGCGCGAGGTTCAGTTCTTGGGTCATGTGGTGAATCCTGATGGGATTATGGTGGACCCAGCAAAGGTGGAGGCGGTGATGCGATGGAAGTCTTCAAAGACGCCATCCGAGATTCGTAGCTTCTAGGGATTGGCGGCTACTACAGAAGATTCATTCAAGACTTCTCTAAGATCGCTTCTCCACTAACTAAGTTGACCTGGATAGATGTGAAGTTTGTATGGGGTCAAGCTTAAGAGAAGGCGTTCAAGGAATTAAAGGCGAGATTGACTCAAGCTCTTGTTCTGTCATTACCCGATGGAAGTGAAGATCTGGTGGTTTATTCTGATGCTTCCTACTCGGGGTTTGGGTGTGTGTTAATGCAGAGAGGAAAGGTTATAGCCTATGCATCCCGATAGTTGAAGGTTCATGAGGTCAATTATCCTACTCATGACTTGGAGCTAGCAGTCGTGGTCTTTGCGTTAAAGATTTGGAGGCACTATCTTTACGGGACGAAGTGCACCATATTCAATGACCACAAGATCTTGAAGTACTTCTTTGAGCAGAAGGACATGAACATGAGGCAAAGACATGGTTGGAGCTCATAAAGGACTATGATTGTGAGATCTATTTCCATCTGGGCAAAGCCAACGTGGTGGCGGATGCTCTTAGCCGAAAGGAGAGACCCAGCCGATTCGGGTGAAAGCTTACCAGTTGATCATGACCTCAGATGTGATGAGGCAAGTCAAAGAGTTTCAAGATGAGGCATTGAAAGAAGATCATCTTAACTCTGAAAGAATGAGAGGTCTGGTGGCGGAGTTGGGTGAAAACACACTTGGTGTTAGAACCCGATTTGGACGAATGTAGATTCCTTGTTTTGGGGGCTACAGGTTAAGATTATGGATAAAGCTCACAAGATTCGATACTCTATTCATCTCGGTGCTACAAAGATGTACCAAGACATGAAGAAAGATTATTGGTGGCCGGGTATGAAGCGTGATGTAGTGGAGTATGTGAGTAAATGTCTTACTTATTTTCAAGTGAAGGCCGAGCATCAGAAGCCATATGGGAAGATCCAACCTTTGGATATACCGGAATAGAAGTGGGAGCACATCACCATGGATTTTATTACGAAGCTACCACGTACTCCGAAAGGGTATGATGCCATATGGGTGATAGTTGACTGTTTGACGAAGAGTGATCACTTCCTGCCGATCCGCGAGACATATTCATCTGAGAGGTTGGCCGATATATTCATCAAGGAAATTGTAACTCGTCATGGTGTGCCAATGTCTATTGTGTGTGATCGTGACACCCGGTTTACATCTAAATTTTGGATGAAATTCCACGACGCGATGGGGGCGAGGTTACAAATCAGCACGACTTATCACCCCCAGATAGATGGTCAGTCC